>JAOTRH010000008.1:3428425-3454375 GCA_034768845.1 Heliamphora exappendiculata | reverse complement strand
TTAATTAGAACTTCTTAAAAATAAATTTTAAAAAGTTATTTTTGTATTTTTATATATTTTTATATTTAGCATCAATAGTCATTAATAGATCTCGACGAATAAATTATAAAAGTATAAATTTTTCAATAAACAAATGCATACAGTAAAACTTAAAAATGTTTTAGAATTAAATTTTAAAAAATAAAAAAGTAATGTATCGATAAAGTTAGAGTAAAGAATGCTCACTAAATCATTGACGGTTAATTACTTCTTGATTTATTTTAATAGGCTTAGTATTTTCGGATATTTATATGATAAAATTATTTATTATGTAATATTTATAAGATAGATCATTGTTGCAGAAAATTAAATTAATTAGATGTTGATAGTTATGCGACTAGATTACATTTGCTTAAAAACAAATTAATGGTAAATATAATTTTATAAAAAATAGTGTTAAATAAATTTAATCAAATTATATAGTTTTAAATATCTAATTAATTTAAAATTTTTTGTGAGTAATAAAATTAAAAAATACTATAAAATAAACAATTTCGATTATAAAAATATATTAAGAAAAATAAAATATTAAATAAAATACAATATAGTACTACTTTAAACCCACTCTATTTTATGACTATTTTTTATAAAAGCAGTTGAAGCATACATTTGGTTAATTTTTTGATCGATCAAAAAATTCAAAAAACAAAAAAAAAGCCAATTTCTCTGTTTAAATTTAATTTGTTTAAAAGATTTATTTTTGGGCCCAATCAAACAACCTACATGCAATGGATGCCTAGTGATTTTATTTTGTAAGTTTAAAGTGGGCTTATAATGATAATTTAAACTATTATTTTCTAGACTATATGGAAAAGATTATCTATGTCAAAATTTATTTTGGTTGGACACGGATAAATATATAAAATAAATTATATTTTATTTTATAAAATTTATAATTTAAATTTAAATAATTTATATTATTTTATAAAGAAAGAACACTCATTTAATGTTCCTTAATATTAAATTTATTTGAATCTTTCTAATTTCCTAAATTATCTTTAGCATGTAAATACTCAATCTTCTTTCTCTCTATAAATCAGTTTGTAATTGTTCATTCTTTTTTAATTTGTGTTGTTTTTGTTTTTTTATTTCTTTACATCATATTTTTAATTTTTAATTTTTTTTAAAAAAATAATTCGAATTACATACACATCTGGCATGTCCAGTGCTAGTTTGTTTTAAACTTATATAGTTCATTTTGTGAAAAAGAATGGTAGTTATTGATGTCATGAAATTAAAATTTTGCATAATAATCTTCTTTGAGAGGTCTTGGTAGATTGAAGTATTGAGGTGAGCATTATTACCCCATGCAATGACGGCCGTTGATCAACTCAAGTCGCGAACTCACGCATAAACGTGAGCCAAGTGACGCGAACGTGGGGACCGTGTAACCGCAGCATATAAAAGCCTTCCTTCACACAGCTCCATAGTTCACTCCAACAACGATCTCAACCGCTTCGCTTCATTCCAAGTCCTCGCAACACCCACACACAAACACAGTTCTCTAATTCACAGTTTCTTCAGCGAATCATTAAACCACTGGAGACCTCACCGTTAGTCAATTCGAAATCGTAAAATCTCTAACCAAATCGAGTCATGAAGCGTAAGGTTCAACCAGTACAGCTTTTCAAGAAGCTCCGATCGAAGCTCCCCCGTCGCCGACGATTGGAGTTTTTTCCGATTCCGTGTTCCGATGCGACGACATCTTCGATTCCTTTTCCGGTGGATTCATGTGCTTCTTCCAAGTTGACGAGGGACGTTTCATGCGATTCGAGCAGAGTTTCGGTGAATAAGCCGAGGCCTTCTCTCAAGGAGAAAGGTTTCAAGGAGATCAGTGGATTTGGAAAGAGCGAAGAGTTTCGGAGAGTTACGAGGTCGTACTACAGGCAGAGAGAGAATGAGAGGAAGGAGGAGGAGAAGAGAGGTGTTGGAGATGGTGAAGTGAAGCTGCTGGAATTCTCTTGCGCTGAGTCGTGTTCTGGAGTGGACACTCCAGAGAGAAGCTCGATGTTGAAGAGAACAAGCGGTGAAGCAGATGAAAATGCGAAGAAATTTGAAGGAATTGAAGATTCGGAAGCAATTACGAAATCCGAGGTCTCTTGCGTCAAACAATTTTCCGGCGAATTTTCAAGGAAAATTATTCAGTCCGAAGGAGAGAAAGGCAAGGGAACCGAGAACTCACTCGGAATTAAGGAGAACGAAGTACCTTTGTTTTCAGCCAAAGCTAACAAAAATGGTGGAAACAGAGCTTTTAGAGTTGAATTATCAGAAGCTTCAGGAAACTATGCTGAGACGAATCTCACAATTTCGAATTCAGAATCGACTGTAGAACAGAAACCGAAACTCAGTGCAAAGGATTCTGATCTCGCTTGCTTAGAGCATCTCTGTTTCGAAGATGTCTCAGACCACTCATCGGCATTTTCCGATCTCCAATCGGAGATTTTCCACGTAAGTTCAGACCTAGATTTCTCAGACTGTACACCATCTACATGGTTCGAATCAGGAAGCGAATTTTCTGAGCGTTCAGTCAACGATACTAGTCCATCACCAACATTCTCATTGTTTATTCAATACAGTCAACAATTCTCTAGATCAGTATCTTCTCTCGATTCCAAATTTTCCTCTCGTCTTGAAGATGACCAGTCTGATGAAATCAAAGTAAGTTTTATCGGAAGTTTTCAAGTTTAAAATCGCTTGGATATATGATCAAATGAAAATGTATGCATGTACATGTTTATGTTGAATGCATAGGTTTAACTTTTGTGATTTTGATTTTTAGTCATTGAGGTTTGAAGATGACGATCACGAAAGGAGCTATCAGATGCTCAGGAACAGAGAGAGGAAGCAAGTGTATCTACACGACTATGCCGAAGAGTACTGTTCCACGGCGGAGCACGGCGAACTTATTATCCAACAACGGCTACAGATGGTTCACTGGATAGTTGAGGTTAGTTGTTCTTGGGCCACGTTTGCTCTTTTACTCGCCGTAGTTGCAATAATTCATTTTGAGTCGGTTCTGGCGATTTTTTGCCCAAACCGTTTGCAATAGTTGTGCTCATGCTCAGCAATAACAAATGTACAGTCAGTTAGATAGTTACAGTCTCGTTTTTTTCACAAATTATTGTATATATCCAATTACATTCTGCCACGTCATAGTACTGTTGAACTGCTGTATCATGCTTGTGTTTTCCTCGCAAATTACTGTATGTATCCAATTGCGTTATGCCACGTCATAGTACTGTTGAACTGCTGTATCATGCTTGTGTTTTCCTCGTACCGAAGGAATAATGCCTGCAGCAAACCCTTTCCCCATTACATTAGCACTGCTCTTTCACACCTGATTGGTTTCAGTTCTCTTCTAATATTGGCTTCTAAAAAAAAAAAATTTATTACGTGCTGGATGGTTTCAGTCGTAGATTGATATAAGTACTCATGAGTCATGACCAAGTGTATGAGTTTCGCATCACTGTACAACTAAGAACGTCCAAAACAAAATAGTACTGAATCATGTGAAAATTTCTCACTGGCTTGCGGTGCACTTCTCATATCTAGCAAATAAATCCAATCTCATGCCATGGTTATACATTTTAATTAGTTTCTTTGGTTAGTTGGCTACAAGCAGTTGAGTTATAACACTGGGTGGTTTCTACATTCAGTTGATTTATAACTCTGGATGTTTTGTGTGAATTGTGCAATTTGTTGTACTGACCTGAAAATATAACTAAGATTAGTGCAACGAGGAGGCAGCAAGCCACATGTCATTCTAAACGTAAAACTTGGGATTAGGCATCTGCCTTAACGCTACATGACGGTAGATGGAAATTGGTAGATTTTTACACTTGCAAATAACAGGCACTCTACCTTAACATGAACAAGATGTTGACCAGTCCAGTGGTTCTAGAGTTTGTCAAGCTCACTGGGCAAGCCAAGCATCATAGGCTTGTGTATATCGAACAGAAAATGATTCAGATTGTGAAATGCTGCCATTTTCTTAACCTAGAAGATCATACATCATATTCACCCGGTACTTGAATTTTAGTACAACCCTGGCTGTGGACATGTAAAATGGTTGAATACACTATCATAGTTTCTTTCTGTTGTGATTGAATAAGCCATTCCCTGATAATATCACTAGCAAATTGGAGATATTCCTTTTTTGCTCTTGTCAAAGAGCCCCAGTTAATTGGAAATAAAACAACGTACACTTTGTGATAAGACAAGTCTGATTGATAGTTTTAGATTTTCATGATGCTTTTAATGTATAAATTTTCTCTTGTTTCTTTGTTTTCCAGGAGGCACTTCTAGTCCTAAATGTGATATTTATGTGGTTAACGGCATCATAGAACTACTATTTGATTCTCATTATTCACTGACTGACTTGTCCATGGTACTTGTATAAGCAGCAGTCTACCACAAAAGAGCTTCAGAAGGAGACAATGTTCCTAGGTGTTAGTCTACTGGACCGATTCTTGAGTAAAGGATTCTTCAAAAGCAAGAGGTACCTTCAAATTGTTGGAATTGCCTGTCTTGCGTTGGCCTCGAGGATTGAGGAAAGCCAGCCCTTCAATAGGTAATAGTTTCCACTTCAATTTTCTTTATTTTTATCTCTCTATATCTGATTTGTCATCCTCGAAAACTTTGACACAAGAATGAGTTTCATTTAAGAGTCATATGAACATGATTAGTTAACCTTTCTTTCTTTTTTTTTTTGGACGTGAAATAACCACAATCAAGACCATGTTGTTGATTCTTTATCATAATTTTCATTTAAAGACTGTAGATTACTATTCGTGGATCAATCTCAGGGGTGTTTTATTATCAGTCCACATAGGAAGTTTGCCGAGGGAAGACTGGTGATTCATGAATCTATATTATCGGAAAAGTGGTGTATGCTGCAATAACACCTTCAGGAAAGGCAATAAGAAATGGGAAGAAAATTCCCTTCCACGTACCAGCCATTTATTGAAGAATTTCCTGCATCTTTGGGCAAAATGAATATACTCGGTAAATTATACATTAGGATCCTCCCAGTTCTTATCGAACTGCATCACAAACCAGAGAAAATCTGAAACTTCTCCAAACAGACTGACAGGGCAGTGAAACTGTATTGTGTTTAAAAGTGTTTTTTTTTGGATGTCACAGAAAAGAAAAATAAAAATTGGAATGCTGTTTAATAATTTGGGGTTGAAATAGAGATCACGTCGATGTTTCATGCCTTTTAACTAGTAGTTAGATAGAAATTGCATGAGGGGAGGCTCTAAATCAAAATACTTTTTATCACTTAAGGAAGTTCGGTTTGACACATTGTCCCATTGTTTTGGAGTACCATGCTTGTGATGTGAACAAGACTAGATTGCTACAAAAATCCAAGCAGTGCACAGAATTTCCAGACTATTTCTAATCCAGACATTTCATTTTCACATGAACGAGTTGCATTCTTATGCAGGGATACAAATATTCTTCCAACATTTTATAAGTTTTCCTTAACCGTTCTCCTATTGAAACTTTGAGAAATTTGGTAGGGGATGGAAATTGAAACTCAAGGTTTGGGATTTAAACATCAGTTTTTGAATGCAAACAAAAACAAAAACCCATGCACAAAAGAAGCAGGAAATAATCAACACCGAAGATTTACGTGTTCGGCCCACTCCTTCCTACGTTCACGATAAAGAAAAAAAAATTCACTATGTTGAATGTAAAAGAGTACAATACCCGTCTTCCTGCTCTCTACCAGCTAGTCACTCTATAATTTTTGTAACCCTAGAACTCCACTGGTGTCTTGTTTATAAGCAACCATCTTATCACTAATGGTTTAATCATGAAACCTGAAGTAGAGCTCCATTAATGGTTCAACCATGAAACCCGAATTTTTTATCACTATTAGCTTTGTGTCTGACAATTTACCACTATCTAAACTCGTCGGATATGTGTAATCCTTGTTTCAAGCAGTCTAAACCACCTCTGATTGTACTTAATCGTTCCTAACTACTTTGATCACACCCGATCAATCTTAATCTATGGCGATTTGTCCAATCCAATCAAACAGTGCAAAAATTTTAAAAAATCCAACTATACCAATGAATGTGCAACCTTGAAAAACTTTAGGAGACACCTTATTTAATTATTTTTCTGTATATACGAGAAAATATAAAAAAATAATTTTGAGCAGTTGATTTTCACCTCAATTGTCATAAAGGATCACCATAGATTGAAAGTCACCAAAAAAAATAATGGAGCAGCCTGTGGGCCATTAAGAATCCCACTCTCGCTATGATTTGACTAAAGGGACTGAAATCCCAAGATTTCATGATAGTGCACATAAAACAAATCAAGCGTCGCGTAGGACGAAGAACATATAACAAAAAAAATTGTATAGTGCTGCACCATCCGGACAGAATCTGTACAGGATAACAAAAACTTTTTTCCGAACCCCGAAATAGAAACTTGGTACACCCATAAGACGAAATAGGAATTATACATTCGTGATCTTTCTACTTTGATCACGCTTTTGCACTTCAACTTGAATATGAAAATTAACACGGCTATAATCTGGCAATCTTTTCTCCATTCAGATCTTCTGTTGTATTCCCAAATGTTGAAACACGAACAAATAATGGACTTTAAACTATCGTGTTCCCAATCCCGTCTGGCTCCCGTCTGGTTGCCTTCTGCGTCCGTAGTTTTCACAAGACGTGAAAACCTTAGAAGACTTAATGAATTTTTGTGTCTGACGGCGAGGGTTATAACGACATATAAATAGGCTGCAGCAGAGACCTGTCGAGTAAGTAAGAGACGGGCTTCTAATGTAATTAGAAAAATTCATTTCAATTAAAAAGTAATTTTCTAAAAATATAAATTACAAATTATACCACTAAAGAATTGTAATTGCACACCTGGCTTTATTCTCAAAATCGATTATTCGAGATCTTGTTATTAAATGCTTATTATTCTCTACACGTTAAGATTACAGATACCCATCGATTAAATTAAATTACTAACAATTATATTTAACCAACCTCTTTAATAATTCATTAAGATCTTCTACTTAACTTATTTGATATACCAGATTATAAAATCCATCTATAGTATTTGGCACGAACAAAACTTATAAATTTTCGTAAGGAGGTATCATCAATTCTTTGTTGGCACGTAGATTTCGTTAATAATTAATATCCACCATATACTTAATGCCATTATCGAACTCACCGGGATTATAGACCTGTAAAAGATCGCGCTCTTTAATGAATTAAAATAACGAACACTAAATTTACGTGTCTAATAATTATTTTAGAATTAAGAATATAAGTATTGATAATAATCATGTGGTGTAAATTAATTTATATAGTTAATATAAAATTAATTATCCATACGTGGTCCTGTTCAATTCACATAAAGTGTACTAGCACAATGAGTCGGAACAATTGTCAAAATAATTACCGTTTCTCATAATCAAGACAGATCTACTAAAATACTGTGTTGTAGCCGTACTTATGGTATGTTCAATTTCATCTAAGACTATAAACCATAAACTTATATTTTACAAGAATCGATAATCTAATCTTCTGTGTATAAGCCAAATTTTACACACCAGACTAACTACTACGTAGAATAAAAGACGCTTGTGTACAATATTAAATAAATAATGAAACGCATATATTGCTCATAAAAATTCTCATTAAAATAGAAAAATTATTTTTATTAATAAATAAAAATAATACTAAAAAATCAATACATGATTTGTAGTATACAACCTTAACATTTAAAAATTACGAAACCCAATAAAAAAACCACCACAAAAAATCCGGAGCAGCATAATCCCACTCCCACACTCCCACTATGATTTGACAATGTATTTTTTTTGTGCAAATTAAATAATTTTTAATTTATATGATATGAAATCAAAAATTTTACCTTGCTTCGATCACCTACTACGACTTCAAATCTTCAACTCTCGGTTCTGATACCACTTGTATGGATTTAAACACAAATTCCCAAACACAAATGAAAACAAAAATTCATGTACAAAAAAAGTAAAAAATAATCAACACTGAGAATTTTTATAGTTTGGCCTACATCGACCTACGTCTACAAGCAAAAAAGAAAATATTTCACTATATCGAATGTGAAATAATATACAGTACTCGTCTCTTTTTTCTTTATTAGCTAGCCTCTCTATATTTTTGTAACTCTAGAGCTCTACTAGTGTCTTATTTATAGGCACACGTGAAAACCCTAAAAGTCTGTAAACCTATTTAATATTAAGTCTTATATAATATGGATTCTTAGTAGACTTTTAATTCTACCCCAACCCAAATGCGTATAGTCCTTTATAAAATAATAAATGGGTCCATTAAAATCCAAGGGACTTAGCCCAACATCAAGTATCTGTGAAATTGTGGAATTTTCTTGATGATTTGCTAACATGATCACTTTCCATCATAATCATTCCTATTATCATTAATTTCCTCTGAAAGAGCTGCCACTGCGTAGTTCATGTGGATGGAATTGAACTGTTATTTTTCTTATGGTCTGTTTCAGTGTGCGACAAAAGAAATTCAGCGTAGGGAGCAATGTGTACAGCAGATGCGAAGTGGTGGCAATGGAATGGCTGGTGCAGGAAGTCCTCAACTTCCAGTGCTTTCTGCCCACAATCTATAACTTCTTATGGTATGCCCTTTTCATCCACTGTATCCTTAGAACAAGTGCAATCTGAATGTTGTATTGGGCACATGCAAATGTGGATGGCAATGAATAGGAGCCCGGTAGTGGGGTTGGGATATGATCCTCATTCTCACCGGTATATTATATATTAGGGCGGAGCAGGTAGGGAAAATTGGAAAGTGAAAGGAATGGGACAAGGAGATATTTCTTAATTTTAAAAAAGAATGGTATCAATAAAAATAAGATGTTATAGTATAAGAAGAATAATTTTGGTAAGTAATTACATTTGAAAAAAAAAAAGAAGTATAAGTGAAAAATAAAAACTAAGTTTAATATTTTGTGTCATAATCTTATTATATTGTGAACAAATAAACTTTTTATATACTTCTATATAAAATATATATTTTTTTTTATTGTAATTGGGTGGGGCAAGAAAAATGTGGCGGCAAAAGCAAATATCCGTCCTACCTTTTTTCTTATTGGGCAGAGAAAATTCTTAAAAAATGGGACGGGACAAGAATAGGGAAATTGCCATCCCTACATGAAAACAATGCAGACATGATCGAATAAGACCCCTATTTTCCCACCAATTTTTGGCTATTTTGCAATATGGGATAGGTTTTACCTGAAAGCTGCAAGTGCTAATGAAGAGGTGGAAAAAAATTCCAAGTACCTAGCGGTGCTTGCACTGCTGGGTCATGAACAACTCTGCTACTGGCCCTCAACCGTTGCCGCTGGGCTCGTCATTCTTGCTTCTCTTGCAGCCCACCAAGATGCATCCTGCGACCGTGTCATGGAGGTATACATACATCACAAAATTGGGTAACTTCCACTTTCATCAGTAACTTTTGCTCTAACCGAAAAGTGCCTGATTTGATCCACTGCCCATATATTCATGGATACAGAACACATGATATGACATCCACACCACATTGATACGTTGACATGTCGATTTTCAAAAATTATGAGACACAATATGTATGAGAGATGTTTGAAATTCATAATTTATATATTTAGCATGTCAAATATATGAAAAGTTTTTTCAAAGTTGGTAAAAAATATGCTACATGCTACTAATTAAATTAAAACCCATATATTTAATCTTATAAATGTTTCAAAACTGTCTGAGAGTCTAATATTATAACTTTAATTTTTTAAAATAAAACGTATTTAAAAAGTATCAGACACACTTTTAAGAATATCCAAAGAGTGTCGGACATAGGACGCCATCTCCACATAAGTGTTCATGCTTCATATCTTGGGGATTTGATGTCTCAATGAATGAAACCAATAATTTTTCACAGCAATTGAAATGAGTTTGGTCTCTGTGAGTACAGAATTTCAAGATTTGCATACTGAGTCTTGAGATGAATACTTCAGTTTACTCTCTTTTCTTTTGGTCAATATTTTTTACCTTCATTATTGTTCTATTTCCATCATAGATCTAAAAATCTCTCTAAGCTCCATGAATGTTTTGGTTTTCCATTAACATTTTAGTGTGATGAATGAAAGCTTAGGTTTTCATTTAGCAGTTTTATGATTTTGCAATGGCAGACTCATATCAGAACAAAAGAGGATGATCTTCCGGGATGCATAAAGGTATAGAACAAATTCCAGGCATAGATTCCATCAATCTCTTGTTCTTGTTTTGCAATTTTCTCTCATTTACGTTGGCATTCATTTTGAAAGTGGAAACAACTTAATCCACAATACATCTAGAGGGCTGGCCTCACGTAAAACAAGATTTTTGGCCTTCGCCAATATATATATTTTCCCTTTTAATTTAAGTTTACATATTTTTCCTTTTTAATTAAATAAAAGAAGTTATTTTAACCGTTATTAATAGAAGGGCAAAGCCATGTGACATGGCTTTACCAAATTTTAGTATTATTCTTAGTATTTCTTTTTATTATAGGAGTATAGATTAATGTTTCCTTTTGGAATATCTTCGCAGAGCTTAGAGTGGTTGGTGAAGTACGCTTGCTAGGACGCAATGGAGTGAAAAATCTCTTTATTCTCTGAAGCATTACTTCTCACTTACTAAAACACAGGAGACACAATTTTATTTCTTTCGCACTGTAACAGTTAGTTGAACCTTGTTGTGAACTGGACATAGAGAAAAAAAAAAGACAATCTGTAGACAGGGTATAGACCTTCTATTCACAGCAGCCTGAACCCTATTAGAAGTATTTGTTGTTGATTAGCGTATACCGATTTGTTGGCACTGCAAAGATGTATACATAAGTTCAGAACTTGCTGAAGGATTAACAAGAACAAAGTATCAAATGTTACATTCTTTCACTTGGCGTGTTCAACTTTATGCCAATTGCTAGGTTTCTCTGACTTTCAATCTACCACCTTTCTGAGTGGGTTTTATAATTTCTATCTACCTATTTTGGGATCAATTCAGTATTTTCTATGTAACGAATAAAAAAGTTCCTTACACACTAAAAGTGTAATTATTGTCTTTCACTTAATTAATAAAGGCGAGTTAATATATTTTACCTGAAATGATTTTTACTACGCAATTAAATAATAGCACTATATAGTCAATAACATACTCATAAATAAATTGTTCATATTAGGGATTCCGGTCCTCTTTATTTTCTAAATAAATAGGAAATTCTTTATTTTCATCTAATAGTGTTTATCATGCATCTGTCTTGATAATATAAACCGTTCATATGTAAAACTTATCAAAAAGATTATTCATGTAAAAAATTTAAATTAGTCCAATATCAGCAACTAGAGAATTGAATTGCATTCATTTTTTTAAAACAAATATATACAGCCTGCTTTCAAAATGAAATTCGTCGTCTATTCAACATGCCCTTTTATGATTTTTAAAATGGAAGGGTTATCACTTCAATGGACTGCAGATTTATAGGTACGCATCATGCAAATTTGGTAGCAACAAAAGAGTTAGAGCTTCTCTCCCACTTCACACCTTGAAACGCACCGTTGTTAAAATAATCGCACTTTCACATCTTGACGCGAAATGGTTGGGGAGATTAAAAAAATTCCTTCTTTGAAGTACCCTCAGAACTAATCCACTGGAGACGAGATGGGGCCTATAGAGGATTAGAGCGCATGGCTATGAATCACGATGTCGGGAGTTCGAATTCCTCCTCCCCCACAACCGGCCCAAAAGGGAAGGACCTTACTGAAAAATAGCACAAGGATAAAGAGAAAAGATTTGACTTTGGGATCAAACTCATTTTCATAGGTAGCCAAAACATTCATACATTTCTGTTCGGAAATGAGATCTACAAAAACAAAGAGAACAAAAAGAATGCTAGTTGGAGATATTGTCACAAGTACAATGCCTTAAATGGTACAACAAAGAAGTGCTATAAATAAGATACAATCCTGGTTTTGCATCATGGAGAAGCGAAGCAATGCCTTTTTCTCCCCAGAAATGATATATCCAAACGAGAAGCATCATATGATTGCAAACTTGCTATCATTGGGTGAATTGGGAGCAACGATTGGAAGCTCTCCCAATGAAGACTCGTCAAGATGAACCTGAGCAAAGTCATTAACAATTGCTGCTCTCTCCTTGTGAAGAACCTCTTTCTTTTCCTCATCTGCTTTTTCAACCTTCTCCTTGGTCATACTGCTCAAATCCTCAGCTGCCTTTGTAACCACACCGAATGCGCTTGTAAACCAAGAAGCTCCTGTTGATACATAACGGTTGCTCATGATGGCAGATCCGGCAGTGCTAGCCTTCTGCTCAGCAGCTGCAAAGGCCGATTTTGTCATTTCAGACACTTGGAACCGCTTGTCCATCTCTCTCACCTTTTCGTTTACCACAGCCGTCCCTAGGCTTAGCTTTTCAGTAAGGCCCATCTTGCGGTCAATGGAAGCAACTGTAGCGGAAGCATTTGATGTCAAGTGGTGCCACTCGTCAAAACTTTTGGCCTTATTGAGGGCATCTTTTCCTAGGATGAAACCCATGGCCAGCATGGTGCTCACAACATCCTCAGTCTTTTGAACAGCTGAACCGGTGGCATTTGGCTTTGTTTCCTTGTAAAGGGAAAAATAAAAAGATAATAGAAAAAAGAATTCAAACCATTAACAGATAGAATCTTCAAAAAAGACGCAAGCCATATGAACAAGTAACAAAAGTTCATCTTCTTTTTTGTTTTGTTTTTGGTTCCAGATGGTACGAGTGCAAATGGAGAAGAGCAGAATTTCTGCTCTTCTCATCGAACTTGTTCTATTTAAAAGCTAATGTACACGGTGCACATGCTAACTGTGACCCTATTCAGAAGGATATATATCATGGTTGCTGAGGTGACTAAGCTCAATGTAAACCAGTCCTTTCTTGTAATGAGATGCAACCAAAGACAGGTGGTCCAACAGATGTCTTAGATTCATGTTTAAAACTATTGCAAACAATCTATTCATTAACAATAAAAAAAAAAAATCAGAAATGTATAATGACTAATTTCCTTTGAATTAGTTTGCCTCAAGCAAAGATGAATGGTTCATACACGATTTCAATCAAAAGGGCATGGTAGATATGCATCTTTACCTTAATGATTTCATGTACCTGAGGAGATTTTCAATTGTTTTAGTCAACTTTAAAGGAACAATGTTACCAATATATGCCAAATAGATGGTCATCTTAGGGTTGTCACTATTAAACACCAAATTGTGGCAATCAGGAGGTGGAATAACAATGATGTGCATTTGAATCCACCTTCGCAGCACATTTGTTCTGTTATTTAGTACTTATATATTGGACAATTAAAACTTTCCTTATCACTTCACCTGGTTTCATCTATTTAATCACTTTCAAAATTTTATAGTTTGTTGTCACTAATAAAACATCGAGCGGGGACTCATTTATTTAACACACGTCTCACTCCAACTCCATCACAATCACAAATTAAAGTGGACCGGGTTGGCTTGCAAAAATTTTAATATTCGAATGGGTTCCCCATCTGATTTCTCAATTAACCTAATTTTTTATTTCATGCTAATAACTTATCAAACTCCAATCAAGCCACGTGGCAAAGTCCATGCCAGTAATAACTTTAAAGTGACTGCCCGGTAACCAATACAAAGACCACATGGATGAGACTTGATTATATAGATGGGTGCCCTCCTTGCCCCATGTTATGCTGAGGTGGGACTAATGCAAGTTGATACATAAAGCAACAAATCAATGTCATTTATCATTTATCATTTATGTTGCATCCACATCAATTATTCAATTGATAATTTACATCTATAGAATATAAAACACAAGTAAAAGGAGTAAAATGAGTAAAAGTTTGTACGAGAGATAAAGCAAGGATGACATAATCTTTAAAGGCCCATGTATGGAACTGGGTGAGGGTGGGGACCCCTATACCCTACCCTGCCCCATACCTCAATGGGTTACAAATGCCTCCACCATACCCTTGAACTTACCACAAGTCAGAATAATGTCCTATCAAATCCCTCTATTACCGGCGAGGTCAAGGAATACCCAGCCCAATTATCATCCCTAGACCTGTTCCTTATTGCTGCTGAAATCTACCAGAATGTTTTCAGTTGACCATCAAGACTCAGAATACTAACCAGCATGTGCCATTTAAGATATCCAAAAGAAGACATTAGTTTTAGATAATTACCACATCATGCTTTGATTCTACATCTAGAAATTCATTTATATTATCCATTTATTAAGTTTAGCATTTGATAGACTAGGAGCATGAAAACAGACTACTTGAAACAGCTCTTCTGCTCAGAAACGGAAATGTTCCAAATGTTCCTAGAAATTTCTCCTCTCATTGGACCATTTGTATCTATAACCTCACAGCCCAATTTCCTCTGCAGAATGAATACCGGCCGGGTTGCTGCCTGGAGGACCAAATGTTCAGGTTTGATAGTGTTGTAGGTCTATAATTGGGATTAGGTTTCTAGTCGGACAGAGTAGATAATTTCCATATTAAACAAGCAAAAACCCCTCCCCAAGCCATGCCTACATTTTTCATTGCACACGGCTTTCCCTGTGTATACATCTATAACTTAGTTGTTTCTCTAGACAGGACTTAAAAAGATTGAATACTTAGTTCATTTAAACCTTAACTACATGCTACACAAACATTTTAGAATAGAAATAAATGCATTTTTGTATTATCTCTTTATCATTCGAATTATTTAGGGATGACTTACATTTATGTGATCTTCATTCATGATTTTCAAGATCATTGATACAAATAATACCCAAATACCAAATCCGTTTTCACTCTATTTGTACCTATACATTGCTCCCATAAAAGCCCATGCTTTATAACAACAAAACCTTGATTGATCCTAGAAATATAAATTTATGGTATCCTCTTAAATTAGGTGGGGTGATTGAGGATCCGTACAGAATTTGATGAAATATCTTAGATATCAAGGAATAGATGCTTTACAGAAGTAAGATTTTTACCAGCCATGTGACTTACAGGGGTGAGAGGAGGAGCATCAGGAGGTAGCTGGTAGTTCTCAACAGGGGTTATAGAGACTGAAAGATCGGCTATTGTGGATCCCTGAATCAAAAAGACCCCCAAGGAAAAGGGTTAGTGGAAATTTTGCAACGGTACCCGATCTGCATAACAATATTTTTGAAGACAGGGAAGCTTAGTCTAAGCTTCCCTTTAGATGGCTTAAAGAACTGTTCGAGGTGAGCCGCAAAACAAAAACTTTCAAGATGTTAGCCCCAGCCCCTAAATGTGAAGATATTCCAAACACCCACAAGTAAATTTCTGTTATCTTCATTTCTTTCTGGGTTTCTGTTTCCTTTTCTCTGTTTTTAATCTTTGTTAAGCCGAATATTTCATTAATTTTTGCTGATTTTACTAAGGTCAAAAACTTTATGCTTTGAAAATAACTACTAAAATTTGAGATCAGGACTAATGTAGAAAAACAATTAGCATACTGTCAAAAGGATAGCCGTATCGGCTCCCTGTGATTCTTTGAAGGTGACATATGCAAGCTGAGATGTTTCCGTTTCCCTGCAGATCATACCGACCATTATTGAAAACAATTATGCAAGGAATTTAACAGTGGACAAATAAAGAGGGCTGACCTTTGCATTTCAACATATTGGATATCACCTGAAAAAGAGAAGAATTCCTTAATATCCCTCTCAGAGGCAGCTAGTGAGATATTACCGGCTTTAACTGTTCTAATCTGTTAGAAAAGAGTAAAAGAAGAGTTAAGCACGTGTATCCTGCCACTAATCTTCAGATACTTCTGTATTAACTGAACAACACTAAAATAATTACACCAATCAGAATTGGTTAAACCAGTATTCTAAATCGTGGCATCGTGATACGTATCAACAACGGTGATATGGTTATGTAGCGATCGATATTGGACAATATCGAATGATACATTTGATAAAAATCTGTATTGGAGGTTCAAGATTCCATTACATATTAGCCGATAAGATATTTATGGGCTTATCTTTAAAACCATGGGTTAAACTGGCAATAATAAATTCACAAAAGACAGGATCTAACTCACTTCAACAAAGTCCAAGATTCTGTATTTCAACAACTTGGTGACATCAAATAATTGCAAAGCCATTTCATAGTCATTACTGTTATTCTTAATGCTTTTGAATAACTAGTACTACCGCCACTATTTTTATTGTTATTTTTATCAAAGAGATGCAAAAGCATGCCTGAATATAGGAATTTGCAGACAATAGTGTTATCATTCCCACTGAGACCAGTTAAGGAATAAAAATTGGTAATTATAAATAACTGGTGGAATTTTTAGCTAGTGTTTTCCTCACATCTGAAACATTAATTGTCCAGTTTGGAGTACTGTTTGGCGGGGCATCTGCTCCAATACTTGAGTCAATATGGTCATTCATGGGGATCTGCATTTCACATACACAATTAGATGATTCTTTGGGAAAAAATAAAACAAAGTGCAAAAAATTAAAAGTGAATGACATGATAGGAAGTGGATGCATAGTTTAGGCCAATATTCCGAATGTTGATTACCAGTATAGGATTAGTGTGATTGATAATGAGGTAAAATTATTCTTGAGATTACTAATGAAATGGGATTAGTAGTGAGGAGTGAATCCTATACTATCTGTTTGTTTTAGAGAGTGGACTACATAATGGAATGAGTCGATCATTTACTTTGGTATCTTTGGTTCCTACTCAAACATGATGAAAACAAAAAAAGGAATTAGTAGCAAGGAATGAATCCCATAGTAATAAAATAGGATTAGTAGTGAGAAATGAATCCCATATTATTTGATTGTTTTGTACGGAATTAATAGATTAACAATGGAATTAAAATTTTAAATTACATATTTACCCTTTAAATCAAAACTATTTTATATGTGGAGGGGTATAAATGTAATTTAGGCCATAATCTCATGCTACTAAACTCTAATACCTTACCCTCATGATATTACTAAACATACCCATTTGACTCATAAACAAATCCGAAGTACTACTAATCTTAATCTATTTGGCCAAACAAACAATCCACTTGTGCGGTCCACTGGATTACTAATCCAATCCTACCACCTAATCCCCTAATCCAACATGGCCTCTTCTAAAATGACATAAAGGCAAAAGAAATGGCATACAAGCATGATAGGCTACAATACTCTATACTTAATTTAGTGGTTTACCAAAGCCTAATAAAAATGTCACGCCCCAAAACCCAAGAATATCATCAACAAGAATACTCACATACATTCAAACCAAAAACCTTCAAATTCACATGATATGAGATTCAAAACTAAACTTACAAAATTTGAAATTTATACCCACATTTATGAGACATGGCCTTAAGGCCTTAAAATCCCTTTGATATCAAATTCAACACATATTTGTTAAGAGATCATAATAAACATCCTCAAAACCTTCTTCTAATCTTCTTGCTATAGATCTAGCTCCAACACCTAAAAAAGGTATACACAAATATCGTGAGCCAATGGTCAATAGGATATGACTACGCAAGATTAAAAGCATGATATGTAAAAAGAAAATTTTTAACTAACGCCATGGTACTTAGGACAATTCACCAACCAAACTATTGAGAACTCAAAGGAATATATATGTTTTTCTTTGTGATTTGTCAACAACAAATATGGACTTTCATCTCCTACCGATTCTCAACAAGTTCTACAACTATCACCCAACAGACTTATTAAACACCTTAATACCATTCAGACAAAGTACCATGCAATCATGAGTGCCCCACAGCTTTTATTACCACGAAGGCTAATACTGCCACAATGACTATGGTTATCACAATTTCACATTTTTGATATCGCCACTCAGGCTAGATATGCCACACAGGTTATATAGATGCCACATAAGCTACATAGATGCAGTATAGATAGACTCATCTACACTAATCCAAAGCACATCATTCATCACAATGTAACACATACACATAATCTCATGTTTTATATACAAAACTTCCTACACTTGATTAATTATTCAACCCCTCTGGTAAATCATAATCAATTCCATTCTTCAACAACTTAATTTGACCTTAACCTCACTATAACATATACATCATTCTTTCATATTCGCAACTTCTCAATTCAAACAATAATAGTATTTAATTTCACCATCATTCACAAAGCCCATCAACAGATATTATAATTGCCAAAAACAACAAATAAACCAAATTTTGATTTTTATCCACACTATCATGATCTCATATCTAACTTACCAAACTCAAGGCACGTGAATCTCTCACGAAAACCCACAAAGGTAAATCGAGTTTAAAAGGGAAAAACCTTTAAGAAAACTCACTTTTCATTCATTGTTCCAGACCAAAACCATTTTCTCCGAAACAAGTTTTGAAATGAGTTAAACCATTAAAAGAAAACTCTCGAAGCTTCGATTTGAACACAAGGGGGTCTTGGGACTGAACCCGGATAAAAAAACACTTTTTTAACACGAAAACAAGGTTCCAACACAACCCAAGTAAGTTTGCTCAAGCAGACCCAGGGCTGCTCGAGCTGCTACCTGGCAGAGCCAAACCCCATTCTCTCGGGCAATAGACTGCTTGAGCATACCCAAAACCGCTCGAGCGGTCACCTACATGAGAGCACACAAGAAAATTTGTTTTAAACACCTAAAATTGCCACAGCCCAAACTTTTCTTTCAAAGGAAAATCTAAAGCATAAAACAGGGTGAAAACCAACTCTTAACCCTTAAATATCACCTAATTAACTTTCCAAAGCCTCCTAATAAGATTTAAACAGAATCAAATATCCATTAAATTCACCATTTATTATACTTTTCCCAATTGTACTATGATTTTCAACTCATACACAAATTCTAACACATATTAACACATATCACTCCAATTAACTCCAATAACACACTAAATCTCAAATCTCAACAACACCCCTTAACTAGGGTTTCCAATATAACACAAGATTCAACATCTACCAACAACCAATTTTCATGTAACTCATATAACTTCACAATATATCACTTAACTCCTTCCAAATACCAACTCTCTAAGTTCCATAAAAAACTAGGGTTTTCAAAACAAAGAGGGTTTCATATGATTTTTCATAAATAAAAGAAATTAATCACATATCCAAGGAACTTATTCAAGATTAGTCGAAATCCTACCTCGGTGAGTCGAAACTCGAAACTTTTAAACACCCGAAAGCACCCAAACTCTCCGAATCAAAATTTCACTCGGTGGAGAACGTAGCTCTTGACGCCTAGAACAATCTTTGTTCTTGCAACTTTGATCAACTCCAAACTTTTGATCTTCAAATCTTAAAGAGAAGGGGATGAACTCGAGCTCAACAATGGTGAAAGGGAAAAAAGAAAAAAAAAAGAGGAAGAAGAGAGAGAGAGAGAGAGAGAGAGAGAGAGGAAGCTTCTTTGAGAAGCTTGTCACAAAACTCAACACACCCACAAGAATTACCAAAATGCTCTTAAGTCTAACAAAAGTTTAAACCATGAAAATACATCCAAATCACACCAAAATTAACATTTTTAGCTTGATATTAATTTAAAACTTTCATAATAGAAAATTATCGAAATTCACAATTATCCGCGAATTAAATTTCTTAGGCCCTGTGCACACAGGAGGGTCTAACAAAACTTATAAAAAGACTACCGGGCCCACTGGCCACACATATATAATAAGCACATAAACTCAAAATTTATACCTCACAGGTAGAATATCATGTAAATATATTTAATTACAAAAAATTAAAATAAGACTAGATCTCATAACTCTCCCCCACTTAGAAAATTTCGTCCCCAAAATTCAATACACATCAAGTTACAAACAACTTTGGATAGGTAATCTCTTCAGTCGCCTCACGTACTAAGTTTGGACCTAAAACGGTACCTTCCCTCACTTCAATCCAACAAATCAGTGACCTCCATATACTCCATCCTTTTTCCTGGAAAACAAGGCCGAAACTCCTCACGGTGACGTACTCGGGCGTATGAAGCCCTTGCCTAATAACTCTTGCACTCAACTGGCGCAAAACAATATGAGCATAGAGAAGGAACTATCCCCGAAATAGAATCTATAGAAAATTCAATCTCTCGTCGCAGTGGTAACTCAAACAAAACGTCAAGAAAAAATCAGGAAACTCACACTACGGAAGGGAATTATCCCCGAATCTAATCGGCCTCACTCATTAAGAGGACAGAGAAAAAAGAGCTAAATCTGTAAACGGTGAAGTCTAGGTATCAAACCATCGTCCTGGTCACTCACAAAATAAAAGCAGTTACCCACCGGTGTACAAACAGATACTCAACGACGATTGCTATCAATATACGCATGAAAGGTGATCTACCAACTATCCCTAGGATAACATCGAATGTGGTCATGTCAAACACGATAAAATCAAACACTAAAGGACAGCTGGCGGTCCCCACCTCATAAGATCTTCAAATTTTTCTCAATACGACACTCTCTCCAACCGGGATCCCCACGCACAAAGCACTACCCAACACATGTACCTCTAAGCTCAATGCATTTGCAAATACAGATAAAAAAAACAAATGTAATACTCCCGTGTTGATAAAAACACTAGTCCAAGAATTTTACATTAAGAAGGTACATCATATCACTGACGTCTAGCAAAAGCATATTGCACCCCTAGTGCCTTAGAAGCACTTGGTTCAGAAACGACGTAAACTCACCCATGTGTCCCTGGTTTTGTCCACCATATTCCCACCCTCCCAATTGCCTCACTGACTGGACTGAAGTGGACCCCTTCGCATTCCTTAACATCTGCATTGCTGGTGGATGCTAAAATCCCTACCGTCCTTGAGTAGACTAGACCGACTATGAACTTGACATGCTCTGAATATCCTCTCCTTGAGGACAATTACGACGAATATACGCTGTCTAACCACACTAAAAATAAGTTGGCAATCCTCCTTGAGATTGAGACTGAAACTGAGATTTCTCTTTCTATGTGTAGTCACTCACACAGTGACCCGGTTGTTGACAAAAATAACACATGATCTCTCTACGATCAGATCGCCCTAACGACACCACAGAAGGTACAGGAGTCAAACGATGCTGCGGCTGTTGTGACCCCGTAGAAAAAGAACGCAAACTAACTTACCTCTGACGCTTGGATTGGCATCTCTCTGACTGTACACCGACCTCATCTCTCTGACTGTACACCGACCTCTACTTGCTGGGACTTTACTCTCCCTTGCCTTGCGATTCTCTATAAGGGTGTTCTCAACTGTAATTGCCGATTCAACCAACTCTGTGAAAATGCGAATTCTCAGGGCTGCTACCCTTTCTCTGATGGCGGGTCTAAGCCCACGTTCAAACCACTTGGCTTGTAAATCATCTGTGGCCACAACCTCTGGTGCAAAGTGAGACAAACTCATAATTTCGCCTCATACTGAACAGCTAACATACTGCCCTGGGTGAGGAAAAAGAATCCTTCATATACACATCCTTTGAAGACTCGAGAAAATACTTCTCAAAAAATGTCCTTGTGAACTCCGCCCAAGTACCCTCAACGGTTGTTCGGGTAAACTTCCACCACTCATGTGTATCACCTCGTAGTTGAAAAGAAGCAAAAGACACTCTCAAGTCTTCCTCCACGATCTGTAGGGTATCAAGGATTCTCATAACATTCTCCAATCACTCTGTGGCCATCTTAGGGACAGGGTCTCCGCTAAACGTTGGTGGGTCTAGGCGTTGAAATTCTCTCATAAAAAACGTTGCCCTCGGATCGGGAGCTCTAGCTCCACCTCTTGTTGCCTCGGCCAACTGTCTTATGGCATTAACTATCTCACGCATCAAGTTTATACCTCCTACTTGTTCCGATAGGGTATAAGCATCCCCTCCGTTAGAACTGGAGCAACACTTAGAAACCATACCACAAATTTCACGTAACAAGGAACGCCAAAAGGAATGGCACCTCAATCTGGACAACTTGTTTAGACTTCTCATTAGAAGTTGCGTTGGCCAAATACATTTCTAACTCGACCTCTAAATTAGTTGACCAAACGCCATAGGCAAGACATTCCCAAGGCTCTACCTCCATGCTCACGTATCACATAACACAAAGACACCTAATCCCATCACATTTTAGCCATATATGCAAACTGACATCATGTAGGCATGTTAACTTAAAGGCACTAAACACGAATATCTACACCATACGGTGGCATAGTCACTCCCCACGGCTCAAAAATATTCGAACCTAGAGTTCTGATACCAATCTGTCATGTCCTCAAAATCCAAGAATATCATCAACAAGAATACTCACATACATTCAAACCCAAAACCTTCAAATTCACATGATATGAGATTCAAAACTAAACTTATAAAATTTGAAATTTATACCCACATTTATGAGACATAGCCTTAAGGCCTTAAAATCCCTTTGATACCAAATTCAACACATTTGCTAAGAGATCATACAATCGTTAAAACCTTCTTTTAATCTTCTTCCTATAGATCAAGCTCCAACACCTGAAAAGGGTGTACACAAACACTGTGACCCAAGGCTCAATAAGATATGACTACGCAAAAATAAAAGCATGATATGTAAAATGGAAGTTTTTAAACCAACGCTATGAAACTTAGGACAATTCTCCAACCAAACTATTGAGAACTCAAAGGAATATATATATTTTTCTTTGTGATTTGTCAACAACAAATATGGACTTTCATCTCCTACTAATCCTTAACAAGTTCCACAACTATCACCCTATAGACTTATTAAACACCGTAATATCATCCAGACAAAGTACCATGCAATCATGAGTGCCCCGCGGATTTTATTACCATGAAGGCTAATACCGCCACACCGACTGTGGTTACCACAATTTCACATCTTTCATATCACCACTCAGGCTATTTATACCACGCAGACTAGATATGCCACACAGGCCACGTAGATGCTTAGAAAACGAACTACGGTGATGCTTGCCAAACTGACAATTGTCACATTTTAAACTAGACATGGAAGGCAAAAATGGAATAGCTAACTTCAATTTGTCTAATGAGAGATGACCGAGGCAAAGATCCCACTGAAGTGGAGAAACGGAAGCACTCAATGCAGACGTAGGAGAACGAAACGATGGGGCAGTATCCAAGTAGTATAGGTCATCTTTCTCATGCCTCGAACCAATTATCTTATGGGTCTAGAGGTCCTAAAACACACAAGAAGAAGGAGAAAAAGTTATCGAAAAATTGAAAGTTTTAATTAATTAACTGACATATAGTAAATTAAAAGAAAAATCAAGAACAAAAAGACTCGAAGGTAAAGACAAAGATGAGGTTGGACGAAAGACACCACGCAGATTAACTGGACGAGATGAGCCATCAGCTAAGACAATATGATGATGAGCACGAGTCAAATTAGAAAACAAAGAGGGATTACCAGACATATGGAAAGTGGCACCAGAATCGATGACTAATGTGGGAGAAGAAACAACAGCAATGCAAAGGTACCTGAGTTTGCTAAAGTAGTAGTAGAAGCAGAAGGATATGCAGTGCGTAAAGTCTAAACCAACTCACTAAGTTGGGTGGTGAGGGTTTCATGAGAACTAGATGAAGATGCATCCGGCTGCTGAAGGAGAGAGGCTGCGGATACTGGAGTCCCTTTAGTAACATGATGAGCAGAACTAGACTTGCCATATTTCTTCCAACATAATGATTTTGTATGATTAGTGCCACCACAATGATCACACTTCCGATCACTCCGATTACTGAAACGAACACCACTATGTGAGCCACCCCTAGAAAAACGACTACCGCAACTACTCTAATTGTCACTACAACTGCCACCAGTAGAGACTAAAGATGAAGCCTCGAAACTAGAAAGAGGAGGGCGCGACACAGTGGATGAGTGGCCCAAAGACGAACGTAATAGCTGAGAATATGCATTAGCAATTTAGCAATAGTAGGTAAAATCTCACTGACAAGGATCTAATCTTTCAACCCCCGCAAGTCAGAGTCCAAACCAGAAAGAAGAGAGGTAACCATAAAATCCTCCCAACGGTGTTGTTGTACTATATCCGTAGTGAGAGGGCGATGTTGCAACAGTTAATGCCATGAACTCTTCAGATTATATAATATTCAGCGAGAGGCTTACCAGATTGCTTAGTGTTGAAAATTTGTTTATACAATTCATATACTTGAGAAATGTTACTCTGAGTAGAGGAAGAGTTTGCAAGAGAATCCCAAATCTTTTTAGAGGTATTACAAAATTTAACAGTAGTAGTAATATGAGGCTCCAAACTATGCCATAACCAACCCCTAACGATTGAATCTGTACTTTCCCAATCCACAAGTTTAGAATCCCCAATTGTCGAGGGAAGATCGGTAATATAACTCAACCGTCTCTTCCATTTAAGAAAGAGTTTAAACACATGAGCCCAAGCCAAACAATTCAGTCTATTCAAACATTTAGATGTAACACAATGGGGTAAATCATCATCTTTAAGATCAAAGAATTTTACCTCAGCCATGGCTATTGCAATCCTTCAGTAGAACAGTGATTGCAAACCCAAACACAGAAGGCCGAAAATAGATATGGCACACCCAAACACAGAAAACCAAAACAGAGAAAGAAAAAAAATTACCACGAAGCAAAGAGCTCTAGGAAATCGCGAACCAAAGTCAACCAAGAGTATCAAGAAACCAAAAGCAAGCCAGGTCGCCGACTGAGGGATTAACACGAAACCAAAAGCAAGCCAAGCAAAGGGTCGCCGACTATAGCGCGACTAATGCAGAGGGTCGCGAACCAAAGTCACGTGGACCAAAAATCTCAAACCACGGTTGCGAATAGGACTAAGGGTCGCGAATCAAGGTTGTACGAACCAGAAATCTAGAACCAAGGTCGCGCAAAGCACAAATGGCAACCAAAGAGGGTCGTCGACTGAGGAAGTTGATGAAATGGCAACCGATCTGAATGAATACCACCAAATCAAGCACAAATCGGACCAAACATAGTGTTTCAGCACTGATGGAGTCAATTTGGCACCAACAGGATTTTGAAAAAGTCGAGGATATGAGGGCTAGGGTTTCGAAACATGGAAAGGGCTAGGGTTTCGAAAAGAATCGACACAGATCTGACATTCAAGGCTTCGCGACTTCAAATTGAAGCTAGGGTTTCAAAAAAAAAGGTAAGCAAATCCAACCATCCATGTCCATACAGTCAGTGGCATCACGTTGGCGTCATCGTATGGAATATGACGTCAGCACGCTGTTTCTACCTCACTATGCATTTCAAAATAAGAACAGTTCTAGGGCTGGATCTTGGCTTTGACACCAAGTGAAAATGTAAAGAGTAATTTTAGGGTTCTGGGACACTTGCCAGATTGAAAATCAGATTGAAGCATTCCAACACTTCTAAATCTTCAAAAATCATATTGAAATGGCAAGTGTCCCAGAACCCTCTAAATTGCTTTATTTTTCTTCTTTTTTTTTTTGGGTACATCGGGAAAATCTAAATTGCTTTCAATGTTCCTCATCTAAGCTTTCCACATTCCCATAACCACCCATTTACAGAAACAAAGATATCTCTATAATTTTCTAAAAGAATGTGACTCCATGAACAAACCGTGAAATGGAAATGGATTTTACACAATCAGTGATTCTAAGGTTCTCTATTATATAATTTATGGAAATCAAGAAAACAAAGAGAAAGGCCAAGAGAGACTAACCGACATTTGTAGATAGCCCAAAGGACTTTGAAGAATTAGAAGCCTTGTTCTTCGAATTTGAGAGAAAATGTTTGAATTGAGAGAGAGG
>JAOTRH010000008.1:3374949-3419124 GCA_034768845.1 Heliamphora exappendiculata | reverse complement strand
TATATATATAACTGATAATGGTAAAATATAATTAGTATTATAAAACAATATATAGAAAAGTCTAATATTCTGTTGTTTTATTTAAAAATATTGTATTGTAAATCTATTTCAAATTTGCAAAGTTTTTAATAAAAAAACTAATGAAAGAATTTAGTGCAAAAGAATTGTTTATATATATATATATATATACTATTCCTAAAAGCCAACACTAATTGAAGCCAGCCAGACATTTTATGTCCTATTTTACCCTTTATATTTTACCAATTGCATGTAAAGGTGTAAAGGTTAAAATAGACAAAAACTAATTAGCTATTCACCCACTCTCTCCACTAATCTCTGCAGTTACCCAAACTTCTGAAACCACTTTTTTTTTTCATTTACAGCTTTTTCGATTTCTCAACCCAGGCACGCCATCAAACATCTCATCCCGTTTCCATGCGCATGGAGGTGGAGGAGAGAGAGGGAGGGAGAATAGAACACAACACAAGTTTGTGTGGAGATCCAGAGAGAGACAAATTTAGACTTTTCTCTTTGTTATCAATCAACCACCACTCCATCCATCCACAGTCCAAACGAGATTAGTTCATCTGTTCATCTATTTCAGCATTATCGATCACCATTCAGTGACACGACCTATACTAAATTGTTTGTCGGAGGCCTCGCTTGGGAAACACCCACCGACGTAATGCGCACTTATTTTGAGCAATTCAGAGAAATTCTCGAAGCCATTATCATCGCCGATAAGAGCACCGGCAAGTCCAAATAATATGGATTTGTAAGTTCTTAGTTACAATCTTTTCATCCAAATGTTCACAGAGTTAAATTAGATAACTAATTACCGATCACTGTATTTTATCGATAAACAATATAGTGATCAATGGTAGATTCTGTTTTTTTTAAGTAATTATGATAGATTCTGTTTAACTCTCTGCACTTAGATTTTTTATTTGTAATAATGTATATAGGATTAGGAGAATGAACATGCATGTTTACAAATGAACCAAAAAAAAGGTAACTTTTCGGGATTCAAAATCGTCAAGGAGGGTTTGCGTTTATCCAAATCCTATCATTGACGAAAGAAGAGCCAATTGTAATATCGCTACGAATGTGTGTTTTTATCTTTTAGAAAATATAATTATAAATTAGGTATTGATTATTTTTTTACAAAACTGTTATTTTTTAATTAATTATTGTTTTTCTTAAACAGAATGTTGCTTTGTATATTTTTTTTCCTTAAGAAAACTTATTTGTAAGCAATATATATAATTTTTAAGAAAGCTTAATTATAGATTAACAATAGTTTTTTTTTCAAACTGTTATTTTTTTTAATTTTATGATATTAAATAAATATATTATTTTTATATATTTAAAATTAATTCGAATTGTGCACGCATCGCGTGTGCCTCAGTCGCTAGTATATGTATATATATATATATATATATCAATTTATTATATAAGTAACAAATTATCAATACATAATATAAGTAATGATTGCAGAACTTGATACCTTTTAAATTTTAGATGAATTAAATTTTTTTAATAGTATATAGTGATTAATGCGTGTGTATATAAATAGTGTTTTATCCGTGCTATATACAGAAAAAATTATATATTTTTATAATAATATATCAATTCATTTGATGCTAATTAATTCTTCAACAATTCGTATAAAAATTCATCTCGCTATCAAATTCACTACAAGAAATTTGGGAAACAGTGACACCAAAAATCATCACAAAATGTTCATATTTTGTCACTAAAACTATTTAGTGACAACTAATTAATTGTCACAAAGTCGTCACTTAAAGTCCGTCGCTAAAAGTAATAGTGACGACATTGCACTGTCATCACAAAAGGCCGAAACATTAGTGACATATTTTGTCCACGTCACTAAAATCAATGCCACTATTTAATGACGAGAACAAAATATCATCACTAATAATTACTATTTTTTAGTCACTTGATTTGAAAAGTCACCAATAGTGTTGTCACTAAAAAAAATTTGGTACTAAATTTTGTTTTTTTGCCATACATTTAGTGACAAAATTTGTGTGACAAATAAAAAATTGTCACAAAAATCACAATTTCTACTTTTTAGTAACGAGACATATTGTTGTCATTAAACACCTATTTTTAGTAGTAAATTTATATTGGTCACCAATTATTATTAATGACAAAATTAAATATTTATCACTAAACACAACTAGATACTTTGCGATAACTCTTGATGTGGTCACTAAAGATTTGTATAATGTGATTTAGTGTCAAGTAAAAAATATTGTCACTAATAAGATTTTTTTGTGACAAATATTTGTTTTGTCACTAAATCTATTGTCACTAATACTACCTAGCGCTAAATTTCATTTCCTACCATATTTTTAGTGACAAAATTTACGTGACAAACATAAATTTGTCACAAAAATACACGTATTAAGTACTTTTGTGACAATTTTTATTCTTGTCACTAAATACTTACATTTAGGCTCCGTTTGTTTTGACGTAAAATATTTTTGGGTAAAATATTTTACTTAATTTTTATTGTTTGGCTAATAATACCCATGTAAAATATATTTTTTAGTCAAATATTTTACCTCATTAGATTAAATTTAATTTACAAAAAATTAACTCATAAGTTAATTTTGAAATGCGCATTCGGAACCTTCACCCAATCTTTGTTGCATTTGATCATTCTCAAAGCAAAAAAGAATGAGGGAATAAGAGGCAGATCCTTCTTACATGATTCCTTTCTGAATCCTTCCTTCCCGCATTTGGTCACTCTCATCTCCCATTTTTTAAATTTTAACCAAACATCATAAAATATAAGTAAAAAAAATGACTTTCACAAAATTATTTTACATGTAAAATATTTTTCATGGTAAAATATTTTACGTCGAAACAAACAGAGCCTAGTGACGAATTTATGTTCGTCACCATTTTTTTGTCACTATATGTCTTTTTTCTTGTAGTGATTCTCATTTTAATTAAATATAATTTATGATTTTTTATATTAATACTTTGACTAACTATATCTACAAAAAATTCTTATTTTCTTCAAACTAAAAACGATACTTCTACGATTTTAAGATTTAAAATATTTTGCACGAAACATCCTTACAAAAAGTTAACATGTGTATTATTTTGTGCAATACCCCTAAATATTATATATTAAAATTTTGAATAGTGTAACCATATTCATTTAGAGAATCAACAATCGATGTAATAAAAATTTAATTTAAATAAACTTACCATTTTAATTTTAGAATCTATAGTGAATGGATGAATCAATAAGTAATTGACATGTATAGTTTTATGTTTTATAAATACAAAAATTTTAAAAATTAAAATTAATATTTTCGAGTTCAAAGAGCTAACAACGTTTTGTTATTATATGTCACATCCCAAAACCTAAGATCATGTAAAAAGCCCATTGAACCACCCTTTTTGAAAATAAGGTTTTATTTGCTGAACACTTAACCAAAACCAAAATATACCATTTGGAATAAAAAAAGGTTACCCAAAATTCTTCTCTCCTAGCAACATACATTCTATTCCATACATGCATAGTGTATCGTCTCAAGGCTTACAAAATACGTCTTCACGAACAGGCAATACATGTAAGAGTACATGATTTTATAACAAGACAAAATAAAAGAAAACTTTTAAACAGAAGTCTTCTGCCTCCAGGGCTCCACTAGATCAACACTCATGATTACCGTCACTTGAAAAAAGTTTTCACAAATCCCACACTATGAGCCGAAGCCCAAGAGAAAACAGACTAGCATGAATTTAAAAGCAAGACATGCTAAAACGAATAATATGAATATTTCGACTCACACGAGCCTCAAAAGAGAACGATTTTACTTCTCAAAAATCATAAGTTTTCTTGTCGCCTCATGACATCTAACAATGTCTGACAATATAGTAAGCATATACAATAAGTTTATATGCATGTCGTACTCTTTCACGATCTTTCACCGTGGGATAATACTAACCCAATCATCAAGTTCTTCGCGGTCTTTCACCATGGGACAATCACTTGCCCTAATGTGCTATTCTTCGCGGTCTTTCACCGCGAGACAATCACTTGACCTAATATGCAGTTTTCGTCTGATTCAACAGATAAAAGAATACACATAATCATGTACTAAATATCCACATGCATACCATCGTATCGTTCACATAACTATAGAAATGAACTCACATCTCAACTAAACATTTAAAATCCAAGCTTAACCCCGAGAGTTAGCTCTAAACCTTCAAAACATGATTTTCAAAACTTTAAATAGACTCTTCCATTTTCAAACCACATTTTTGAAAATCACGGACATCCATACGTCCATCAACATGTAATACACCATAAAAACACCTTTAAAGCCATTTCATCCAACCAAACATGGTTTAAACACCTAAAATCACTTTTCATATATTTTAAAACGGTAAAAACGCATAATATTGCACGTATCACCCTTTTAAGACATGAGAGTCTGGAATCTTACCTTGTTGAGTCAAAAACTCGACGCCTCAAAAACCGAACTTCGTCAAAACGAGATTTCGTCTGAATAGATGCGAAGCCCTCGGCGAGGAAAGCATGAATCCACTATCCGATCGCCAAAAATCAAGTTCGGGCCCACCAAAAAGTTAGAGAGAAGATGGAGAAAAAGAAACTTACTCAAGAAGCTAGATTTTTAAAATATCTTGCAAAAGGTTGATATTTATAAGCCCTCCCCCGTACAGGAAGTCAGTCGACTGAACCCACCAAGTCAGTCGATTGAAAAGCTATTGGAAAACCCAAAAACTCTCCACCGCCACAGGTCAGTCGACTGAATCTCCAACCTCAGCCGACGGAACCATCACCCAGAACACCTAGTCGACTGAATTCACCCCCTCAGTCGACTGAAAAGCTACTGTCAACACACGAAATTCTCTAGTGTCCAGTCGACGGAGAAACTTCAAAACGGTTCACAACCCCAAACCCAACCAACCAAACTAGCATTTTTAAATCCAAACAAGCATAAAACACATACGTAAAACACATATAACTTGCTGTTCTAATTAAACAATAAAGCTAAACCCAGCACATCGAATATATAGAGAACGAAAAAGAAAAGGAACCGCGTCTCACATTATCTATTGTATAAATATGCATAGTTATATACAACAAGATAATATAGATATTGAGTTGTTCAATCTTCAAAACTTTAACTGCTTTGTATTTGGTTCATTTCAATATTTTTCTCTCGTAAATCATAAGATAATTGATGAAACTTTAAGATGGATGAATAAATGTTAGTTCAATAATAACTTGATTTAAGTTGTTATAGGCTTTTAAACTATACTATTTGGTTTTTTTTTTAAAAAAAACTATTTTTCTGTCTTTTTTTTTAATAAAAAGCCTATATATACTCATTCAAGTACTCTTACATTTTTTTTGAGTAAAATTACTATAATATCCTAAATTAAAAAAAGAAAACCCTCTTCACAAAAACAAAAGAAGTCATGCCAATATCCCAAATACTTCAACTTAAAAACAAAAAGTAAAGACATGCTAGATATTTTAATTAAAAAAAAGCTACTATAAAGAATTATCCCAAACAATCTAATTTTTTTTATTTTTTATTTTTAAAAAAGCTAAACATCTTAAAAATTAAGTTTTTTTAGACTTCACAAACATAGCCATAATAAGCATAGGTAAAGAGTATCGTAATTTAATTGAAAAAACTCAAAGATCAAAATAATCTGAGTGCTTGAATAAAAAAGACAATATAAGAATTATATTGGAGGGTAATGAGGTTATTTCCTAAAGCGTGCTATGCAAAAAAAATTAAATATTTTTACAATAAAAATCACTTTATATAATGCTGATTAATTCATCAACAATTCACATAAAAACTCATCTCGCTACCTAATTCTTATTTTAATTAAATATAATATATTTATATAATAAGTTACTATATTCAATCAATTTAAAATTTTAAACAGATATTCTCTTAAATGAATTCTATAAAATAAATAGTATAATTATCAAAATAAATATAAGTTGTGTTAATAACCTTTATGAGAATAATAAAAGCTCCTTACTCTACCGACCTAACTTCAATTATAAAATGAACTCTAAAAATGTATACTGACATGATTCTTTTTTGTGTATGGTAGAAAATATATTTTTACTATAAAATTTAATTTTTATGTACCCATCTCAAGTTAATCTTGATAATTCAAATTATTTATCTTAAAAAAGCATATCAAGGAGATTCGTCTTGTTAAAATATCGATTAATTAGATATTCTTATATATTATACTTAATAATATTTATTTTAGTGGTATATGTAATTTTAAGAATAAATTCTTTATTTTGTTTAAAATAAATATGTTTAAATTATTATTTATTAATATTGGATTTTTTGTATTTATGATCTCATTAATGAGTTCTACAAAAATGAATAGTATAATTAATAAACATAATGTATATTTATAACAATTATAAATTAAGTTATTATTGTTATTGTGAAGAATAATAAATGCATGTGTAAACTTTAACTCAAATATTCAGAGGTGGTAAGAGAAAATCAATGGCAGGGGGCAAAATTGTGATTTCACAAAGGACGAAACGAGGAGCAAACTGGACTTTTATATATATGGATGGATAATAGGTATATATATATTTAAAATTTTCTATTTTAATAAAATATTAATTTTATTTTTAAGTTTTTATTTATAAAAATATAAAGAGTCTTATCTTAAAGTTAGGCTTTAGACATAAGAACCGCCCTAGTTCTTGACAAGTTCCAAGTTTCGTATGAGTTTTTAATGTTTTGTTAGTAATTCTATCATACTCTCTATAAAAAGCATGTTAGCTATTTTGGCTAGTTATTATTATATTTGGAGCTCCAACAAATTTTGTAAATTGTTCTATGTTTTTGTTATTTTTCTATTAAATAGCTAAATTTAGTTAGCATTCATAACTCTTCAACTCATATAAAGAGCAGTGGAGTAATTTTGAAAGTAGTTAAAATAGAGAGTAATATTAGAATAAATTTGCAAAAAAATAACTAGGCAAAATGGAAATAGTGTTTTTTTTATTAATTAGTTTTGACTCACCAAAATAGCTATTAGCATTGGAGATACTTCTATAAATGTTATGGCTTGAGATTATGAAATCTTTATGATAAGTTCTATATGGGCAAATATTACACAACCAAAAGTTTCGTTTGTCATTGGTTTAAAAGGTCGTGAACTGAACCATGCATTCTTTTTTTCGAACTGTTCTTAGCCTTACCTAACTCTCAAACATGCTCTTCTGAGAAGAATTCATGCAAGGCAGAGTATTGTTATCACTTTTTGGCCAAAGGTGTTTGACCAATAAGTACTTTAACGCTCAAATTAAAACTTTTGAAGGCTTTTTAAAGACGAAGTATTTTGAATATTAAATTGTGCATATCTTTTCTCATGGGGTGATTATATTTATAAGAGTAGTTTCCAAGATTTTCTCTTTGGGTAGGGTTTTATCCCTCATTTCCAAAGTATCCTTGAATATCAATGATTCGATCCATTTAAGTATTGGATTAGTTCTTTCTATCCGAATCGAGCTCTTCTTTATTCTGGAGAGTTCTTTTCCCTTACGTCTCTAATGGAGAGTTCTTTCTATCCCAATCGAGCTTTGGGCTCTTTCACATTTGTTTAAGTTCCGGCCGTCTTTGAGTAGGTTTCACTTTTTTGTTTTCGTTGGAATTAGCCTTTAATGAGCTTAGGCTTTCATGGGTCAGGTTTAGTTTTCACCCCTCCAAATTCTATTATATTTTTTATATGAACCTTTGTATGCTTTATACATCAATTGATTTTTGGAATATTATTTTTAATGAAATCTAATATACTATACATACACATCCATTGAATAGGGCCATAATTATTCATCAATCATAAAATCACTCATATGTCATAACAAAACTATCACACAAAACTTGGATCGACCAAAAATTTAAATCATAGGCCACAAGGATTCCTAACAAGAAACAAAAGATTCATAATTAAATTTGGATTCACCAAATCTCATAAATGGTACACACCCTTTAAAAGTGAATTTGTCATGCATCTCATATGCTATTAATTACAAGAATTCGTTATAAAATTATAATGATTCGTAAAAATGACATTTTTTTATCGTCATTTCAGAATCAAGAATTCATTATGAAAAATGGGTAGGATGGTATTTACCATTAAGAATTCACCAATTTTTTTATTATCATTTTACTATCAAGAATTCATCCATTTTTTTATTGTCCTTTTACCATCTAGAATTCGTTATAAAAAATGAAAGTAAGAGTATGCAACGGCATTGACAATAAAAAATGGATAGAATGGTATTTACTATTGAGAATTCACTCATGCCGTTGCATACTCCTGTCTCTATTTTGTTATGTTTAAGTTTTTTTCATTCTTGATAGTAAGTGGATAAGATGGTATTTGCTTCTAATGTCCGGTTATATCTTGTTCAGTTCTCGATTATGTAAACTAAATATATTTATAATTATAAATACATTTTAAAGTTTATTTTCTTTAAAACTTCGTGACTACAACTTAGAAATTATTGCATTTATATCTTATTTTTTAATTATATTATCTCTAGTTTAGTTAAAATTATTTCTTTAAAACAAAAATATTAGGTCCAATATATTTCTGGCGTCGCTCGGTTTTCGCCACCTTTTTTTTTATCTTGTCCTTTCCCTTCCCATTTCACTCGATAAAATAGAAAAAAAAAAGAATAAACTATAAATCCATCCCTGTCCCACCTTATAGTTACATCTAATAATTAGCAACAAAAATGGCACATAAACGTTTAACATAATCAATTGGACAACCATGACCTTGTATACATTCATTAGTTCTCTTAACCGTGATTTTTTTTCAATATTAGGTAATAGTTTAATAAAGATAATTATTTTTTAATATTATTATTATTTATATTTTTAAAGATAGAATTTAACACTTTTAAATTTATTAATATATCTTAAGAAAATATTTTTACTAGCAATCAACACATGCTGCAAAATGCACACGGAATGGAAGTAATAATAATAAACATTTTATTAAAATCCTTTATTGTACTTAAATATGTCACAAATTTTGTATTTTTATTTATTATATATTCTTAATAATAAATTAATTTTATTGAAACTTTGATAAATAATGTTAAGAAATTTCTTAACTCGATGCAAATTCAAATTAGGAAGCTTGATAAGTTTATACATGAGCTTCTTAAAACGATTGTGGTATATATTATCAAGTCTATGAAAAACTATAAATTTACCTTAAATTCTCAACAAAAAAATAGTTGGAAAAATTGCAGTTTTTGGTATAATGTTAATTATAATTTTAGCTTTACAAACATTTATTTAGCTTTCAGTAAAATTTTAAAATAATGAAATTTTATAAAATGATCATATTAAGGGAAGAATTTAGGAAACACATATATTCATTTTTTAAGCAAATAAAATAAATTTTTAAACATTTATTTTTTTGTTTGTGCATTTATTTCCTTGGTAGTAAAGTTTAAATGGCACAACTTAATATATTTAATTAATTCCTAATGATTTTTTTAAAATGAGACACTAAATTGTTTAAAATGTAATAAAAATAAATCATAATATAAATGCTTATACATATTAAATACTTTAACTTAAAAAATAAAAATATTAAAGAAAAATAAAAAGAATTATGATTAATCAAAGAAACTTTTCTTATAGAAATGAATTTAATTTAATACGTTTAATCCAAACTTGATATCGAAATAATTTATAGAGAATAACTAATTAGCTTTTGATATGTAAATTATTAAAAAATTTAAAGACAATACATATTACATTGTATAAACACTTTGTACTTAGCTTGTGTTTGGACTAACTTTATTTAAGATTTTTTTTTGTGTTTAGTGAGCTTTTTTCAATATTAGCCTAAATAAGTGTATTTTTTAAATTTCTTTTGTTAAGAGAAAATCAAAAAGTAAATTTTTTTTTGTCAAAATCTAAAAAAGTTTCTATAAGATTAAAAAAGTCAACTTAACAAGTTTTTTAGTTTTTTAGTTTTTTTTTTAATTTTTTTGTATTTAATGAACTTTTATCAAAATTAACCTCAAAGGATATATTTTTTAAAATTATCTCATCATAAAAAAATAAAAAATTAAAAGAATTAAACTAAAATATATAAAAATTTATAAAAAACAAAAAAATATTTCAAATATATTTTTCTAGTCCAAACACAGGCTTAGAATTATGTGGCTTTATACAAAGTGTTTGCGTAGAGTTTATTATATTTGCGAGTATATAAAAATTTATAAAGTGTAACCTGTATTATTTATAGCGAGATTATTTTAAAATTTAAAAATATTAAAAAATAAGATAAATTATATTGACTTTTTATGAGATTTATTAAAACATCAATCACCTCTCATGTAATTTTTAAAATGTCACTAACCTCCAATTTGGTTTAGTTTTTACATCAAATTAGTCTAACTGTTAATTTTTTGCATGTTTGGCGCATTTGTTGAACAATTTTTTATGATTTAATTCGTTCACGTAGAATTCATCATGTTTGTTAAACATATGTAATTTCAAATTTATCTGATACATGTAGGTAAGTGATTGAGTAACATTTGTTTAATAATATTTTTTTAAATTATAATTTTTGTTATTTATTTATTAGGAGATCTTATTCAATCACTTAGTTACAGATATCGGATGAATCTGAATTTTTATATATTGGACAAACTCGACGAGTTTTACATAATGAACGAATTGGATCATAAAAATTTGTTCAAAAAATACGTAAAACAAAACACAATTAAAAAAAAATTTAATAATTAAACTAATTTAATATAAAAATCAAATTAGATAAGAGTTTAGCCACATTTTAAAACCAGCTGGATGATATTTTACTAAAAGGTAAGTATAATTTATCCTAAAAAATAAATTAAAACTTGCGAGGTCAATCTTGAATCAATCTTGACTTGAGTCGTTCTACATACAGTAGAGTTGATTTTAATGAGCTTCGAATCTCTGAGTCGTTCTTCAATTTTGATTTCAATGAGCTTCAGATCTTTGGAGTTTCACAGCAGGAGTTGATGAAGAACTTCCCTAAAAAAGAACGACCTTCTGAGTCAATCTTGACTTCAATCGTTCTACATACGGTAAGATATGATTTTAATGGGCCTCAAATCTCTGAGTCGTTCTTCAATTTTGATTTCAATGAGCTTCAGATCTTTGGAGTTTCACAGCTGCAGTTGAAGAACTTCCCTAAAAAAGAATGACCTTCTGAGTCAATCTTGACTTCAATCGTTCTACATACGGTAAGAGTTGATTTTTATGAGCTTCGAATGTCTGAGTCGTTCTTCAATTTTGATTTCAATGAGCTTCAGATGTTTTGCGTTTCACAGCTGCAGTTGAAGAACGTCTTCTGCTTGTTTAGATAGATCATAGATGGCCGATGCTGCAGTTGAATTTCTGTTACTGAACCTGAAGCAGCTTCTGGTATATAACGCCGGTCTTATTATCGGGGTGAAAGATCAAGTTGAAACACTTTACAAAGAGCTCAGCATGTTCAAGGCCTTCCTGAAAGATTCCACAGAGAATCGGAGCGAGTACGAAACCGTGAAAGAGCTAGTCAGGCAGATCAGAGATGTTGTGTACGAGGCCGAAGACGTCATCGACAGCTTCGTCGTTCACTCCGCCTTGCAGAGGGCGAGAAACACCATCTCCAGAGTCATTCACGGCATTGATTATCCGGCGAAGCTTCGCACCGTCGGAAGAGACATCCGATCCATCAGGAATAGGATCGATGAGATCTACCGGCAGCAGCCTCTCGCACTTGGGGTCATTCAACACCGCCAAGGAGACCGGCCCACCAGAGATCCGTTAGGGAAGAAGGCTCCGGTTGTCGAGCAAGAAAACGTGGTTGGTTTTGACAAGGAGGCCGAAACACTGGTCGAACGATTGAATGGAGGGAAATCGGAGCTCGAAATCGTCTCGGTCATAGGCATGGGTGGCCTCGGTAAGACGACTTTGGCTCGAAAAGTTTTTACCGATTCTGCAATTGAGTACGAATTCTACATCCGGGCATGGATTTACGTTTCTCAAGATTATAGCAGAAAGGAAGTCTTTATTGGCCTTTTGAGTTCTGTCGATAAGCTTACTGATGAAATGTATAAGTGGAGCGATGAGAGGCTAGCTGAAGAGCTGCGCTTATATTTACAGACTAGGAGATATCTAATTGTCATGGATGACGTGTGGACAACAAGGGCCTGGGATGACCTCAAAATGGCCTTTCCCAAGAACAACAATAGAAGCAGAATATTGTTAACCAGTCGAAACAGAGAAGTTGCCGTCCATGCCAACCCAGATAGCCTTCCTCATTTTCTGCGTTTTCTCAATAATGATGAAAGTTGGGAGGTACTTGAGAAGAAGGTGTTCCGGAAGGAAAGCTGCCCTCCAGAGCTGGAGGATCTTGGAAAGAAAATTGCAAAGGAATGCTGTGGGTTACCGCTTGCGATTGTGGTGATTGCAGGACTGCTCATGAAGAAAGAAAAAACGTGTGAATGGTGGGAGAAAGTGGCTAAGAGTGTGAGTTCATATGTTGCCAGTGACCCCACGCAATGTTTGGACATTCTAGCACTCAGTTACAAACACTTGCCATATCACCTGAAAGCGTGCTTCCTCTATTTTGGGGTCTTTCCGGAGGATTATGAGATTCCTGTATGGAAACTGATCCAATTGTGGGTTGCTGAGGGATTTATCCAGCAGGTTGGGGAAATAAGTTTGGAGGATACAGCGGAGGAGCAATTGGAGGATCTTGTTGACAGAAATCTAGTATTGGTGGAGAAAAGGAGGTCCAATGGAGGAATCAAAACATGCCGTGTTCATGATATGTTGCATGACCTCTGCTTGAGAGAAGCCAAAGAAGAAAAGTTCTTGGAGGAGATTAAAGGGTTTGCTCATGTTCCTTGTTCTTCTTTAACTCCTACCCTGAACAAATACCGCCGCCTTTGTATCCATTCCGGAGTCTTGGAATATATTTCTTCGAAACCTTCTGGTCCACACGTCCGGTCTTTCTTGTGCTTTGGGGGAGAACAAAGGGAGTTACGTAGAGAACATGCTTCATTCATCCATGAAGCCTTTACATTGCTCAGGGTGTTGGATATAAGGTCAATCAGCCTCCCCATTTTTCCTGCCAAGATTAAAGACCTTGTTCATTTGAGGTACGTAGCCCTCTATGGCAGTTTTGAGATTCTTCCTGCATCAATCTCCGACCTTTGGAACCTCGAAACTATTGTTGTTGAATCATCAGCACGTAGCCTCAAGGTGGAGGCAGATATTTGGAAAATGTTGCAACTGAGGCATTTATTTACAAGTGCATCTAGTCATTTGCGTGGCCCTCCAGCTAAAACACTGAAGGGCGGCAAAGATCCCTTGGTTAGGAGAAACCTGCAGACCATTTCCACAATATCACCTGAAAGTTGTACAGAGGATATTTTAGCCAGGACTCCCAATCTCAAAAAACTAGGAATTCGCGGCAATTTAGCCGTGCTTATGGAAAACAAGGGGGGGTGCATCTTGTTTGATAACCTTACCAAATTAGATCACCTTCTGACGTTGAAGTTGTTGAATGACACGTTCCCTCATCCTCCTGGTATCCTCCCCCAGTTGTACAAGTTCCCACCAAACCTGAAGAAGCTAACTTTAGCAGATACCCTGCTGGATTGGGAACATATGTCAACGCTGGGGATTTTACCCAAGCTTGAGGTTCTGAAATTGAAAGACAATGCATTCAAGGGACAGCGGTGGAAGGCATTCGATGGAGGTTTTCGTCTGCTCAAATTCTTGCAGATTGGGAAGACAGATTTAGTGCATTGGGAGGCTTTGAGTCATCATTTCCCTAGACTTCAACACCTTGTTCTTAAACACTGTGAGAGCCTAGAGAAGGTCCCTTCTGGTCTGGGAGACATATCTGCATTCCAGAGTATAGAGTTGTATCATGCCTCCCCCGCTGCTGTGGCTTCTGCCAAGCAAATTCAGAAACAAAATGAAATCCTCACAATCAGTCGGCTGAAACTCCTTATATATCCTCCAGAATTGTGAATTATGGTGAGCTGCAAATTAAAACTTGCATGTTAATTGAGTTTTGCAACGAATTCGTTGTCTGGGTATAATATATTTTTATATATTTTTATGGGAAGTCTATTAATGTTATCTATCAAATAGATTACAAAAATGATTTGCACTCTGAAAAAATCATCTTGGAGTAATGATTCAGTTAATATACTTTAAAAGCAAATTGTTCATTCCCTATTTCTAGAATAAACGACTGGATTAATAGAATTGATATCGACTATAAATACCTGTGGTTTAAGGTTTAAACTATATGCGCTTGTTGTCATCTATCTGAAGCCCAACTTTTTTAATACTTCGATTTGATCTTCTGACTATGGCAAAGTTGGATGTTTGAATTATGGAAAAAGTTTGCTTTCCCTGAAACTTTCAAGAAAAAATATTTCTTCGTACTTTCTGTTACTGTGTTTTGTTAATTAATTACATAATCAGATGGGCAGACTTCCACAACACCAAAATAACTATCCCGTGAAGCAGTCCATGAAGTCTTCATGACTAGATGCTGCCAACAAAAAAATTCTGCTCTAAGATTTTGGAGATTCTTCCTGCTTATCTTAACTGTGCCTGAAACTAGTTATTTTGAAACTAGTTATTTTGAGTTTCAAGTGTTCATCCAAGAAACCATATTTGATCCTGGATGGAAACTATAATAATAAATAAATAAATAACTTTCACCTTCTAATTGTTACTTGGACAGAATGAATGCCTCTATGCATGCTGGTTTTATTGGATAGGTATTCTGCTGAAACAAAATTTGTAAGCTTTGATACGACTGTGCAAGACTAGGGTGTATTGGATACTAGATTAGGTTGTAAGATTTATGGGGAGACCAATTTTCGTCAGATTTGGACACGTTTTAAAGGCTCACTCTGTCATTGGGATGGAGAATAGTAACTTCATTTCATCAACAAATTTAATGCTTTAGTTGCGTAGCTTGTTTCTATCTCTTTATGCCCTTGCCGTGATATCTGCATCTCTATTTTTCCATGTCTCCATGCTTAATGGGGATTCGTCATATGAACAATCCAAGTGTTGCAAAACTACAAGGTTCCTAACCTAGAATTTCATCCATTGCTCTTTATCTTTGTGCAGGGAGATGATGTATAAAACAAGAAGGTGGATTTTGGGCCATGGCATCTCCCGTTTCTACTACGTGGAGTTATGGCTCTGCATTCTGCGTATTCTAGCAGTTCTGCATATTTGAGTACTATCTAATTTAAACTATTTGTTGTGGCATTGTCAATGCAACTGTTGTTATTGTGGTTTGAGAATTGTTCCCACTTTTTGAATGTTGTAATTAATAGCGACATGTTTGCTTCTGTTTTTGAGACAACATGGATGTCTTGTTTAATGTTTGCTATTAGCAGTATTCTGGCTGATTTATTATCTTCTCCTATTTTTCTTTGAAATTATTAGTTTGGTGCAAATTTGTTATTCATGACTCCCTTTCTAGCTTTTGGCTAAAGATCAAGTGTAGTTTCTGTAAAATGTCGTACTTTTTTCTACACATTTTAGATCTCTCTCTCGACTAGCCAAATTCAGGACCCTATGTGGGAACACTCTTCTATTTGGTCACAAAGCAATTGGATGGGAAAGAAAAACCTTACAAGTTGTCTTGAGTTTTTTTGTTGTTTTTTTTTTTGTTTTTCTTCTTTTGAACTTGGACATGCCCGAAAGCTACAAAAAGTCAGAAAGAAAGAGGCGAAGTCCTCCTCCAAGAGCTTACACAGTGACAAATGTGTAGAGGAAACCCAGTTGGGAGGAAGATTTCTCTTAACATGATTATTGGCCACCCAATGTGCCACATTGTTTGTTGATCTTGGGCTCCAACAAAGAGAAACCCTGTTAACTGAGGTTAAAAGCTTGACATCATGAATTATGGCTTGGAAGTCCCAAGGGGGGTCAAGTTCAGACACCACAAGGGTGATAACTGATTTGTTATGCATCGCAACCTCAATGTGAGAAAGATTAAAATTAACGGCCACGAGACAAGTCATCCTAACAGCCAAAGCCTTACCTTGCAAAACAGAGCAGATTCAAAAAACAGAAGAGATTCGAATGGATTTAGCTCTGCCATCAACTAGGATACCTCTCCAATCTCGCACAACAATGGCAATAGAAGCCTGAGTAGCGTTCTTCCCTAAAGCAACATCACAATTTAGCTCAAAACCACCTTGCAGTGGAGGCTTCCAAACAAACAAAGCTGTTGATGGATCCAATTTGTCTGGAGAAAGAGAGAGACTTGAATAGAGTGCCAAGGACTTGGCACTTGTGTACTCCCCCCAAACCGCATCTACAGAAAGCACCACTTTGAAGGGGTTAACAAGATTATGCTGAAAAACAAGCCCATTTCTCTCCTTCCAAATCAGCCAGCCCACAATAGCTGCTTTCCCAACCAGATCTAGCCCACATGTTTCGATGGATTAGGTTCCAGAAGAGAGAGTCCAGTTTGTAGTTGAGCAAATGTTTGATGAGTTTAAAAAGGAGCTCAAGTCACACGCGGAACACACTGCCCTGGTTCAATTACATCTGAAAAGAAGATGATCAACAGTCTCTGGGGCTTCCCCACAAATCTACAAAGAGGGCAGGCAGTCATCTTCCTACGGCTAAGGTTCTCCTTTGTAGCCAAAGCGTTATTGCAAACTTTCCAAAAAAATTGTTTAATTTTTGGGGGCACATTTAAACTCCAAATAGCATTCCATAAAATCTTGGGGGGATGAAGGAGCAAGAAAGATTTTGATTGTTCTTTCCACGAAGCAAATTTAGAGCAATATGGTACCCACTTTTAACCGAATCGTTAACTTTAGAGTTATAATGCCAAATCATGGAATCATCTGCATCTATAATAGACACACGAATAGTAGAGGTTGCCACGTAATCCAAATGACATACCATATAGTGATGAGTTTGTAATGTGATAATATTATCATGTACAAATTAATGGTTATGTCTAAGTGTTAATATACCCGTTCTTTCCTTTCTCCCACATAGTGATGAGTTTGTTTTTTACTTTTGGATTCAATGCTTTGAGGACTTCAGAATTCTGATTTAGTGCAGGGATTTTCTCTTATTTGTGGGGTATTTCAATTGGTACCTGCTTAACATCGAAATCCCATGTTTCATGCTTGTTTGTTCTTGTTGTTGCTCTTGAGTCTTCTGCTTCTTTTTGTTCCTCTCATAGTACTGGTAGTCAGGGTGCTTTGATTTCCTCTCATTTGCCTTGATTTTCTTGGCCATAGAGTTTTGCTTTACATTGTCTTCAGATGCCTGTTATCTAATTTGTTGAGTAACTTGATAGAGCACATTCTCTTCTAAAGTTCCGTCAAGTTCAGCATTGGCTGCATTTAATCGGTCAATGGTTAATTGCATTGAAGATATCTGAGGATCTTTAAATTCTTACATCTTCTTCATGTCATTGTGTGCAATTGATATCTCCTCCGTCATTTTTTCAATCAAAACTGCCATTCATGTACATTCTGCTTCAATCCTTACGTTATCGTACTTCAGTTTGATGATTGTTGACAAATCTTCCTCATTATGATGCACAATACTCCCTGTTGATTGGACAAATCCATCAATGTCTTGATCAATGTTATCATGCTTATCATAGTTAGTGTCAATGTCCTCAAATATGTTTTCTTCAGGGTTTACTGATTGCGTAAACATGTTAGCACACAGCTCATCTAAGTTGGTTGCCTCAATATTTGTCAATCCCTCTTCTTCACGTGCATGGATCTCCTCATCATGTGGGCTAAGGTCATCCACCTGTGAATGTGTGTAAATTTGAGTAAGGTATGAATGCATTGGAAGAAGATTATTGAAGATGGCAATTCATGAAATTTAAAAATTACACCAGGTACAGTGAATAATAGATGTGACATTTTATCATCCATCATAATGTTATGCAGTAAATGCATTGGTTCCATTAAAATCCCCTAAAAGTTCTCAATTCTAGTCAATGTTTACACAAATTTGACAGTTTACATATATATATTTTCATAGAATTTTTCCTTTTTCTTTTCTCAACTTTTATTTGTTTGATAGAAGAGTGAAATACGTATCACACCCAACATTTATGTCATATTTTTCTCAGGCTGAAAATTACGTCTGAATCATAACTTATATATGATAGATGTGTATGTACCATGTGTTGTTCAAACTTACCATTGTAGTGTTCTATGTCCCAATCTTGTTATCCATGAATTATGTTTGGCCTTTTAGTTTTGATGTGCTTGGCTCTCTTTCAACTTCATTTCCATCTGCAAGCCCTTCCATGCAAATGTTGTAACATTCCTTTTCAATTAGTGTTGGTATAAGATCTTGTTCATTCACCTAATGAACAAATATGTAGGTTTTCACACTCTTACAAATATGTAATTTTTCACAAGTTTAAATGACAAAAAACAGCAAAACTATCACTTTTTAGAAACTTTTATGAAGCACATAATTAGTGACCTGATCATGTGTCAATAAATCATGTCTGTTGTTCCTCATTTCTCTATGTAATGTCTGGAGATCTCACATTATCAATTTTGGCATTCGGTCTTGATTGTCAGGAAGGACAAGCGTTGTATGCTCACACAACCGATACTGCATTTTGTCAAATATTTTATGAAGTTAGTATTACTATATACAGTATAGGCAAAATATGTGTGGAAAAATGTTCCAACAAATAGGACAATTACACATCTGATAATTTTTTGTGGGTGTTGGTAATACCTGTCAATTGAATTGATAAGTGTTTTTCTGATCGCGGCAGCCCAATTAAAATCTTTCATATGGTTTAGATCGTCCATGTAATGAAGGAAGGCCCAGCCTATGGTATGCCCAGTAGTTGAGAAAAACAAGTTCAAGCACAAGAATAAACATATTAGTCTAGCCACGTCTTCCACATCATCTTGATATCTTCCTTTAATAACCTTGCTTAACAACTCTTTGATTTTTGGACTTATTAACCTTTTTGTTTTCAAGCACCTCCTTTGTATGAAGCTTGTTGCCATCTTGTTGCCAAATCCCATGTTTATGGTCTTGTCACCACAACATATACCGAAAACAAGCTTGATGTCATAGTTGGTAAGTTTCTTAGTCCCAATATGGAATATACTGTCTTGATGAACAAATTTCTGAATTATTGCTGCAATGTCATCATCATGCTTTCTACACTTTGAGAATTCAATTTTACTACTCCTCAATGAATCAAGTTATATCCAAAAAGATGTTTTTTTGAAGACTTCTACATGTCGATCATTTAGTTGGATATTTTTGATTAATTTCACTGGAGCTCCAAGATTGCATTTATAGTTCAAAATTCGTTGTTTCTTCGTGGGAGTGTTCTTATCCCTTTCTGGAGAAGTTGAACTTTTAACATTACTTGGTTTGCGTCTCGCAATGAGCTTAGCACTATGTTTCTTTGGTATGGCACTTTTCCGGGCTATCTCTGAATTTTTTTACAATTAAATTGATTAGTAACAACAAAATGAGTTAACATGAAGAAACTATCTTAATTTCAAAACATATGTTGCACACTTAATTACAGGTGAGCACACAAAAATATTGACAAAATTATCACTTATCATCATATCTAATTGATGAGAAGATTATCATTTACAAGTAAATGCACAAAAAAATTGAGAAAATTATCATTTACCAATATACCAAAGTCACATTCCGCTGTATGTATTCAATCTCTCAATTCTAAGTGAGTGCACAAAAAAAATTGTTACTTATCAATATATACAAAGTAACCATTCTACCCGTATGTATTAAATTTGTCAGTTACAAGCCAGTGGACAAAAACTATTGATAAATATATCACTTACAAACATAACAAGTGAGATTTATCACTTTTAAACATAACAAGTGAAATTTAGTACTTCTAAGTCAATGCACAAGTGAAATTTATCATATCTAAACTTAACAACTTATCATTTCATTTGAAGGCTAACAAATTTATCACATTTGAAACTTATTACTTCCAGATGCAAAGCTATTATGAACAAAACTATTATGAAATTTATCACTTCCAGATACAATATAGGGTGATTTTGTATCTCAAATTAGTCTTCAAAAAGTTTTTCCAACATTTCTTCATTTGAAGGCTAATAAAGTGTCAAAGTAATCATGCCCTATATAAAACAAAATTTCCACTTTCAAGTGAGTGAAACTTAAATATTGTGAAATTTTATCACTTGTCAACTTATTGAGCTTAGCATACCAAGTACGACTAAAATTTCTCAATACCAATCGAATCAACCAAAATTTCATGGTATGAGTTAGACAAATGTCATGAAGTGATAAATTATGTGAAATCTTGTAGTTTCGAATACACAATTTCTTAGTAACAGAAACACGATTGTAATGTATGACTACAATTTTTCTCTGAATTAAGTTTCACACTTTTCAAACCAATAACTCAGGATTCTTTTCAGCTTCAATAAATTTCATCAAATTATATTAGTAGATCACAGTGGTCACAAATTTCTCATTAAGCTTCAAACTATTCTACAATTTTACTATGAAATGTCTCATAATCGTGAAAGACAAAAAGCTGTTAAATTTCTAGAATGATAAATTTGACCCTAACTATTGTCTACAAAGAATGCACCGATGCATAATATCGTGGGGGTAGAACAATTATGATGTCAATGTGCACAAATTATCAGCAAAGTGGAACTCGATCGCCGATCTTACATTATTAGAAAGTAGTAGAAGTGTTTAGGGTTATCGATTCTTACGCTTTAAAGTCATTGCGAATCTAAGTTGGCCAAAGACTAGTAAATTTTAAACAGTGGACTACGATCCCCGAATTGCAATGTGAAATCGAGATTTGAGTCGCTGAAGAAAAAGGAAGAATCCAAAAAATTCGAGATTTGAGTCAAGATTCGTACTTCCTTAGTTGCTTTTGGAAACTGTTGTGAAAGTAGGGAACTACTCGAGTGGGATTTTCGAAATTTGTTTAGTTGCAAGGTAGGGCTACTTTTGGAATAGTAAATTTGATTAGGACTAAATTTATTAAAATTAATTAGATAGGATTAATCTTCTTATAACTTTGTAAATTAGGACTGCTGCCAAAATCACCCTTTCTCTTTTGGGCAAAACTACATGATTGCTAGCAGCATGGACTCTTATCAATTGCCCTCAATCTTCAAACAGGGAGATGCTTCAAGACACAAGAAAGTTTTTAGCCCAACGATGGCCATCCGCTTTTCCTACTACATTGAATTAATTTATGGTTCTTTCTACTAGTCTATCCTATTTGTTGTGTTGTTGTCAATGTGGTTTCTGTCGTTGTTTTGGAAATGTTTTCACCTTTTATTGTTTTATAAACTTCTTGCATTACAACTGATTTTATTTTTATTTTTTTCTATAGTAGTAAAACCAAAAAAAAATTGAAAATAAAATGTCAACTTGATGTTCTATTTATTTGGGCTTTTTAATAAAAACACAATCATAATGTAGTAATTTATCTCCCGACAATGTTGCATATTGTTTGAAGTTTTTTTTGGGCATCTTCAGGAGTTTTTTCAGTAGTGACACAATTAATTTTTTTTAGAAAACGAAGAAGTATATATATATATATATATTAAAGTAATGTTTAATTTTTCTCATCGATACCATGCATTATTAATAAGCAGCGTTGCCCCTGGGTGAAATGTTAGATGCTGTTTTGGCTCATGTTTTTATTAGTGGTAACTCTAGTTGTGTCGTTATCTTTTCCTTCTTTCCCCCCAAATTTTAGTTGGTGCAAATGTGCCATGCCTTCCTTTTCTAGGGCGTTAGCCAAAGATCAAGTGTATCTTCTGTTGTTATAAACTCATAAATGTGTTGCATATGATAAAGATGGTTTGAAAACTGATCTGATGTCATTTGTAACACATTTAAGACATTTCTACTCAATATACCTAAGATTTCATCATTTTACTATAGTACTATTTTGGTCGTGTGCAAAGTACCTTTGTGCCATTCAATTTTGTTCTCTTACCTGGCATTGTTTGGGGCGCATGTCTCCTCTCGTTTCACATACAGTTCTTTGGGTTGTTGTTTGGGGACCTTGTTGAAGATCTATTCCTTTTCTTCTCTTCGTTTTCCTTGCAAGTTGTCCCCATATTTGCTGTTTGCTTTTCTTTGATCAACTTATCATTTCATGGTTCTTTCTCTTTTATCATTTTCCTCTGTCCCCTGCCTTCAAATTCCCAGATCTACATATTCTTCTCCTCCTACTCGGCATGTTGCAGATCGTCCTATTTTTACTATTGATGCTTCTGTTATATCATTGGTTCCCTCAATCATTGACGTTTTGGTGTCCCTTTCATTTTCATGTTCCTTTTGTTTTATCCTTTTTCCTCTATCCATTCCCTTTGAATTCCTAGATCTACATATTATTCACTTCTTACTCTTTGTATTCTTTGTAGATTGACCCATTTTTACTATTCACGCTTTTGTTATAACACAGATTTCCTTATTTTGATTGAGAAGGATGAGTGTAGATAGCATGAAGTCAAATAAGGTAAAAGAAAATGAAATAATACCTCTCTATTTCAATAGTCATCTCTGCAAGTACAAGTGTGACAAGAACCATTGTATCACACAAATGTTTAAGAGTATGCTTAACGACGATATGATGTGTCCACTTATAAATTGCTTTATCTGCATATTCGATTTGTTTTTTGTTTCCAAAGTTTTGTTTCTGATAAAATATTATGCAAGTATTTGTGAATGCGTAGTTATTTTTTTGTTTAGATTGGTGAAAATGGTTGGCTTTAAATTTTTAGGGGCTTGGCAGAAGCAATGGTGTCTGAAAATAGTGTGTTGAGGTTGTGTTCCTATGCTGCGCAACAAAATGCCATAAATGGTCGTTGGTTTTGTATTTGAACAATGCTAAAGCGAGGGACAATATATATATGCAGGGCAATATGACATGGTTCAAAATTCTTGAGCAATGGAGAGGCTGATACGACCCAAAATGTTGACAAATCAACTAGCTTGGCACATAAAGTTTTGTGTCATTTTGAGGTCAACCTTAATTCCACGTTTTTATAACAACTGTGTTAATGTCTTTCACACGTATTGTCTTTAGAGAATGACTAGCTAGCTAGACCTTTATACTAAGTTTATCGCGTGAGATATTTTTGTACATTTTCGTTATGCATGTAGAGAATGACTAGCTAGCTAGACCTCAAGCAGTTCGGTGAGAAACTTTATGGAAAAGGTACAATAAAACCTACCTGATTCAAAACATCTATTGTAGGCTTTTTTATTCTTGAGCTTAACTTTGGTTTGTTGCTTTATCCAGTTTGCCAACGATCTGCATGTACTCATTACTCCAAGTCTAATTCCTCTAGGAACTCCCCTTCTGTTGTTTGCCCGCATGGGATAATGTTGCTTATTTACTTATTTAACATGAAAAATTTTCGTCTTTAATGAATATTTTTCATTATTTAGTCAAATTATTATACTTTTTAGACTCTTTTCATAGAGACGAGTTGGAAAAGTAAAAATTTTGATTAAAATATAAAAAAAATTCAAAAAAGACAAAAATAAGCCAATAAGCCAAATTTTATATTGTTTATTTTCGTCTTTAATTTAGTCAAAAATTGAAAAAAGTTCAGAAAAAACAAAAATAAGCAAAATCGTGGCATTTAGCCCAAATAGAAGGTGAAAAATATTTGCTGATTGAACGCCATTCTAGTTACTCTTGAATAAATTATTTTTTTTATTTTTTTGGCCCCAATGCATGTGTAAGATTTTTCCATTGTGTTTATTTGTTTCGGCAGCTGGATAATAGGTGAGGAAGGTCATTGAACAAATAAATGAGGTGTGGTTCTGTTATGTGAGAACGCTTCCGCTTCTTGTCTAGTAGTACTTTTTGCATTTCTATTTTGATTTTCCTTAAGCCTGTTTGAATTCTCTTATTTCTTGTTTAATGTTTGACACTTTTAACTATTTGTTACATTCTTTCTTACCATTTAGTGCTTTCTAAAGAAGCAGGAGTTTGAAAAAATAAGTTATCTTAAGGTTATTTGTTACTTGTTTATAAAATCTTGCTACGTAATTCTTTGGTTTGGTAATATGTACTAACTTCCGATGTATAAAATAAACTTATTTCTTTTGTTTTATTTTAATAAGGATAAAATACATGTACAGGCCTTAAAGTATTGTTATTTTGTCATTGTGGTCCCGGAAGTATCGATTTTGTCAATTGCATCCTTCATGTCTTGGATTGCATTCAATGGGGTCCAATCCATCACGTGCCGTCTAAAAAGTTAACGGCATCTGTGAGATCCGGTTCCATTTTATTTTTGTAATATTTATTCGATATGTTGGTTAGTGTTTTAATCGTTATAGAATATCATGTTTCTATATGTGTCATGCGTGCGTGGGCTTGGTTATGCATCTTTTGTTCGGATTTTCACCCAGCGATGACCGCTTGAGCGGAGCTCTGTTCGCTCGAGCGGGCTGGTGGTAGAGAGTTGAGTTGGTGGGGGACCGTTCGAGCATTGGGAGGTCCGCTCGAGCGGACGGTTTGGCGTTAGATATTTTTAAGACAGCCCATGCCTTGGGCTTTGTGCTAAAGTTTTATTTATAAGTTTCCTCTCCTCTCTCTAGACATATCACTCAGACACTCTATCTTCTCTCTAGCTTTCGGCTTGATTCAGGTTCGGATCTTGGCATTCGGATAGTTGATCCTCGATTTCCTTGCCACGGGTTTCGCGTTCATCCGAACGGAATCGCGTTTTGGCAACTTTGGTTTCTCACCGGTGTTTAAAGTTTCGAGTTTTAACTCATTGAGGTAGGATCATAGACTATCTTGTCTTTAAAAGGTGCTACGTGAAGTTTATGCATTTTTATTGTTTAAAAATGCATTAAATCTCGAATTTTGTGTTTAAGCCATGTTTAGGCGGCTAAAAAGTATGTTGTGCATTTTTATGATTTATTATAAGGTTAGTGGGCATATGTGTCGTGTTGTTTTCGAAAAGGGGAGATTTGAAAACTGAAAAGATTTATGCAAATGTTTGCGAAAACCTAATTTCAAAGGTTGGGAGTTAACTTCTGAGGTTGAGCCTTGTTTTAAGGTTCGTTAGTCTCCATAGTTAGGTAGATGACATTGATATGTGAATGTGATGTTTGTACATGGCTATGCGCATGCAAAACTTTGGTTCATTCATGCATTAGTTGGGACGAATATTGGTCCCTCAATAAAAGTCTGTAAAGAAATGCATATTGAGAGGCGAATTTTAGTTTTACGGTAAAAGCCCGTGAAGATGTATGAGTTACATGTGAATCATTGTGGGTTGTATAAAATCGTGCTTGAGGCTCGTGCGAGTTAGAAATATTCATATATTTGTGTTAGCATATTTAGCTTTTATTTCATGCTAGTCTGCTTCTTATTGAGTTTTGGCTCACGATGTGAGATTTGAAAACCTTTTTCAGGTACACTTGATCACTCGGGATGATCTTGAGGAGTCGAAAACGGCAAAAGACTTTCTTAGTTTTTCTTTTGTTTTATTTTGGAACATATTTTGATATGTAATGTTTTGGAACAGAAAGATTATGTTGTAAGTTTTGAGGCGATTATATCAATGCATGTATGTTGTGATGATTTTGAGAGAGAAACCATGGGTTGGTAGTTTTTTTTTTTTTTTGGTTTGGGTTAAATACTTTTCATAATTTGCCTTCAAGCTGAATGAGTAACTTCTTTATCAAATGGACGTTTTGTCCCGAATTCCTTGATTATTTAAACCCTTGTTCAAAGATAAGGTTTTTAGATGTGTTTTTGAGAGTTGGGGAAATTTTTTGATTTTTGACTTAAAAATTTCTCGGGTGTCTCACCGCTCGAGTGGTGGAGGGTCCGCTCGTGCTGACAGCCGCTGTATGGAAAAGTTCGATTTTGTTTCAAAAGGAAATTTTGGGGTGAAAAATCTGTTGGGTATCTTTTTTGGTTTAAAATTGCGTGTTTTGAGAATTTATTTACAATTAAAATTTCATTTTCGTTTTGGTTTATGTGGAGTTTTATTATTTAGAAATTGGGGCGTTACAGTATCAGCTCTCGGAGTTCTCGTAACTTCCAAATTATAGCGTTGGAGAGTATTAAGGAAAATTAGGAAATATCAAAGAGCGAGGGACTGAGAGTGTCGATCTTCACAGGCCAGTGAGAGAAATGGGTATTCTTCAAACGTTCAGTCTTGGATTCTATGGTTTTTAGATCAATAAGGTGATGGATGGTGAAGATGGAGTCTATAGACCTCAATTTGGTAATAATATAACATTAATTTCGTTTTGTAAAAGTTGATTTTCGTTTTTTGTTTTTGTTGTCTTACTTTTGCCCAATTTTTTGTTCTCAATACCAGGATCTTCATTTGATATGTTTTCAATCAAGATTCACCATGGTAGTGAATTTATAGAGCACCTAGTAAGAGTTTACTTGGGAGGTAAAGTTGATTTTATTGATAACTGTGAGGTAGATAGAATGCCATTGTTAGAGCTAGAGGATATAGGATTACAACTAGGTTATGCACCATACATTGAGTTTGCTTATAAAATACCATGAACTAGTTTGAATGATGGCTTGGTACAAATGGTTATTGATAAAAATGTACTAGATATGATCGAATGTTTGCCTAAAAATAGAGTTGCTGAAATGTATACAATCTATCCAAATGGTACAAAATTATTAGAAGGTAGGTGTGAGAAATAGGGCAATGACAATATGGGTGGGGGCAGTAATGTTGAAGCTAAGAAGATGGGTGGGGACAGTAATGTTGGAACTAATAATATGGGTGGGTGTAGTAATGTTGAAGTTGATCATATGAGTGAGGGCACCAATATTGATTCAAGTGCTAGCCATAGGGTTCACAATAGAGGGTATGCATCTGAATTAGATTCTAGTGACTAAGAAGGTCAAACTGATGATGAATATGGGTTGGGCCTTAATGATGATGAGTTATATGAGGCTAACATAGATAAGGATGTTGAATGGGTTGGTGTTAGTAAAGGAGGAAAGGTTAATGAAGAGCAATGCAATGATAACATTGAAACTGATGTCAATTCAAATTATGGGGATTCAGATGAGCTTTGTAGCTTGGATAGCTCCTTTGATGAGGACACAACTAGACCAAAGAGGCCTCATTTTAAGCAATTTAGGCTTGAAACTGACATGAGAGACCCAGAGTTTAGAGTAGGCATGACATTCACATGTGCTGATGAGTGTAAAGTTTCAATTAGGTCTTCTTGGGATTCCTCTTCTGTGGAGCACAACTGTGATCCCACCATTCTGGATATCCCATAAATTCAAAGCATCGACTTTTGGTATGACCAGTTTGATCACAATGAGTACATTTATAGGTGGATTTGTCGGCACCATTATTTGTCTTGTGATGGTTGGACTTTATTCGGTCCTGCTGGTTTTGAGGAGGTCGGTTTCGAGCCACCATGGCTGAAGCTTCAGATTTTTTAGGGTCTCTATTCATCGTTGTGCGTCAAACAAATTAACGGCGGACCAGTATATAACATTCTTCTAATTCAGGAACAGGTTCCTTTCTCGAAATTTCACCACATATTTGTTCAAATTCACCATCTAATCCTGCAAGAAAAATATTCACCATTTGTTATTGAACTGATTTTCGGTAAGATTTAGCATCTTTCTCACTCTCCATAATCATCTTATCACGATGATCCAACTCACCAAAAATCTCGGTTACTTCTCCATAATACACAGAGAGTACTCTGCCATTCTGTTTGGCAGAGAAAGCTTTTTGATTTTAGGCAAAAACTTGTAACTCATGCTCCATCATAAAAAAAAAACTTTGGAAAGAGATTTCCAAATATCACGTGTAGTGGGTAAGCGAATGTTTCGCTTCATAATTTCTGGGGACATAGACATCAGTAGCCATCGCTTGACATTTTGATTGTTTGCGTACTCCTTTTCATATTGATCATCTTTCTCGGTAGGTAGTTATGAGTTTCCACGAATAAAGGAGAGTTTCTCATTCTCAGCAATATGCATCTCCATGAGTTGAGACCACATATCATAATTTGTCTCATTGAGTACAATCCCTGCATTGAATGCATTGAATGATGAACCTTCGAATTGAACAATGATAGGAGCGGATTTGTTCCTAGGTGCTTCAAAATTTGACTTGCTCATGGTGACGTGAGCAAATTTTGAAGTTTTTTTGGTGTGGCATCAATGGAGGATACGATTAAAAAAGAGAGAGAGATCTTTTGGGAATAGCTCTGATACCATCATGAAAAATAGAGTTTGAGAATAATATTTTTGTTTGTTCTATATTTCTCAATAAATTCGTATAGTACATATAGAGATGGATCAGAGGTATGGATCTTATAATCAAGTTATTGTTCTTACAATCAAACTACACGTATAATGAATCTGTCCACACCTACTAGACAGCTACATTATCTCTAGAATAGGAAAGAATCGTAGGGTTAATTACAAAGATAGTTGACTATTAATATAATAGGAAAGAATCTTATGGTTAATTACAAGGATAGTTAACGACCCAATATTTCAACATTGAATTGGTCACAAAAAAGCTAAAATTTTAGTTGTTACCCTCTGCTTTAGAGTCAAATGTAGCTAGGAAAAATTTCTTGGTTAACTTGAAATTCAGTCAATCGAAAATGAGAAACAAATTCAAAATGGTGCTTGATTAACAAAATATAGTTAAGAAAATAGTATTAGTGAAGAAAACCTGTTGAAATTGAAGGAGAATCAAGAAGCTAAGGTAGATATATTATTCTGCTATTGTCATGAAATTAATTTAACTACAATGGAGCAATTTTGAGTTCGTCTATAGAATAACCCAAAACAAGAAAGAAAAACTACAAAGAAAGAAAGTAGAAGGATGGTTGAATTTTGATGAATCTACGTTTGGATGATCCATTAATATGAACGAATTGGAATGCTGACAAATTAAACCTTGGGGTTCTCAATTTGCTACATATTCTTACTTTCTTTTTCTAATTATGAGGAAACAATATTGGCAAAGAAGATGTTGTAGTATGACATGTAAATCGATGTATTAATAGAAATTATCTATTCATTTTTGTTATTCTAATGGATATGAATTAGACTAATAGTGACTCATGCCAAGCGCCAATTAAATAAACAAAAAAGGAAAAAAAAAACTATCCTCTGCCCCAAGGAAAAAAAAAAGGCGGTTTCGTACATAATACATAATCTTCTTTCCACACATTCACATTCTTAATGATTCTTAGGATGACCTCTCCTTCTTTTAGGGTATTCTCAGCCATTTTTGTATGAAGTATGGTTTTTCTATTGTTTAGTTTTTTTCTTTCTAATTGAATTATATGGCCCCGGATAATTGTTTATTTTCTTATTTTGTTTTGTTTATTTTTGTTTTTAGTAAAAAAATTTATTATTTAGTCAAACTATCATATTTTTTGACTCATTTTTTCGAGACGAGCTAAAAAATTAATTTATTTTATTAAAATATAAAAAAAATTGAAAAAACAAAAATAAGCCAAATTTAATGGTTTTTATTTTTTTAGTGAATTTTTTTATTTTTTTTACCAAAAACTTTTACTTTTTGATTCATCCCGTCAAGACAATTCAAAAAAGTAAAAAATTTAATTAAAAGATGAACAAAAAATTTTAAAAAAACAAAAAAAAGCAAAATTTATAAAATTTAATCTAAATAGGCCATTGTAGTATTTCATTGTTTATTGTTGTGGGAATTAGTGTAGGCCTTGTTTGCTATGATGAGTTTGAATCTTTGCTCTTAAAATATGGAATGCAAGCGTTCCAATATTTTAGCTACTACTAAAATATTTTTTAAAATAGGATTGTTTGGGAATGTTATTGGTAAAAACTTTTAACTTTATGTTATTAAATTTTTAGTTAATAGTTATAATTTTTTTCAAATATTCATAATTTTTGCTAAAATTTATAATTTTTTTTTCTATTTTAGCGATAAAATACAATTTTTATCAAATACTTACAACTTCTATCACAAATTACATTCTATAAATTACTAATTTTAGTAATATTAAACATCACCATTACCTTTGGCAATTTCCATTCATTTTCCCCTAATGTCAAAAATTCATTGGTATCACCCAATGTGTATGGTAATTACTATACATTCCTAAAATGCAAATAAAAAATTTGAAAAGAATTTCTTGGTTTATTTTTTTATACATAATTTTATGATTAATATAGATCTTTGTTTAATAGATCTTGGAGAATAAGTCTTAAAAATATTAATTTTATTAAAAATAAATTTATATGTTAAAAGTTATAAAAATTTAATTTTTTTAATTATAATTATAATTAACTCGCAACATCAACATGGTGCATGTGTGAGGAGTAGATTGAAAAAAGAATTTTAAAAGAACTTGGACATGAAGAAATATGCATATAATTGATGCTTCTAAAATTGTTATGTAATGGACACTTTCCCAAAATCCTCTAAAAATAACAAATAGTACATATTTTTAAAGTTAGTAAATTTTTAGATTTATTTTTGTTGATAGTAGAATTCCTGTTGACTGATAACTATGTTAAAAGTTAATTTTGTGTGTGTATTTTTAATTTAAAAAGTTAAACTATTTTTAAAATAGATTGTTTAATAAATTAGGGATGGTCACTAGGCGTCTAAACTTAAATTCGTGAATAATTTAATTTAAAATAAAAAATAAAAAAAATAAAAAATTAAAATTAATTAAGTCTAATTTAAAATTAATTAAAAAATTAGAAAGTTGGGACTACTAGGTTAATAAAAGAAAAATTAAACCACTAATATATTTAATATTTATTTATTTAAATGTAACTAATACGCTGATAGAATTCGTATCAAGAAGAATAATACATGTTCCCATCCCACCTCGCCTCGCGTCAGGCGTTAGTTTATAAACCCGACCTAAATTGTTAACAGATATGATAAAATTCGTCTAAAATACTTTAAGTAAGATCGGTCTCAATAGATCGAATTTAAATTAACATTCTAATTTATTCAATAGGTATAGAATACTATGTTAGTATGTTGATATTGTGTATCCTCATTTAATACATAAATATTTTGTAATCTTTTAAAGTAAGCTCATGAGTTGATACATGTTTTCTATATTAAATAACTTTGACAAAAAATAATATTTTTAATAATATATAAAAATAAGAAATATAAATTTTAATTTTTTTGTTAATTACTTTGATTTTTTTTTTACTTTTTATATTTTAATTAATATTTATTTTATTTTTTAAAATTATTTTAATAAAAAAAATTTAAAAAATATAATAATTTAACTAAATAATATAAATAAAATAAATAAATAAAAATTTATCCAAACAAGTTCCAAGTGGGAGTAAGTATGCGTAGCCGAAGCCAACATCTCTTTGCGCGTTCTTCGCTCCCTTTCTTCAGCAAGCTGTTGCCTCCAGCGATCGGAAGTTGTTCAGCGGCCATAGAAGCTATCAAACATTTTTTCAACTTCAACGGAAGAAAAAACAAGTAGCAGAGCTTCAATTACAGTCTGCAGATCATCAGAGTTCCATTCCTGTCCTCCGAATAGAACACCAGAGAGATGGCTGAAACTGCAGTCGATTTGCTCTTGGAAAACTTGAAGCAGGTAATAAACGGAAGTAAAGATTCCAAACTAGAAGAGAAGGATCAGCTTGAATCTCTTTGCGAGGAGCTAGTTTTGCTGAGAACTTTTCTTGAGGGTTGGGAGGAAAAGATTCGTCAGAATGAAGAATTGAGAGCCCTGGAAAGACGAATCATAGATCTGGCGCATGAGGCAGAAAATGTCATCGGCTTGGTTACAGGTAAGAGAAAGGATAATTCGGTGACGACGAAGATGATGAAGCATATTCGCATGTTTGGGAGAATTTGCGTTTCTTTTGATCACTCATCAAAAATTGACCGTGTCAGGCAAGAGATTGGGGTCATCAAAACAGAGTTGATGAGATTTTTTGACAAAAAGGTTAATGAAATGGGGAAAATACAAGTTGTGAAGTCTTCCACGAGAGATCCATCAAGAGCAGATACTGCTACGCGGGAGGAAGAAATAATGGTGGGATTCGAGAACGAGGCAATGAATTTAAAAGAGCGGCTTACTCGAGGACCAAAGCGACTGGAGATTGTTTCGATCGTCGGGATGGCCGGACTAGGTAAGACCACTCTTGCTAGAAAATTGTATAATGATCCTCTTGTTGTATATCACTTCTATATTCGTGCGTGGGTTGATGTTTCTCAAGAGCACCAAAAAATGGATTTGTTAACTCGCCTTGTAAGATCAGTAATCCAGCGCCCAAAAGAAATTGATCGAATGAGCGAATCGGAATTGGCCCAACTGTTGTACCAAACCTTAAAGGGGAGGGTATATTTCATTGTGATGGACGATGTATGGGACCATAGGGCCTGGGATGATTTGAAAAGTTGTTTGCCGAATGACAACAATGGGAGCAGAATTATGTTCACTAGTCGACACGAATCTGTGGCTTTGCTTGCCAAATCGAGTAGCCCTCCTCTATCTCTACGTTTTTTAACTTCCGATGAAAGTTGGGATCTGTTCCAACAAAAGGTATTTCGAAGAGAAACCTGCCCTCCAGAGCTCGTGGAGTTGGGACAACAAATAACTATGCAGTGTCAGGGACTACCACTGGCTATTGTTGTGGTAGCTGGAATTCTTGCAAAGAAAAAGAAGAGTCAAGATGGGTGGAAGCAAGTAGGGGAAACCATGAATTCATCAATGGCTAGTGATCCACAACTGTGGGAGAAAACACTAGCATTGAGTTACAATCACTTGCCTCATCACTTGAGGCATTGCTTTCTCTATTTTGGAGCATTTCCGGAGGACTCCCAAATCCCTGTTTGGAAGTTGATTTGGTTATGGGTGGCTGAGGGATTTGTAATAAAGACTGAGGAACATAGTGTTGAGGAAGTAGCAAGGGGATACTTGTTGGATTTAATTGGTAGAAGTCTCATATTAGTTTCTAGAAGAGGGTATGACGGTAGAGTTAAAGCTTGTGGTATCCATGATTTGTTGCGGGATTTTTGCATCAAGCAAGCTGAGAAAGAGCGTTTTCTTGAGCAGATCTCGAGTGAACAGTTTTTCTCTTTTTATTCAAAGCATCTTTGGATTAAGGATTCAGAAAATGCATGGACCGCTACTTCTGTATTTGTTCCTGCGTGTAACACCAAGACTTTGCTTTGCTTTAGGTCTAAATGCACTGGATCACGACCCCCACATTTCTGTTATGCAAGCTATGACCTTCTTAGAGTGTTCATTATAAAATACCGCGTCAGTGACATCTATGACATAGGAAAGTTAGCTCACTTGAGGTTCTTAGAAGTTTGTACTTCAGAAACTTGCTTCCCAGCTTCTATAATTGTTCTCCAGAATTTGGAAACCCTTATTATTGATGCACGATCAACTGTTACATTACCCCAATGTATTAGGAAGTTGGTAAAGTTGAGGCAGATCCGCCTTACTGGACCTGGAGGGCTTAAAATTGAAGGGCAAGATCCCGAGGCTCGTTATCCCTTCTCATTGGATGACCTACAAACTCTCTCATGGGTAAATCCCTTTTTTTGTGAGGATTTTATAGCCGGGACTCCAAATCTCATAAAGCTGGGATTAAGGGGATTTATTGTAAATCGGCGATGTTTGAGGTTTCCTGATTTATACTTCCTAAACCACCTTCAAGAGTTGAAGTTGTATAATACACGCTTCGCAAAACGTGGCACACATCTTGAAGGCATTAGGTTCCCCACAACTCTGAAAAAGCTAACTTTGGCGGGAACCTGTCTGAGCTGGGATGAGATGTCCACCCTCGAAACGTTGTTACCCACATTGGAGGTTCTCAAATTATTGCATGATGCCTTCACTGGCCCTGTTTGGGAAACAAGTGAGGGTTTCCCTCTACTCGAATTCTTAGAATTCAAATCTCTTGACATGGTGCAATGGAATGCCTCCAGTAGTCACTTTCCCAGGCTTCAGAAGTTGGTGTTGGTTGATTGCCATCAGCTGAAAACGATCCCATCCGAAATGGGGGATATACTCACGCTAGAGACGATTGAGATAGCATCCTGGAATCCTTCACGTGTCTATGGTCTTGTCAATTCTGCAAGACAAATTAAGGAAGAGCAAGAAACTATGGGAAACAGCTTGCTTCAGGTTGTGACTCCTGCAACCATGTAAGTGCATTAATTAGATCAACTGATGCATTTTGTTTACATTATTACTTTTCTCTTTGTGCACTTTTATGTTTAATTGTTGTTTTTATTTTCTTTACTCTCTCTCTCTCTCTCTCTCTCTCTCTCTCAGTAGTACTTGATTCAGCAGAAAGATCATTAAGTGGGTATTAAGGCAAAAGTTGCATTCAAAATTCATAAAGAAAAAAGTTACATCAAAATTCATAATTTCCGGTTATTTAAGCCAATAAAACCTCACCATATCCTCATATTGTTAACCAGCTACTAAGGATCATTAGATGGCGTGTCTCAGTCTTCTTATCCTTATTTGCCACTATTTTAGTGATTCATATAGGAAATTGTTTATTTAATTTTACCGTCTGTACTACAGGGAACTGTAGAATTTCAGAATAACGGCTGAACAAATGAATTAGACAAATGTCGTTAATTTATTAAAACATTAAACCAAAGGTGCAAACTCTCAAATTCAAATCCATAAAGAAGAAAGGTCTGATAATGGATCTAAGTGGCCAGGTTGTACACAAATGAAGAGGAATCTTGCTGATGTTCTCATCAATGTTGTCAATACCATTCTGTACAAGGGTGGAGCCAACATTTTTGTTTAGTAGGGGGCAAAACTTAGAACTCATAAAGTGCTTTAACTTTAAATTCCAAGAGATAATATTAATAAAACCAAAACATATACTTGGTTTGATCAATGCATCTTTATCACTAGCTTTGGGCTTAAATTTGATGATTGTGCACTTATTTGGATTGCCATTTTTATCATCTTTTTAATGACTTTTAACGGATTTATGCTTCTTTTTCATTTAGCATTCAATTTTTTTAATGAGATTTATTGGCTTTTTGACTCGCATTGAAAGCCAAAATAAATGGTAGTAAAAAACCCAAAATCCAAATATAAAAAACTAGTTAACAACTAATTTAGTTTGGACACTTGTTAGTAAATCAACTACAACCTAAAAGTAAAAGCAATTAAATATACTACATCCACATGCGGCACAAATTGTAGGGTGACTAAAATTTATAGGGGCAAAAAAAACTTTAAAATCATAAGTAAAATTAATTGTTCAACATTCTACCAAGATAACTTTGCAAAATTCTTTCAAATTTATAGATAAAATTGACATTTTCATAAGTCAGTGCGGACACTTGCCGCCACTAGGTCCTTAATAGGTTCCCCCTGGTTCCATACCGACCAATGTGTACCAATTTGGATGAAAACAATTACCGTAACATTTTAATTCCGTTCCGTGTACCAATGGATACCATTCATATAGAGAAATACCAAGTGGTACCGAAAAATACTAGGTAGGCACGGGTCCAGAATTAGACTAAACAAAAAAATAACATCTACTTAATGTTTTTTATCTTCTTTTCCCTTTTTACATTTTTACTCAAATTCGACCTTTAAACATAGCATAGGAGGGAGAGTTCTCAAACTAGTCAATGTTTGTTTATGTTTTAAAACTTAAATATTAAATTATCTTGCATTAATGTTAACTTATTCAATATAAAGAACGAAACTAAAAAATATATTTATATTAGTTAATTCAAATATTATGTTAGATAAATATTTATGCTATAGTAAATTTTGGTTATTAAATAATACTTCTAAAAATAATATGTAATATTTAATGGATGTAAAACTGAAATAGTACCCAATATTATACCGGTCCCAATACGTACCGTACCAATGAAAAATAGATATTCTGCCAAGTATGTATTCAAAATCTTCATTCTCATATAATCAAAAGTAACCTATTTGATGGTCTTTTTGACATCTTGTCACTATTTTAAAAGTCTTGCTGCTCTGATTCATAAATTTCTGAACATTGGTAGTAATGAATAATTTTTCTTCTTGGAAGGTTCTATCCTCTATCCTAACAAAAGGAAGAACTCACCCAATCTAGTTAAGTGCCAAACTTCAAAATGCAACACATGTAACTTTGGTTTTAAGTATAAATGTACTACAGGCCTTGATTGGCTATAACTATGACGCAAGGAATTCATTGGGTTGGGAGAACTTAAACACGGACATGTTCAACATTTATCATTTTCTATTTTTTGTTTATGACTTTCTATTATCAAATACTATGTGGGTATTTGTGAATTTGTAGTTATTTTTTGTCTAGATTGGTGGAAATGGAGGGCTTGAAATTTTTAGGGGCTTGGTAGAAACGAAGGTGTTCGGAAATGGTGTGTTGAGGTTGTGTTTCTATATTGCTCAACAAAATACCACAAACAGTCGTTGGTTCTGTATTTGAACAATGCTAAAGCCAGAAACAATATACCTAGGGCAATACATGGGTCGAAATTTTTGAGCAATGGAGAGCCTGGTACAACCCAAAATGTTGACAAATCGATTAGCTTGGTACAGAAAGTCCTGTCCTTTGAGGTCAACCTTAATTCCATGTTTTTGTAACAAGTGTGATAGTGTCCTTTTCACTTATCGTCTTTTGTTTTATTGTTAAGTACCTTTACACTAAGTTTATCGTGTGATAACTTTTCTATATTTTCATTGGCTTAGCGTCCATTTCTGTCGTGCATTAAGGCTAACTATTTTATTATGCATGTTGTGAATGACTAGCTAGCTTGCCTCAAGCAGTTTGATGAAAAACTTCACGAAAAGGTACAATAAACCTACCTGATTCAGAACTTCCATTTGTAAGTTCTTTTATTCTCTGGCTTAACTTTTGTTTATTACTTTATGCAATGATCTGCACGCACTTATTAGTCGAAGCCTAACTCCTGTTAGAACACCTCTTCTCTTGTCTTGCAGGATAAAGTGCAAAATGGTTCGCTGATTGAAACGCTATTTTAGTGACTCTTGAACTACTTTTTGTCATTTTTTGGCCACGATGCTTGTGTAGGATTTGCCCATTGCATTTATTTGTTTTGGTGGCTGGATAATAGGTAAGGAAGTTCATTGAACAAACAAAGGAGCGTGTGGTTCTATTAATGTGAGAATGCTTCCACATCTTTTCTAGTACTTTTTGTTTTTTGCATTTTGGTTTCAATTTTCCTTGCTTCTGGGGGGAAATGTTTTAGTGTTTATACACTTGAACTATTTGTTATGCTTTCTTTTTTATCATTTAGTGCTTTCTAAAGAAACAGGAAGTTTTGGGGGAAAATTTTATCTTAAGGTTATTTTTTGGTTGTTTAGAAAGTCCTGTTGGGTGGTTATTTGGTTTGGTAATATGTATTCTCTTCCAATTTATAAAATGAACTTATTTCTTTTGTTTTATTTTAATAAATTTGAGTTTGCTGTTATTGTAGTCTCTGAAATGAGCTTGGATTATTTATCCTATGTTCCTTTTTTTTTTTTTTTTTAAAGTGTTTTTAAAATTAACTAATGCAGATCTATGTTTTAACTCGGAAAACAAAATTTGGCTTGGCATGCTTTTCTGATTTGAATACCTACTTGACTTTAATTGCCTTGGTTTTGAGTTTGCGATATATGGATTGGAGGTGGGGATTTTGAGAGAGATTCTTGAAATGGGGAATAAGAGTAGGCTTCTTCCATAATTGGATGATGTCATTAACAATATTTTTGGTGATTATGGACCTCCTCAAAACCCAATAGAGGTCCTCAACATGATGTGTTTAGTTTTTTGAGACCAATAATGTCGTCATATTTTTTTCTGGTGAAACAAGAAGAAAATACACGTAAGCATTATTTTCTCTCATGAAATACTTTAGTAGAAGTTTCGATGTCAGGGACAATGCAATCTATCTCTTATTATCAGTGATATTGCATAGAAAAAAAAATGTTTCTTTTTCATCATTGTTTGAAATTTTTCCTTCTGAACCATGTAATATTGTTGATGAAATCAAGTGAATCGAGTTTAATGATATCGCAATATTTGTTCGTCTTTTAGTTTGGGAAGTTGTACAATATACCAGTTACGGAGTTATAAAGTTTTAACTGTATCAGTGTGTTTCTTGCATATACGGTACAATATCAACGAAGTTCATTAGAATTGTTTTGTTATTGACTTGCGATTATTGTTTAAGATCCTTTACTAACCATCATTTTATTTTTTAATATGTTGATTTTCTTTTTGGTGTCAATAGATTGACATTTGACTTATTATTCTTGCAGGAAAGGGCCCTACAGCCGCTCATGGTAGCCGCATCATTTCTCTAGTTATTAACCTTTACTATATTCCACAGTTGTTTGATATTTTTCCATTAAATTCATAAAATCCTTCAAATTGAAATTTTCCTCCCTATTTACTGGATGTACTTTAACATCATTTTCATATCTAACAAAGGCAAAACAAATAGAAAATTCAATAATCCAATGTGATTTGTGTGCAGATTGTATTTTGTATATGTCCATATCTAGATCCTAAATTTTATTTTCACAACTGCTTCTGTTATTTGGCTCACCACCCATTTGGTGATATGCCTCATAGAATCAGCATTATTGTGCTATTTGTTAACATGAATATGTGCTGAGTTTGGGCTTATAAAAAAAGATCATGCTCTACAAATGCTTAAACTATGGGTCCTTAATTTTAAGCTTTTATTTGGATTGTAAAGAAATTTTTAGGAAAAAATACATGAATACCTCTTATACTGTGACCGTGTATTACTTTACTTCCTGAATTAAAGAAGCATACAAAATGATCATTTAACTATTCAATAGTATCACTTTAATTTTTTTCGTTAACATTCCGCTTTTCAAGTTAACGGAAAATAAAGAACCAGAGTTGCAGTCATTCAAACGAAAGGGGTTAGAGTGATACTATTGAATAGTTAAAGGGGTTTATTTGATACGTTTATTTAGTTTATGGAGCTTATTTGTACGCTTATTTGGCGGAATCTAACAGAATGGGTTAAAGTGATATCAATCAATAGTTAAGTGATTGTTTTGTACGTTTCTTTAGTTTAGAGGGTAAAGTAATACACGGTTATAGTATAAGGGTGTTCGTGTAATTTTTTAAAATTTTTACTTGGAAAAAGAAAAAGTGAAAACAAAATATAAAAAATAATGAGACAAAAAACCTTATTTATTTTATTTTTAAAAAAAATTATTTATGATTAAATTCCTCCTATATTGAAATATAGTTGAGATTATTTCATAAGAATTTAGATTAATATGCATGCAAGAGATGTCAATTTCCCCTGACCTTATTCAATCTTGTTTTGAAATGGATTTGTTTAAACAAGAGATTGAGTAATTTGAAATGGGTTTGTTTAAACGAGACACCGATTAATTTAAAATAGGTTTGTCAAGTGAGAGAGAAGAATGAGAGAATGAGAAATGGGCAGAGTTAAAAATGATAAAATCAATATTGATTCTAAATTTTTTATGTTAAGTAAATCTCAATCTTAAAGATATTTTTAAAATGTGATTTTTAACGGTAGGATCTAAGTTGGAAGTAATTTAAGATCCTTTTTAAAAATATGTTAAAAAGAAAAGAGTACATTTTAAAAAATATGAAATTTTGACCGTTTGATTTAGACTTAAATTAATCTTAGCCATTACCTTTCAATATATGTTAGAAGATAGAGAACACATTTTTTAAAGTATGAACAATCTTATTATATAATTTTAGTTATGTATTATATTTTATTATATAATTATTTATAAATATATGTGAATTTATGTGTAAAGAGAGTGTTACATGATATATTTCAGCTATGCATAGTATTTTTTTTTATCATGTATCATATTTTTAAAAAATATGAATTATTTTATAATAATATTAGAATGACAATTTACTAAAGTAATATACCAAATAATGTGACACAATACAATGAGCCATATTTGAACTCTACTTGTATTCAATATTTAGTCACATCATTTGGTACTATAATTTAATAGATTAGTTTAATTGTTCTACCATTATTAGTTATTTTATTGCATAAATTTACTCTTATTAATTAGGCACAACAAAATCACTTGTAAGGGTATGTACTGGATAAGGTTAATTATATATTTTTGAAGAGTCTTGACAGTTCAGTGATTTTATACTTTTTTATAAGGTTTCTTACTCAAGTGATCCGCGATTCGAGTCTTTCTATTTTTATTTTTCCAACTCCTTTCATCTCTTTTTCGCTGTCTCTGTACTTTCAATAAAAAAAATTATATATTTTACTCATAAACTATTTATATTTTATTTATTTCGTCTTTCAACTATAAATTAAAATTTATTTAATGTATTGTGCCCTCTATCTTTATCCAAGGCACTAGCAAACTTGGCCCCTTTTCTCTTTTTCTTATCTTTTTTTTATTTACTTCGGAAGGTTAGGAAGAGACAAAGAGCTTAAAAAAACATAAAGATGGATTCTATTTGAAGTGATAATACATCCTGAACAACTTTTACAAGTTTTTCTTTTAAAAAATGTTTAAATAATTAGAATCTGATTGTCAAACAAAAACGTGTATTCTTTGTGAATTTAATTGTTCAAATAAAAAAGTTACCCCTTCATAGTTTTGGTAATTCTATCACGAGAATGCCTTTTGTCTTAAAAAATATGGATTTTGTTGTTGTTTTTACTTATATAGCTATAATTGTACGTAATTAATTTTTCATAATTTTGATTTCCGTGAACTTATGAAAAAAAATGTGAAAAATATGTTCCTTTGACGTTATTTTCTTTATTACTTAGGCCCTAATTGATAATTTAGTTTTTTGGTATTTTGGTTAAAAATGCAAAAAATTTACAATTACCTGTTTGATAAAAAAATAAAAAAGTTAAAAAGCTAAAATGTCATATCAAAATACAAATTCTCAGAATATTTCATTCAAACTCTCATCACTTTTAAAATATAATAATATTTTTTATTCATAACTTATTTAATATAACTGCTAACTACATATAATTGTTAATAGAAGTAGACATGGGTCGATCTAACACTAAATCCGGAATGAACCCAATCAAGGTCGGTTCTAAAATATTGAACCCAAAATCGAACTATCCATGCTTTAAAACCAACTCAACCCAACCCAATCTAAATAAACTCGAGTTAGTTCGGGCTAGAACTGTTAAATTAAATTAGATATTTTCTTAATGAAATATTCTAAAATAATAATATATACTTTATTTTATGAGCAATTTTTTTTTTTTGTATAAAATGTCAAGTTAAGTGGCTTAAATTTTACTCATCTTATTTTCAATATATACATTTTTAACTATAACTAAGGGCACAAATAATATAAATAGTAATTCTATGTCATTTAGATATTATCTTTTAAGTCTTGGGTTATGTTGATTTTAAAAACTCGTATCCCGAAATCCTAACTAATTACATCGGTTTAATGTTTTTAAAATTCAAGATCCAACTCATTACTTGACAGAATCGAATCAACTTAACCCGTGGAGGTCGGGTTGGATTGGTTCATGAGTTTTTCGGGTCTATTGAACACTTCTAATAGTTAATTTCAAATATATAAAATAGTAAAATTACCTACTTTAAACAAAAAGTAAAAAAATTAGCTTATTACCTAAATAATTAACTTCAAAAAAATTAGTTTAAAAGTTAAGTTACTAAACAATTTATTTTAAATTCAATTTAATTTTTTAACTAAAAATATAAAAAAATAAAAAAATTAATTTTTAAGCTAATTGTCAAGCGGCCCCATTGGAGTGACATTTGTTTACTGTTTTTTTTATTATGTTTAATGGTTACAATAATTTAATGCAAATATGTTTTGTAATTTTAACTTGGTTTAGATTGCCTTAAAGATGATTGAATTTAATTAGGTTAAATCGTGTTCTAAAATGCCTTTTGTCACGAGTTATGATTAGTTCACTTTTTAAGATTTAGATTAATTCATCTATTAGGTTTAATTTAGTTTGTTTTGAGATTAAATTTTTAATTAATAATTAGTTTAAAAGTTAATTTTTTTATTTTTTTATATTTTTAGTTAAAAAATTAAATTAGGTTTAATTCAAATAGATTGTTTGGTAACTTAACTCTTAAACTAGTATTTTTAAAATTAATTATTTGAGTAAAAAATTAATTTTTTAATTTTTTTTCAAAAAGATAATTCTATTCTTTTATATAATTGATATTAATAATTATATATAATTAATAGTAGTAGTAAATAAGTTATAAATAAAGAGTATTATTATATTTTAAAAGTGACGAGAGTTTAAATAAATATTTTAAAAATTTGTGTTTTGATTTAAGTATTAGATTTTTTTAATTTTTTGTTTTTTTAACTAAATTGGTAACTTTAACTTTTTGACATTTTAATAAAAAGAAAAAAAAATCAATTAAGGACTAAATAGGTTGAATTCATAGTTGGAGCACAAATAAACAAAATATGAATAATTTAAAGGAAAAGTACGTATTTAACCATAGTTAGGGAGTGTAAAAAAAATTATACTGTTAAATTCGGTTGATGGAAGAAACAGAAAAATATTTTGTTTATTTAATTAATGGTCAGTCAACTATTAAACTAATGGAGTTCAAATAAATTTATTTAGATATTGAATAAGTATAATTATTAATTTATAGTCAAAAGTTGAAATAAACAAAACATACGTAAAAAAATATATGTATTTTGTTACTCTTCAACTTCAGAGCTTCAATTACAATCTGCAGATCAGAGTCTCCTTTTCGTCCTCCGAATAAAGCTCCAGAGAGATGGCTGAAACTGCAATCAATTTGCTCAGGGAGAACTTGAAGCAGGTACTAAACCGAAGTAAAGATTCGAATGTAGAAGAGAAGCATCAGCTTGAATCTCTTTACGGGCAGCTAGGTTTGCTGAGAGCATTCCTTGAGGATTGGGAGGAAAGGCTTCATCAGCGTGAAGAATCGAGTACCCTGGAAAGACGAAGTGTAGATGTGGCGTCCGAGGCAGAAAATGCCATTGGCTTGTTCATAGGCGAGAGAAAGGATAATACGATGAGAACGATGAGGAGGAAGATTCGCATGTTTGGGAAAATTCGCCTTCTTGACCGTGTCAGGAAAGAGATTGATGCCATCATAAAGGAGGTGATGGAAAAAAAGTATGAGAAAAAGATTCATGATGCGGTGGACAACGTACAAGTTGGGAATTCTTCGGAGAGAGATTCATTAAGAGCAAATACTGGTGCGTGGGAGGAAGAAGCAATGGTGGGATTCGAGAACGAGGTAAGGATCTTAAAAGAGCGGCTTACTCGAGGACCAAAGCAGCTGGAGATTATTTCGATCGCCGGGATGGCCAGACTCGGTAAGACCACTCTTGCCAGAAAAGTGTGTGATGATCCTCTTGTTGTTTATCACTTCTATGTTCGTGTGTGGGTTTATGTTTCTCAAGAGTACCGAAAAAGGGATTTGTTAGTTCGCCTTGTGAGTTGAGTACTCCCGGACAACCCAAATGAAATTGAACCAATGAGCGAACCGGAATTAGCCCAAATGTTGTACAAAAGCTTAAAGGGAAGGGTATATTTCATTGTGATGGATGATATGTGGGCTGTTAAGGCCTGCGATGATTTGAAGAGTTGTTTGCCGAATGACAATAATGGAAGCAGGATTATGTTTACTAGTCGATACGAATAGGTGGCTTTGCTTGCCAAACCGAGTAGCCCTCCTCTTTCTCTACCATTTTTTAACTCCTGGTGAAAGTTGGGATCTGTTCCAACAAAAGGTATTTGGAAGAGAAACTTGCCTGCCTGAGCTCGTGGAGTTGGGAAAGAAAATAACTAAGAAGTGTCAGGGACTACCGCTGGCTATTGTTGTGGTAGCTGGAATTCTTGCAAATGAATAGAAGAGTCAAAACCGGTGGAAGCTGTTGGAATTTGTGAATTCATTGGCCATTGAATTCCAGAATTCAATAGCAGAATTCAATTGCAATTGAATTGGCCATTCAATTGACAATTGAATC
>JAOTRH010000008.1:3345679-3374849 GCA_034768845.1 Heliamphora exappendiculata | reverse complement strand
GGCGTGGAGCGGCGAGCCTAGGAGACAATCTCTTTGAGCTTGGGGGTGAGCTCTCCGAAGTGCCACCTGGCGGAGATCGTTTCATATACCCACATATATATATCATGCTCAACAACTACTTTGATTATCAATCTGAAGAGAATTGCTAGTCTGTACACTTGCAGAATGCAGCCAAATTAGCAAGCTACCCAAAAGAGCTCATGTGATTCACCTTTCATTCCAAATACAACTTCAAACTTGAACAAAAGCAAAGAACTACCAAAATGCAGATCTCTTATAGCTCCATAAATCAACTAATCAGGAAACATTTTATGGGATTAACTTGAGAACCCAAAATTCCATTTGGGGAAAGTGTACTCGTCTATTATAGATTATTCATCCAAATTAAAGTGCACCAAGAACAGTGACAAATTCCTCTCTCTACACACACACACACACACACACACACACACACATATATATATATATATATATATATATATATATTGCAAAGCAGAAAACACCAAATAGCAAATCAAAATCAATTCTGCAACGACCTGAATTGTAGGAAAAGACATTATTGTTAAAACAATACAACGACGGAACACAGAGAACAATTTAATAAGCAAACCAAGAATAAAACCAAAACCCGCAACAGGTCAAGTTGCTAACTTTACATTCATTTTCATGCCCCAATATATTTGGATGCCGAGAAAACCACAAAATCACTAGTAATCGAATCAAAAACAAAAAGAAAAACAAAAAACAAATGCCTTAATTATATTATCTCTTGTTCAATTCTCACACTTTTCTCAGTGACAAAACAAATGATTATTGGATTTGTTAAAACAAAAAAGGAAAGGGATTGAAACAGCACCTAATTTGGTGAGAAGTATAGAGAGAGCAAGTCCAACAGGGCCAGCACCAACTATCAGAATCGGCAATACCGAATCGTGGATGTTGAATTTTTTGGAGCCCGAACAGAAATCTCTCCCGTGTAAATACTTGAACAAGCATGTAATGGTTCTCTTTGTGATAATGTAGAATCCGTTGAAGCTCATCGTGAACCTAAAAGAACCAATTGCATAAAGAGAGACGAGTTCAGAGATCGAACATTGTAGGTTCTCATTTCTCAACAACTAGTGAAAGGGACAAGGAGTTTATCAGGTATTAAACACTTCAATTTGCTAAAACGAAAGGGGAAAAAAAAGCAAATAGTGGCACCTGAGTGATAAGAATTCAAAAGATATCATTTAATTTGACAGTAACAGGATATTTGGAAGAACATTCTTCCACATACATGAGTTTAACAGGTTAGGCCTCGTTTGGCAACCTGGCTTTTTGCTTAAAGTTGCTTTAAGCCAAATAAACAAAAAAAATCGTTTGGTGAACTGCAAGAGTGACTTTAAGCCAAAAAGCTTTGGCTTAAACTCACTTTAAACCAAAAGGCAAAAAAATTTAAGTAATAAATAAGTTGTTATATTTTTTAAAATTTATTGTTACATAATATTATATTAAATATGAATCTTGTTTGATAAATTTTGACGAATAGCTTTTAAAAGTATAATTTTTATAAAAAATAGATGTACATAATAAAGGTAACAATATTTCTAAAAATATATAAAAGTATTTTGTGTAAAAAAACAAAAAGGCTAAAAGCCAATAAAGCAAAAAAAAAATCGAGGTCAAGAAACAAAGCTTAAATGACTTTTTGGCTTTAGGCCTCGTTTGACAACCTGGCTTTAAGTCAAGCTTTTTGCTTAAAATCACTTTAAGCTAAATAAGCAAAAAGTTCGTTGGGTAACTGTAGGGTGACTTTAAGCCAAAGACAATAAACCAAAAAACTTAGCTTAAAAATTAAAATAGCTTTAAGAGCATCTCCAACCCAATACTCTATTTTAAAAGATCAAAATAATATTTTTTATTCAAAAAGTGAATATGAAAAATCATACTATTCATGCCAACTCCAACTACATTACTCTATATTATCTCTATTTTTCAAAACCATCATTCATTTCTTTCTAAGGCCCTTATTGGCAACGTGACTTTTTGGCTTTTTGATTAAAAACGCTAAAAAGCCAAAGTTGCCCGTTTCATAAAAAAGCAAAAAAAAACTAAATAGCTAAAAAATTAAATCAAAACACACAATTTCAAAATATTCTATTCAAACTCTTACCATTTTTAAAATACAATAATACCGCTTATTCATAACTTATTTACTACCACTACCAATTACATATAATTGTTAATATCAAATAAATAGAAAGATAAAACTGTCCACTTGGTACAAAAAAACAAAAAAACAAAAAAATTAACTTTTTACCCAAATAACTAATTTCAAAAAAGTTAACTTAAAAACTAAGTTACCAAATAATAAACTTCAAAAAAACTAACTTAAAAACTAAATTACCAAAGAATCTACTTTAAACCCAATTTAACTTTTTAGCTAAAAACTCAAAAAAATAAAAAAGTAAGCTTTTAATCTAATTGCCAATCGGACCCTAAACCTACACCATGGCTGCTCTTTATTTCTTTTTTCTTTTTTTCTTTTTTTTTTGTACTAAGCAACACCACTGCAGATTGTTATGCATTGATTTCGGAAAGTAAGCGTTAAAGCTTCTATCAATACTTACAATTTATAATATGGCAAAAGTTACAATGCATTGCATTACAATCGAATAAACAACTATTATAATTATTGTGATTGTATCTAGATTAATATGGACCAAAATTGAAAGAACTTTTTAACAGCAGAACACAAACTTGGTTAAAATTTCAGATTTGATAAAAGTTTGAAATTGACCTAAAGCTTGTAAAATGGAAGTCTTGAATCTGAAAGCCTCAAGCTTTTCCGTTTGCCGATGTCCAGAGAGATGGCGGAGCCGAGGAGGAGTACCTGGACTGTCGGAGTCGGAGAGCGGTTGTGGGGGCTGAAAAGAGGGGCATCCGGACGGCGGCGATGATGCTGTTAGGATGCTTCCGCAGCGCTTCCAATTCCAATCTGAAGTGAAATCGAATCAATTGACCTTCCACAAATCATAACAAATTTCTAATTTGGGCCAAAATGCATCACCATATATATATATATATATATCGAGATTTTTGCTGCACGGTCCAGAAGATCACAAGAAATTAACTAGACCTCAGATTGTACGGTGGCAGCGGTGAGGACGGCAGTGGTGCGGCGGCGACTCTGGCACTTATAGCTCTTCTGATTCGCTCAATCACGGTGGAGGACTGGAGACTGGTTTTTGACGGTGTTTCCTGCGAGTTCTAGCGAGTCGACGCTAAGGCCTCGTTTGGGATCATTTTTGAAGTTAATGTTTTTTTAAAAAATTTTTTTATCGAAACTGATAAAAGGATAAAAATTATTAATCAAAATATTTAAGAAATTTAAAAATAAAATTAAAATAATAAATCAAATTTAATATTACTTATTATTTTTAGTAAATATTTTTTTTTTGCTTTTTTAATTTATCTACTCCTTCTCCCTCCCCTTCTTTGAACTCTGATTCATATTTTTTATAGAAAAATTTCTAATTAATGATAAAACAAAATTCATTTTGCATTATATTTAAAGAATTTCTCAGTTCAGGCTAACAAAATAATATCACTCAATCATTATTAAACTAACCGCAAACTCAAAACAAGAACCAGTAAGAATGAATTTAGAAAACGAGACTAAATTTTTAAAAATTTTATTCATTGTGATTATAACTAATCCTAATGATATAAAAAAAAAGACAATTTAGAAAAATAAAACATTTTAGTTAAAATATAAAAAATTCAAAACAAAACAAAAATAAACAAGATTTTTCAAATTTAATCTAAATAGGATTTTGTTGAATAGATTTATAACTTACAAGGATCTTAGTTAATTTGGATCAGACAAAAGTTGGATTTAAGCCCAATACAATTTGAAATATGTTACAATTCTTTTTTTACCCCCACCTATGTGAGAAGCCGAATTGTAATATTTATTCTTTAACTAGTCGAATTTTAATTTGTACTATTTTAATTCAAGAAAAAGAAGAGAAGATTATCTTAACTATCTATCTTAAACTCGTAACTTTTATAGTGAAAAGTTGAAAATATTTCATTAGATTACAAAATTTTTGACTAATTAGTTGAGATTGAGAGTAAATAACAATATTTTAAATCACAACCAATCTGGCTGTGTCTAAGGCACATTACTCATTCCATTCTCTGCTATATGTATTGGTACCGGTGAAAAATTAGGTATTATTTTAATTTATTGTTTTAAAATATTTTATAAATATTTTATAAAAATGTTATTTAATAATAAATAATTTAGCATAAGATAAATATATATTTTATTTTAATTAATGAGTTTAAAATAATTTTTAATTTTATTATTTATAATAAATAACTAATTTCAAAGTGATATAAATTTAACATTTAAAATTTTTAATAATAGTTTGATATTAATTAGAACGAAAGAATTTTGGCAAGTGGGTCCCGCAGTATTGAGTTGGATGCGAACTAAATATTCGTGGTAAATTTTTGGATTTCTACCTTTATTGAAAAAAATAATTATTTGCAGATGAATAATTTTTAAAAATCAAAAGTATAAGTGATTTTTAAGTTCGTGGCCGAGTAACTTGCTTATTTACTTATTTATTTATTAATAAATAAGTAAAAATATGAATAAATAATTTTGTTTAGTTCAATTGACTTATTTATTTATTTATTTTATTTGAGATTACACTTATTTATTTGCTTATTTATTTATTTTGGTTTATTTTGTTTATTTTTGACTTATTTTTTATTTATTTTAGTTTATTTTAACTTATTTAGTTTATTAATTTATTTGTTTATTTGTTTAAATTTTACCTATTTAACTATTTATAAACTAAATAAGTAAATAAGCAATTTATCTAAACGAGACCGTATCAAAAAGGGAGTTGGCTTTTTTTTTTAAGTAATTAAAAAGAAAGGGAGTTACCTTTTAGTAATAGTATAATAGACATTCAAAAAAATTGCACAATAAGGGATTATTGGTATTTTTTTAAAAAAATAGAAAAAGTGTTTTCTTGCTTTATTTTCTGATATTGGATACTAAAACTTTTTTCAAGTTGTTGAAAATTATTTGGTGCACAATGAACAACAATACTTACAAAATGTCACGCAAAAGTGTAGGGCATTCAATAGAATGTAGCTTCTTGTAAACGTTTGATTAAGATAATCATCTGCCAAGGAGAAGAGCAACTTCTTGAAAGGTTTTTGCATCTTTTCTCTTAATTGTTTTTAATTATTCTCTTAGGTCATATTTAATTGATCGAATTAATAATAAAAATATATATAATTTCATTTGATAAGTAGTTTTATGAGACTAGTAATGAATGAATTATTAAGATCATATTCTCTTAAGCATTATATATTTTACCTTTTTATAGAATTAGTAATCCAATAAATGAATAATCATCTCACTATTTATTGAATTCAAATAAGAAAAATATAATCCCATGAGATATACAATCTAAGTCCATGTTTAATATGGTTAATCAAACATGCTTTTAATTCTTCACAAATGTGCAAGCGCTATTGGTCCTTTGACATTAAAGTTAATTGTTTGGGTAAAAAGTTAATTTTTTTGCTTTTTATTTAATTAGACAATTTTAACATTTTATATATTTAATATTAATAATTATATGCAGTTGGTAGTAGTATTAAATAAATTATGAATAAAGAATATAATTGTATTTTAAAAGTGAATGAAATTTGAATATAATATTCTATGAGTTTTAATTTTGATTTGATTTTTTTTCTTTTTTGTTTTTTTTACTTTTTTACCAAATGGACTATGTTAACTTTTTTATACTTTTAGCTAAAAATTCAAAAAGCTAAACTTACCAAACAGGCCCTAAATTATCTGCCTTATATGATTTGGAACGGTTTTGTTACTATTTTTTATTTCATAAAGTTTTGCTACAATTTGGAATGTGCTATGAAATGGATCTAGCAACTAAAATAAATAATGGTAAATTATACCTTTAGACTTTGTATTTAAGGGTAATAATATTGATACTTTTTTTATTCTTTAAAATATCACTGCATTACTTTACATTTTTATTTTTGTAACGCTTATGTCCATTCCGTTAAATTTTGGACAGAAACACTATTTCAACAGTGTTTTTTATTTTTTTTAAATTTTTTAATTATAAAATCTTATTTAAAATTTTTTAATTAAAAAATAAAAAATTACTAAATAAAAAAATAAGTAACATAAAAACATAAAATTTAATTTATTAATTTATTTTTATTTTTAAGTTTTTAATTTTGATAAAAAAAAACTTATCAAAATTAATTATTTTTATCAAAATTAAAAAATTAAAAATAAATTCATAAATTAATAAATTAAATTTTATGTTTTTATGTTACTTATTTTTGTATTTAGTAATTTTTTATTTTTTAATGAGAAATTTTTAAATAAAATTTCGTAATTAAATAAAAAAAATTAAAAACAGTTCGTCCAAAAGTTAACGGAAAGTTAACTTTTGAATTTAAGTGTTACAAAAATAAAAATGTAAAAAAGTGTAGTGATATTTTAGATAATAAATGTAGTATCAGTATTATTACCCTTAAATACAAGAAATATATGTATAATTTATCTATAAAATAAAATAAAATAAAAATAAATAAACTTTACGTACTCATCACACAATAGCTACATTTAATTTAATCAATTAAATTGAAAGTGACTAGGAGGTTGGGGATTTAATTGCACCAAAGATCTATTTAATGTTAACTGTATGCATGGAATATTTAGGGAATCTTCATGAAAACAAGATTCATACATCTCGGTCGAAAAAGAATAGATAAAAAAAAAATAGAATTGATCAATAAATTTCTCAAAACAAACGAAAAAAAAACGAAAGATAAAAGATAAATCATAAATCAAGCTGTAAGCCCTCTTGGAACAATTATTCAATACTTTCGAAGTAATACTCAATTCAAATTACTGAATAATACATTTTTATATTATTAAATAAAATAATAATAAAAAAATGATGAGTCCTACTAAATACACTAATAATTATAAAATTAAAACACAACCTAAACTTGCTCCAAGAGCTAGCATTGAATATTTGCTCTCCCTCTTGGAGACTTGCTTAAGAATAAGAAAGAGGATAAAATTTCTTACTTCTCTTTACTTGAAATGAAGTTGTCTTTAATTTTAAACTTGTGGGTACTTGAATTGTAAATATTCAATGAGTGGACTTATTTATTTGAATTTTAAATGAGTGGACTCATTTAAACAGTATAAATCTTTACGTAGAGAGGAATATCGGCACTTGAATGGGCTCTAAAAATTTTTATTTCACGAGAAAGACTTGTGAACACTTGAATTGTATTTTAGAGCCAATACATTCCTTTAAAAATCTTCACGTAGAAAGAAATATCACATTTAAAACAGTGATTATAGCCTCTCAATCTCACGGCTTTTTTATTTTATATTATTTTTATGCTCTATTATTTTTTAATATATTGACTTTAATATTATTTTATTTTTAAAAAGTAAGATTTTCATAAATTTTATTCTAACACTTTTTCCATTCACTTTTTATACCAATAAAACAGGAAAATAAGTGAATTTGATCAAAGTTATGTGGAGTCCTAAAACAAAAGATATGATACAAACCAAACGACCCCTGGCCCAATAACATGGGTGTTACCCTATGAAATTGGAAATGAGGAGTTCAAATTTTACCAAATACAAATGAGAGTCAATATGCAAGTGTTTGCCGATAAAAAAAAAATACAAAATCTAGTGTAAGATAGATTACCGTAATTGTATTAATAACATCAAATGGAGAACTGAGTAGTACGTTTAATACGAACAAAAGTTTAGAACATACTTGTGGACTAAGCAAAACAAGATAAAAGATGATTGAACATGGACATGGTTGAATAATTCAACCTTCAACTTGAAACTGGTCTCATTGATAAGCTAATCCGATTGTGTCTCAGGTGTATATAGTTGATGTGGTGGTGGCTAGTGGCTAGTAGCTAGTGGCCGAGGGGAAGGAGGTGGAGCCGCGGAGGGGAGTTAGATGTAGGAGGAATAGAGAGCCGTGAGAATAGAGGAGAAAAAGAAGTCGTCTTGAGTACAAAGAGAGCAAAGAAAAATGGTGTTTTAGTATAATTTCGATTTAATATTCAAATTATTGATGGTAGTTGGATTATGTGAGAATTTTAAGATACGAAAATCTAAAGACATAATCAACGATTTTTGATATATTGTGATAGAGGAGCATGATTTTGGAGACAAGTGATCTCTTGTCTTTATATTTTGCATTTAAGATGTAGCGTTTCGGAATTTTTTTAGTGTTTTTATTTTTAGATAATAGAGTTCACTTTTTATTGATGGTAATTTATATAATTTTTATATCATTTCATTATTAAAAAGAAGTTAGATTGTTTGAAATGTAAATAAGTTTTTTATCTAAAAAATATAAATAAATTGTGTTTTTTTATATGGCAAACAATGAAGCTTAAAATAAGGCTTTTTAGTTATTAAAAACTAGACTTTTTAGAGAGCCCAAACAAGACCTTAAAAAACATTGAATAATCATATTTAATTTGGTGCAACTTTAGATAAGATGTAAACTTGTTGCTGTTATTTAGTTTTTGCCATTGTAATTGTCTAAAATGTCCTCCAAAGCCGGCTAGTGAGTCCTTGCACATTTTTGACAAATTATTTCCTTTCTACTACTTTTTTTAATGCTAAAAGCAAAAAGCCGCTTAAAAATGTTGCTTAAGTTTCACCACATAGAACTCAAATTAGAGAGTAAAATTATACTATTGTTTGTGTTTTCTCAAAAAATATATATATTTTTTGTGTATTTGGGATGGCTGTTATCTGAAGTATTTTTTTTTTGATTTTTTTATTTATAAAAAAGAAAACATAATCTCGAATCCAAGGAAAGTAAGTCTATGCCCAAACAAACATACAACCAACATCAGTCAATCGCGGGGAGAGGAGATCCTAAGAACACCAGTAGGTGAGTAGCTACCAAAACAACCCGATAGGAAACCTATCAACCAACCAAAACTTAAAACTATATAAACAAAACCTAATTATAACATCCTCATCATCAGTCACATAAATAAAACTCAATGATTCCACCACCTAGTTGATTAATGCATATCACGTGATTAACATGAAAAGGAACTTGATCATCCGCATAGAAACTTCCAAAGCAACAATCACAACGCACTAATACAGTCACAGCACACCAATACAGAAAAACCAGCACAAGCTCAACACCTAGGCAAACTATAATATGGGCAAACCTTCAGCAAAGCGGGCAAAACATAGACACACACCTCAAAACACAGCCACAAAATAGAGCAGGCCTTACCCCTAACCTCTATCAGACATTTTATCAAATAGTTTGACCTCAAATCACCCACGCCTCCTATTAAAACCTAAACTCCAGTCTTCTAGAAGATCAAGATTGGATCTAACTTCCACCCACAGAACACACAAACTCACGTTTGATTCAAAATCTCCTGCCCTTGAAATCCTACAAGATCAAAACCTAACCTCACCCCCTAACGTTTCAAGATAGGGACTTCATATGTGAAAACCCCAACCCCTTTATCATCCCCACGTCTGTTTCTTCCATGTCCATCAGAGTTGACAGGATTTGAGCTTAACCCTCTTCATAGTTTAACCCAAAAGCCTCCCCGTTTCCATAACCAATTCGGCTTCCTTGTGAAAAATGTTGTTCCAATTCAGAAAGTCTTGGGTAGATAGGGAAGATTGGCCCAGGGACTATTGGCGCTTAACTCTCTTTTTACACCTCTTCAACTTTGTCTTCTCTCTGTTGCTTTTAAGGCAGGCCATGCCTAGTTCGGATAACATATTTTTTAAGACTTTTTTGACTTTCTACCTCCTGAAATAGGTACATGAACCTCATATCTTTAAAGAGTATCATCGCTATAAGGTCCATTATCAAGCATATCTTAAGCAAGGACTACTTCATCAGCATTAGGACCATCCATGTTGTGCCCCTCTGTGTCCTCGAGCCTAGGGTTACCCCTACTTGTCCTAAAGCTAGATTGACCTACCTTCTCTTTTTTCAAACTTGCCTTTTCCATGTTACTTCCATATGTGTTTGACGCAATCTTCCCGTTCCACTTACCTTTCTTGTATAAGCTAAGATCCATCTCCTTGACATAGGAAATCAAATCTTAGTCAATCTCACTCACCTCCGGCCAACCAAACTCCAGCGAAGCTTTATCTCCGACCAATGATACTGAAGCTGATCTTGCATTTTCTATGGAGTAATTGGAGCTATCTTCGGTTTTTGAGCTCTTCAATTTTTTCTTTGTCGTGCTATCATTTGCGATTTCACCCAAAACACTTCCTTTATCTACCATTTATTAGACTCCTATTTGATAAATAAATTTCTCTACCTTTAGCTCGTAAATTTGATTTGTTAATTCTTTCCTCTCTGTGGCTATTAGTATATGACCATATATTAGATCTTCACTTCTACCCGCACTTGGATCAATCATTAACATATTGTCAAATGGTCTTCCCACCTCAAAAGTTATTGTACAATAAGCATTCAGCGGTACTCCTTCCACTGATATCCATATGTTCCTCCACCAGTTTGTTTCTGTATAACTCCAGGCATGCACCACCTCAAACAAAGTTTCAAGCCACCATTTAGCCTCTTTACAAAAATATAGCTCGTCATCTTCCGAAGGGAATAGGAGCAGAGCTTTTACACCCCCAAGGGGTCTAATTCTGATGTCAAAGACTCCGTCACCCTTTATAGCATCTTCAATGCTTTGAACAAATCTCCAGTCCTTCACTATGCCCACCGCACAACTCTTAAGCCATTCGTCATCAATTTCAGTCACCACTATCACTTCATTACTTGTTTCAATCATATTATATGGTTTTTTAACATGCTTGGCTACTACTTGAACATAGGGTCTCCCATCACACCATGATTCCTTAAGGGTTATCAAGGGTTGGTGACTTTTTGTTGGAGATAGGTTTGATTTTTCCTTTATACCTATCTTCCTTTCTCGGTCAGACCTGGTCATATTAATTCTCAGCCTCTGCTCTAATAGCCACACTAGGAGACCCTGACCTATTTTTTTTTTCGGCATTTTTCGACACGTGTTTATCGTTTTTTATTTTGCATATTTATATGCTTTTTAGATGCATGATCGGGGTTAGATATGCATGCGGGGTTGGTTCCCAGGGCCATGGAGCGTTGCGGTGCAAATTTTAAAAATTAAAAAAAAATATTTTGGAGGCCTATAAATATCTGGAGTTAGATATTTTTAAAATATATTTTCAAAATTTCTCCACTAAGTTTTTTTCTTTTTCTCTCTGCCTTCTCTCTAACTTTTTGGGGGCTCGAGGCTCTATTTTTGACGATCTAACATCCGATCCTTGTTGTTGGCACTGTGGTCTACGCATCCATCTGGACAGAATTTTATTTTGATTAAGCTCAATTTTGCACGTGGTTCGAGGCATCCAGTTTTTATCTTACCGAGGTAGGATCCTAGACTCTCATGTCATATAAGAATACTACGTGTAATCGTGCGTATTTTTACCGATTATAATGCATGAGATCTGATTTTGTTTAAAAGTTAAATTTTAGGGTTTAAAGCCGTTTTTCGTCATTTTCGGTGGATAGAATTGGGTGTCGAGTGCTTCTTTTAAAGTCTTGGTGTTAGGCCTGGGCGTGTGTATGTCCGAGAGTATTGGATGAGAGTTTAGAGGCTTCAATTTGAGGTTTTGGAGGCTGAAATCGTAGCTCAAAACGATTTCAGAGCAAGGTCAGCTGACTAGATCTTGATGATCAATCAACTGGATCATGTTTTTGGGAGGTCAATCGACTGGAATGCTTCTGTTTTGGATTTTTGGCTTTTCTAGTGTATTTTCAGTCGACTGGGGGCTTGGGGTCAGTCGACTGGGCTCTGTGTGGGCGTTTGGCATTTATTTTGATGGTTTTGGTCGGTTTCTTGATTTTCAATTGGTGTTCAATAGTATGCAGTTAATTGATTATGGGACTAATCGACTGAAATACCGTTGAATTCTTTTCGGGGTTCGATTGGTTGTGTGGTAGCTTTGGGAGTCATGTCTTAGCTTCGGGTGTTGGTTTAGGTGCATTTCTCGGGATGACGTGCACGGGTAGATGTGGCTGTGGTGCACGGTTGGGCGCGCAATGTTTGTTTTTCGTTAGATGTGGGACGTGTTTGGACTCGTGGCACCTTTGGAGAAAAGGTGGTGCTTTGTGACCTCGTGGTCTGAGGGGTTTAGCGTTGGCCTTCGGATTAGGCTTAGTTTTGCGATTATTGATTGTCCATGTGATTGAATGTCGATTATGTGGCGGGTGGCGTCATGATGTGAAGTTATTATGTAATTTTATGCATTTATAACTTAATTTTATTTATGCATGATGTAAGATAGAAATGTGGTCTTACATGATATTGGTATGTACATTAGCTCTGGCTGACAATGGGCGAAAACGTGGCCCAATGAATGTGTAAGCCCAATGGCTTTTTAATTTGATTTTGATGATTTTTGTAAATTTTTTAAAAATAAATAGATTTAAATATATAATATTTTATATTTCTAAAATAAAAGTGTTAACACATTTTGAACAATCAAAGTTGACACCTTAGCCGAAAAGGAATAACTTCTATCTCAAAAGGTTCAAACACTTAAGTATTCTTTGAATAGAATATTTTGTATTGATCTTAATTGAAAAATTAAGTCAAACACTTTTAAGAAAAAGTATACTCGAAGCATATCAAGTGTGTCAACACCAATTAATCAAATGCTTTGATACCCTAACTGTTTTTCAAGTTGATCTTCAGGTACAAAAAAATTAGTGTCGACACAAAATAGTTTTGTGTCAACACAAAAGTGCCGAAGTTATCAGGACTCATTTTGAGTCAACACAAACATATTTTGTGTCGACACAAAAGTGATCCTCACTTTTGGTTTTCAAAAGTTTGGGTCGACACAAATAGAAATTGTGTCAACACAAAACAACCGAGACCTCTTGCAGATTTTTGGTGTCGATCCTAAGATAAATCGTGTCAACCCAAAAGTCCCGAGACTACTTGCAGAATTTTTGTGTTGACCCCAATAATATTTGTGTCGATACAAAACAACCGAAACTGATTGCAGAATTTTGATGTTGACCCCAAAGCACATTCGTGTCGACACAAAAGTACCGAGATTTTCGGCAGAGATTTAGTGTCGACACCAGAGACAAGTTGAGTCAACACAAAGTTGTTTCTTCGAATGCTAAAGTTTCAAACGAGTCGACATCAGATTCATTTATGTCGACCCCAGAACGTTGGAAGGTAAAGTGCAGAATTTATGTCGACCCCTCAGAAAATTCATGTCGACCCAACTACTTGAAGAACCCTGTCCTAGACACTTTATGTCTACACCAAAGCTATTTGTGTCGACCCTAAAGACGAAAATTCAAAAAATGACAGATCTCAACGGTTGAATTTTTGGCATTTATTGCTTCCACCTACCTCAAACGGTCAAAAACTCACAATAACTTATATAAGGAGTTACTTCTCAGCATTTAAGAAGGTGGGAGACTTGCATTTACTGTTCTATTGATCAAACCATTCTCAGAAATCATCAAGCTCACATTTATTACTGCAACTCATGTTCTTGTTCCTCATTTCTCTTTACCCTTTTATTTATTATAAATCTATCATGTAAAGAGAGTGAGAGTTCTTCATTTATTACATCTTATTTATTGTAATTAAGGGTGAGTCACCCTTTAGCCTTTGAGTGAGTGAATCTCATCAATGAAGAGTTCAAGAGATATTAGAAGAAAACAATGACTTGTTTTCATAGGATCTTCTTGAAGCTGTAATAGGCTTGTGAATGTACCCGTAAATATTCAAATAGCTCAAGGAGAATCTTGAAGCTTGTAAATGTTTGGAATATGTCCGAAAGTATTCTGAATAGTGAAAAAACTCAAGGGAGATATTGAGAAGTGGACGTATACTAGGATAAAGCCGAACCACTATAAATCGCTGGTGTCTGGTTCTATTTCTCTATCTCTCATCTTTTAACATTTGCATATCTTACTTTATTGTTATATTTAAAAAAATTTAAATTTTTTTTTAAATTGCTATTTATTTTTTAAAGACCCAATTCACCCCCTCTTGGGTTGCCTAGATCTAACAGAATGTTATCCCTAGCTAACGAAGGACGAAAATGTGGTCCGAGATATGTTAACACTGGTTAACGATGCATGTGTGCGTGTGTGGGTATCAAATGGACGAAAATGTGGTCCTAACGATGCACTTGTGTGCAAGTATCTAAAGTATGAAAACGTGGTCCTGACGATGCAGGTGTGTATGAGTCTGAAGGATGAAAACGTGATCCTAAAGACGCGTGTGTGAGTATCTGAAGGACGAAATCGAGGTCCTAAAGAAATATGTGTTGGGTGTGTTGCTCATAGTGCATTGGGCGTGGTGCATGGATTGCATAAGTTAGCTTGTCGGGGCTTGTGAAAGTCGTTTTAGATATCTATTCATGTGTTGCATATTTCTACCTGTTATCTTTGGGACTCGTGCGAGTCGTGTTATCAAATTTGTTTTCAAACTATTTTACTAGCTCTGGTGAGTCATGATCTAAACTGTTTTCAACTGTTTTAAGGCTTGAAAGATAGTCGAAAATTGCACCATATTTTCTTAACATGTTTAGCTTATATTGTATGTTTTGTCTAGTTTCTGCTGAGCTTTGACTCACGAGGTGAGATTTGAAATATTTTTCAGGTACCAGTCACGTAGGTTGATTCGGAGTTGCTGGAGGGGCAAAAAACATGTAGCCTTCTTTTTGTTCGTTTTGAACATGTAGGCTGTAATATGTTTTCTGGCGTTGGAGCCGTGTAATGTAAGCCGTTTAACGATTACATACAATGCATGTATGATTTATTTTAAGAGTGTATTCGCAGGTTGGGTATTATATTCGATTACTTGTCGGTGTTTCACGTGACCTAGAGTTTGGGGTGTGACACACACACCGTTGTAATTCCTAATAACCTCATTTGCTTCACGTTGCCCTTCAAATCTCACAAAGCCGAATTTTACGCCTGTGATCTGTCTCCTCTTGTTCGGAATGTACACAACTACTATTTTACCGCACTTGCTAAAAATGTTCTTTAGCCACTCCTTGTATATATTGGAAAGTAAATTGTCAATGAACACTGAAGTTTCTTAGGATGCCACCTTTTTGATTGTTTGTCGAAAGCATCATGTTTTACTTTTTGATTTCTTATGATGACTAAGGTTGAAAAGGTTAAGTTCAAAAATAAAGTTCAGAGAAAGTGATAGTAGGGTGAAAATAGCAGCATGGTACTGTGTAATAAAGGCATGCTGTAGTCGAGAAAGATCTGTTGTTGTTTGTGATACATATAGGTAAAAAAAAGTCTTGAAAAACGACAAAATACTTCGAGCAACAAGAAAAAAAAAATGCAAGACCTAAGCTACTAAAATTTTTAGTTTGGACCTAATGTAATATGACATCTTTATGAAGAATTTATCACCAATTCTCACAGTTTGAAAGCTCTCGGGGATGATAACATTATCAATATTATCAAAAAGGGTAGTGGTATTTTGAACAGGATAAGAATGTTCAAATGTGAATATTTTGAACAACTATAGGATGGAGAACACGGTCGTGCTATGCTCAAGATACGGTGAGATTTGATGGGTTTAAAAATGGTATTAGTTTTTTTACATTATCTTTTAATTTCAACCGATCGCATTGTAGATCTCGTTGAGTTCATTATTTATGTGAAAAATTAAATTTATTGACTATCGTTGCCCCATTATCTAATCACATTTATTCTTTAATAAATGAATAAATGGTACAATTTTTTAGAATAAGCAGTAAAACAAATGTGATCGTATAATATGGCCAACAATGTTCATTAAATCTAATCTTTTGTTTGAATATATATTCAACAAGACTTACAATATAAATTATTTGAATGATAAAATTATACAAAAACTTAATACTAATTTAAAGCACGGCAAAATCGTTTTGTACCTTGGGCACAGCAGGGATTCGTACCTGGTACCCCCTATAGGATTTGGCTCCTCTGTAGTTACTGGAGGGGTCCAGTTTGCCTTTTTTGGAGTTTAAAAAAAATATTTTTTAATGATCTAAGTTATTTATTTTATTGTTCTTAATTTATATATTATTATTGTAAAAAATTAAATTGATCGAATATCGTTAACTGTGAAAACAAATTGTATTTGCATTAATAAAATGAATAATAAAATAGACATCGCAGCTTATTTTTACTAATGCAAGTGTAATTTGTTAAAGCAATTTACGATATCCAATAAATTTAATTTTTTATAATAATAATATATAAATTAAAAATAATAAAATAAACAATTCAGATCATCAAAATGTATTTATTTTAAACTCAAAAAGATCCAACTTGATCACTCCAGTCCATAACTGGACTGGAGAGAAGCCTCCCTTATCGATTACACGATTCCAAGAAGGATGGATTTGAAATACTCAAGCCGGACCTTTAAAAGAATTTGACCCTTGGCATCCAAAAAGTGAATTTGGAAGTAAGATCTCATTTTACTATGTTGAAATTAAACAGAATCTAATAATGGTACATCCAAGAACAAAGTAATCTTGAGGCTATGATTGTATTTATAACCCTCCTCCAAGCAATTACAACAAATTTTCATGATCTGATGTTGTTTTCTATCTAAATCTTAAACTCTATACTCTAAATCCTAAACTATAATATTAATCGATTTATCTCTTCTTACTAATAGTCTATACTCTAAATCCTAAACTATAATATTAATCGATTTACCTCTTCTTACTAATAGTCAATGTACCCATAAATAAAAGCTAAATGGAGAATTAATTTGGTGGCATTGGAAAAAATGAACACAAAAGGACTAATTAGTCAACTATCAATAAAGTGTATTTTTCACAAAATTTATGGTGTATGGAGAATTTTGCGGCACTATATTGTGAATAAACTGGCCTTTATAGCTTAATGGCATCTTTTCAACTTTTTATCGTGGTGGATGGGAATTCGAACCCCATAAAACCAAACAATGAACACCCCTACTGATTAATATTACAATTCGATATAATTTGATTCTATGGCACTCACAATTCCGTTCTAATTCTTAAAATTTTGAAAGCGTTCAAAATGGTTTGACTCTTAATACAACTCAGCATTGTATTAAATTGGACCATGAATATTCTTACAAATTAATATTATGGGAGCAACTTGGCTAGGGTTACCCATTTGGGAATAATGATCAAAACAGGTTACATAAGGAAATTTTGGAAGCTAACATGGCAAAATGTTTCTTTCAAAAATGTTTTCCATTTTAATTGATGGCATAATTATAATATGGAATTCATTTTTTTCATAGAAAGAACTTACATTATCCTAATTTAAAAAAAAAAAAAAACAGACATCACCCTCAATTGCTTATCATAGAATTTGGACTCGCAACTTCTGCGAAAAAAAATTGAGGTGACGTTACTAAGATACAAAAGCCTTAACGTATAAGATTCCTTAATCACTAACAAGATCCTAATCATGTTAAACAATTAGGCCACGTTTGGTAACATTTATATTTTCTGTTTTCTATTTTTTTTTTAAATTTTTTGTAAATTGTAAACAAAAACATATTTGGTAATTATTTTTGTTTTCAAAAAACTGTAAAGAGTTTTCAAAATTTACAAAATTTTTATAAATTGAAAATATGTGTTTTCATTTATTTTGTAAACATATTTTGATTTTATCTTTTCTTTGTTCACTATCTCCAATTATTACATCCGGTTACCGCTTCCGACCACCGCCTCTGACTACCACATTCGGCCACCCCCTCCGACCACTACTTCCGACCATCGTCTTGACTTTTACCCACCACATTTGACCATATTTGACCACATTTGACCACCATTTCTATCTCTTATTATCTTTCCGGCTAACACCTCCAATCACCATCTCTAACTACTACCTCCGACCACCGTCGCTACATCTTGCTATTATCCCCGACTAACACCTTTGGTCACCACCATTCGGCTACCACCGCCGACCACCGGCTCCGATCACTGCCTCCGACCACCACTTTTGACAACCATCTCTACCTCTTGATATCATCACCGGATAATACCTCCGACCACTACCTCCGACCATTGTATTCATCTGCAACCTCCAACTAATATTTTTTAAACATTTATGTACCAAATATGTTTTTATTTTTATTTTTTATAAAAATAAATAAACACATGTTTTTTATTTTTTGTAAATAAAAAACAAAAAAACTGTAAATGTTACCAAACGGGGCCTTACTTCTTAGAGAAGTCATTTCTTAATATGTCTAATTTTAACATTGAGTTCCTATAAAGAGAAGCTATACTCCTCTCTTAAAACGTTGTTTGTTTTCTTGTAAATTATCAACTTATTCTTTATGTAAGAGTGTGCCTATTGGATTACAATAGAAGGGGACCTCTTCCTAAAATCTTCGCCCATCTCTTAAAGGCATCCCCACCTATGGTTGAATGACTTTGCTACTTGACTTTGCAATAGCAATTTTATGGGCTCTTTTGTCATATTCACAAATTAGAAAATGGTAGTAAATTATACGTGTCTAAAAATTCATTTTAATACAATAGAATTTTAGAATTAACTTTGCACAGAAATTTAAGAGCAAAAAACTAGCAAGAACAATAACAAAAATTTAAAATTTATTAGAGAAAGAAAAATAGTAAAATTTTGACACAATTATGATTATTGCATGAAAAATATGCTAATTCTTCAAAATAACACAAAAAACACATCACATCACCACTTTACTTCCATGTAATATATATGGTATACCAACATATATGGTATACCAACTCATTTTTCCTTGGCTAACTTAGATCTTACGACAATAACCACCTTTGTCATTAAAAGAAGACATCTTGTCTCTACCCAAAAGTGATTACACCAGTACAGTTGGCCGATTTATGGGTTTAAGATGAAACTGCGTCAATAATTAGATTTGTTCACTTAATTACACTTGGTGTTTAAATCATTAGTATTTAAATAAATCTCATGCGCCTAAAATCGTGGTATTCCATCGATAACTAAAAATTTCTCCCAAACATGATGTGTACTAGAGACAGATTCGTTAACAATTTGTGTACTTAAGTCGTACGTAATGCTAACATTAAATAAAGAAATACCAACTAACACCCAACTTGTCGATTAGGAGAAGAGCATTCTTCTCCAAAACAAAAAACAGACTATTGCGAATAATAATATGCTACCCCAGCCTGATGAAGATCCGAGAATCGCAATCGAGGGAAGGCTTTTCTTAGTTCTTCCACTTTCCTCACTTTATTACGCGCGACGAAAAGAAAGATCAAAAGAACCTCTACTTTAGCAAACTAAGAAACAAACAAGGACAAAAAGCTACTTGCCCTCGGTCAGTAGAACCCTAGTGAGGAAGAAGCACCCACATCCCTTACAATATTAGTATTAGGGCACATACAATACTATAGGAACAATAGTGCACGGACTAATCTCTAATGCAATTATTTAATAATTAGTAACTGCTTGTGGAGCTGGCAGAAGAATTTCAAATCCCTCTTCCAACAGGCAATGTCCAGAAATTTCAGAGAAAACGGAAGACATCAACTGCCAGTCCCCAACATACAGGGAAAAATGATCTCTATGTTTGACTGAACAGAAGATGAAATAAACAGTTAAGAAGTGCACAGACTTCCAGTCTTTTCCAATCATAGTATTGTTGTTAGTATTCTCCTAAAAAACACACTAAACACAGCAGGAGATTGAAACCTTGTGAACTTGTATACAGATTAATGTTTTGGAATCAACAGTTGGCATCTTTTCTCTTACAAAAGTGGGGGCGACCGCCAAGTGAACAACATAACTTTGGGAAATAGATGGGGTGTCGGGATGGGGTGTCCCGACACATGTTGTCCAGACACACGCACCCCGATCGGGCCAACAAACTATACTCTCACTCATGTTTTGCTACTTACCAGTGGATTTTCTCATCGCTATCAATTACGCAAGTCCTAAGCGCCCGCAAAAGCAATGCTCAATTTGTTGCGTAAATATGGTCTCTCTCTCTCTCTCTCTCTCTCTCTCCTGTCTGATTAGTCAGAGTGAAGTTTTCTCTTCTGGCACCGATTGATGTACCACTTGGCATGTTTCTTAAGGCCCATGCGGATCATCACTTTGAGGCTTGCAAGCATGACAAAGGTTATGGAGGACAGGAGCAAGATCCAAAAGAGCCTCCACGTAAGTGGACTATAGGGAAGATGAGCAGCATATACGGGAGCCAAAACTCGAATTACCTGAAAGCCCGACAAATATAAGTGGTTATGATACAAGAAGTTTGTAGATACACACACACACACACACACACACAAACACATATGCATATATATAGCAAATCAACATTCACATTACATTTTCAAATGGTGTTGATAGGACATTATGTGGTAAATTGAAAAGGTTGAGATTTTTCTAATCTAAGAATTAGAAAAGAGTAGAGGGAGTGAAAGGAGAGAGCAAAGGTGAAAACCAAGAAGAGTGAGAGTGTGGCTACACCTTTTTGAGCTTTAAGGTGAATTGGCTACCACCTTTTGGATTTTTTTCCTCTTAATTTGTTAAAATCAATTATTAGTGTACTATTTTACCAATAAATAAACAAATTTGCAGGTCTCCAAACACTCGTGTAGATCTCGCTAAATACATTACGGACATTAGTTGTACACCCCACACACAGATGCACAATGCAATAACAACAATAAAAAATAACTTAGGTCTATACATTAAATATTACGAACTTTTTCTGTTTATTAATTTAAAGCTAGAAGACCAGAGTTAATTTTTTTTTTTTATTGATTTAAAGGTAAAAGACTAGAGTTAACTTAAAATTCAATAAATTATATTGACCTTATGTGGGTTATTCACAACTTAGAACTCTACCTTTTTTCGAAATGACTAGAAGATCCCTAACGTCGTTAATTGAAGTAACTTTCAATAAATTTATTTTTAAAGGAAATAAAAAAAATTATGACGACCAACGACATCATATCATCACTTTAATAAAAGTGCTTTTGAGCTTAGATGTTAGTTGTCGAGCCACGGCGACACTCGCCTTTGTTGTATTTACTATATGACTTGGTATTGCAAGTCATAAGTGACCATAATTAAACCCCAAAGAGTTGTATTAGCAAGTTTTTAAAATTGTGATTCAGTTGAATTTCTAGTATGATGTTACTCTAAATTATTTCTCAAAATTAATACTTAGATCAAATTATGTTAGAAAGTGCCTTCTCGCATGAGTAATTTGTGAGTACAAATACAACCTAGAAAACCTGGTTTGAGCATTTCCTAGTTTGGATAAATGGACCAATAGGGCACCCCTTGCAAGAGCAAATACCATATAGGTATAGTTGTCAAATCGTAAATCAAAGTTTTGATTTTGCGAATCATAAATCGAATCGAGTCGAGAATTATAACAATTAGCATAAACTATAAATATGATGTTGAATAGTTCATATGTATGAAATAAAATAGATAAAACTAATATCGACACAAATTACACAATAAAAACATTGTTATATAATCTAATTGAGAAGATATTTACCTCCATCACAAGAGCTTTTGGCTTAAATCTAGCTTACTACAAGATTTTTTAAAAATTATAAAGTTTGTTTTCGTTTGAAATTCATAAAATAAACCAAAAAAATCCAAAGAAAGTAGAATAGTAGAAAAGAGAGAGTGAAGCTCTTTAGATTAAACATAATGCACACTTTCAAGCATGTCTTGTGTGCTTATTGCTAATAAAAAAATTTTAAAAAAATATTATGTAATCGGTTAAACTAACTGGTTTAACTCATATCATATTAAACTTGACAAAAAAAATGACAGTCTGATGTATGAAACTCCCGCGTATACAGGATCTAGAGAGGGGGGCGGACCATGATGAGTCCATAGTATGCAGTCTTACCTTGCATTCGCAAGAGACTGTTTTCACGCCTTGAACCCGTGACCTCCAGATTATACAGCGACAACTCTACTGTCTCACCAAAATAACAATAGAAAAATATTAAAAGTTTCGTTGTCATCTTTAAAATCATTAAAATATATATTTTGACATTTTTCACATAAATCGAACGTGTCGCATTCATATTATATTTTTTAATCACCAAATGAGCAACAAATTATACATGATTATATTTTACTTGTACAATAAACACACTAATCTCTATTATAATATTTTCAAAATAAAATAAAAATAGTAAATAGGAGTTTCAGATTTATTGGATATGATAATTTTAAAAATCACATGAAACGTAAATAGTGACTCGAGAATCGAATCGTGAATCGTAAAATTTATCACGATTTATCAAAAAATAGATTTATTCTTAGATTCATATCGATTTATGCATGAATCGAATCGTGAACAAAATCACGAATCATAAGATTCAGAAAACATTGCATATATAGCACTTTTACATTTTTAACTTCCATACATAAAAGGCAATTATTGACTCCATAGTGCCATTCTTTGGAGGGGACTCACTCCTATTAACTGCCGGGAAGTGCCTGCCTATAACATAAAATACCAAATGATGTAATGAAGTATTAATGATACTTACCACACATGCTGGTGCCAAAGGAACAAAAGTAAGGTTTTTCTTCCCATTCTCCATTTCAATATTCAGAGACTGCATCATAGAAACGTAAGGCGTATGATGTTATAATAGCCAAAATTATAAAACAACAATGCACATGCCAATCATATATCACATCTCTCTTGATGCATTTTTTTGCAGGGTCGTAGTATTCATCTTTCTATACGTAATTAAACAAACACACTTCATGTAACATGTAAATAAACTGACCCAGAATTTCAACAGCAAAGAATTGAACCAAACAAGCCCCGAATAGGGCACAAAACCAAAACAACATTGCTGCACTCTATCTCATAATACAAATGTACATTCACAAACATAAAGAGGACAACACATCTTCATTCTTATTCATTACTTGTTAAGACCTTGCCATGTATAAACTCATTAATCTTTGCATAGGTTAAAGCACAAGTAATTCTGATTTACTAGAGCATAACTGCATAAGAAAAGCCACACAAAAAAAACATTGAAATATACAGGCACCCAACAAACCATTATTTATGGGTAAATACACTCTTAACAAGCAATAACTGATACAACCAGATCAAGGAATAAATGTATTAAAGGGATAAAAATCCAAAATCTTGGTTGTGAAGAGCAATAGCTCTCAAAAGATAATATCAAATGATCATAAACTGGAAATAAGAGGTCCCTAGAACATTTATAGGCACATCGACCCCTCTCAACAACTACACAATGATACGAACATGGAGACATAAGTTAGATCGGCCTTCAATCTAATCATTATGGCATAAATTACTCACCTTTTAACCCTCCAAATAGCCTTCTTTTACCTCGTAGAACCCTAACCTTAGAACTCATTTGTATACCCTTAAATCACAAGAAGTCCACTTGAAGATATAGCATTTGTCCATGTTTCCTCAAAATGTCCTACGTTATGCATATGCATGGTAAAAATGGTGCACTTCACACTTCAGTTCACATAACTCGATATGGCACAACTTTTCAACCAATTCAATTCAAATCATGCTATGGAATCGGAAATTTATGTTGTTAAGTCACCAATTGTCCCAAAAGTTTAAGTTGTTAAAAAATAGAATCAACAATATATATCAAGTTATCCAACACTCCCCTTTACGTACGACCCCGTCTTGCGCGTGAAGAGGCAAAAAAATTAAACTAAACAAGTGCACTAGCAAAGACAGAACATAGTGCACAATAACAAACATAATAAAAAAATAGACAAGACTTGAACCCAAGATCTCGTAAAACCAGAACTCTGATATTATGTTAAGTCACCAATTGTCCCAAAAGTTTAAGATGTTAAAAAATTGATCCAACAATGTATATTAAACTATCCAACGTATGTAAATCGTGCTATTCAAGTTATGATTCGCAGCGCTTCAATTTTGTATATTTTTTGTTTGCATATGGCATGAAATGCGTTGTTACCATCTGTTGATTAATGGTGATCGACCAATTAATATTGATTAGAATTTAGAATTGATATTTATGCTGGTTGATTAGAATTTAGGATTCATATTTACGTTAGTTGATTAAAATTTAGAATTTATATTTAGGAAAGATAGTATGCCTACTAACGTTGTTTTGGATTTTTGAATTTTTCCAAAGCTAGTCCTTGATTTTTAAAATTCGAAGTTTCAAAATTTGGAACTTGACATTGCATGAAATATTTGTTAGATTGTTATTTTCTATCTTTTCAAGCACTGTATACTTGGTTTTGTAGTGATATTCACATATATACATACAAAAATCACAAGTGAATCTTGAAATTCCCGACCTGATTCAATTCACAGGTCACCATTTGCAACTATTCATGTTTCGCTATTTTGGGAAAACAATGAGGATTTATAATTTGACAACCATGCGTGCAACTTTTGGTATAATATATCTCTATAGACACTAGAAGTCTAGAACACACATCCTCCACCCATCAAGCATATTTTCATATTCGACCAAACTACTTCCTTAGCTAAACCCTCCGGGCTTTAAAACGAACCATAACATTATTTTCATTGGTTCCAAACTCTGTTTCTATGTTATGTGTCTTCCAAATGTAAGTACCCTTGTCGGGCAACCAACAATTGGATAGGAGTAACATGTCTCTGATAAGGGATATATGTCAGACATGTGTAGTTAACATTCATCCATCAAAGTATGTCTACTAAGTTTGCCGATCTCATTTTACGTGTACAATGCTCTATTTCATCTTGAAACAGTATTTTAAGTAATAAAATAAAAGAAACACAAAGAGAAATACGAATATTAAGTGTCTCCATGTCCTTAGAAACATGAATTAGATGAACCCGAGTGTCTTTTTTATTTGAATTTGGTGTCTTTTCATCAAAAGTTTCAACATGAATAATTTTGTTCATTTGTAAATAAAAAGGCATGGTAGAATTTCCTTTCTACCAAGCAAGCTCCATTCATGCCCACCTATCGCACACAAGAGACAGCCCCCATCATCCAGCCTTTGCTTCTTAAATGGATAAACTAAAAATTGACACCTGATCTTCACTGTTTAATGCACGGCTAAGCAGAGACAACCTTTATAACAATAAAAGCCAAGCTGTTAGCATCACCTAACACATTTTTAAGTTGTAGTAATAAAGCCTAATGTTCTGTTAAAAGTACAATAACTATAAATTGACATAATCTATTACAAAGAGCAAGGAAGAAGAGAAAAGGGATCATTTGGTAAATTAAGAGTTGATATCTAACTAAAAGAAAAATGGGGTCCAGCAATAGAAAACACTATGGCAAGCTACATTGCTCTCCTTGAAAGATGACTTTGGAGATTTTTCATTGAGCAAAATGCATTGCTACACTCCATTATAAAGAGCAAATATGGAATTCAAACTAATTGATGGGATTCTTGTGTAGTGAGCAAGGATAATTCTTGATCTCCTTGAAAAGCTATTTCTAGCATTATTCTTCTTTTCTCAAGGTTTTTTATACGTAAAAGTAATATCATTAAAGACATAAACTGGGGATAATCATGTACATGCGGAGTATACAAAGTCAAAACTAAAACTACCTCTAACAAGGCACCTATACAATCGGGATGTGCAAATCTCCCAAAAATCTACAAAAAAAAAAAGGAAAAAAAATTGACAAACAAAGGAAAATCTCATGAAATCGAAAAAAGAAAAAACGTTGAAAGCGCCTCTCCTTTCAAAGTGGTAATGGTGCATTTGACACCCTCAAAAAATCTACAGCTCCTCTCCCTCCAGATGCACCATATAACGCAGAAAGGCACCCCATTCGAAGCCCTCGTACTCCTTGGACATCCACAATACCAACTATCAAAATGCTCCTTCACTGAGTTAGGCACTACCCAAGCGACTCCATGGGTACGTAGTAACAAATCTCAAATCTATGAAGCCCCCGGGCGATGTAATAACAAGTGGTTCACTGATTTCCCTACCCATTTGCACATACAACACTAACCCCTTCTTATCAAGTTGTCAAATATGAGAATAGCCCTAGCAGTCGTCCAAGAAAAAAATGCGCCTTTAAAAAGAGCTCAGTACTCTACATATTGTTCCAAGGAAAGCTACCATGACCAAAGCATACCGTTGTTTTTAATATCTAGAGATTGGAGGAAGGTGTGTGCTTTATGACAATTATATATTGGTTCCTTATCTTGTTTTTCTTTCCTCGTTTTCGACTGGAAAACCTCTAGTCCCCACACCTATTGCAACTATTCTCCTTTCTATTGTATAAAGTTCATTTGTTGATTTTCAAATAAATAAATTGACATAATGCTCTAAACTCTTCATACCAGGCAATATCAAGATTTGGCTTCCAGATAGTATTGCTACAAGAACTTAGCACGCTTATCTGCAAATATAAGAACTTGACAATAAGGTACTACCTATTTACTCAATCAAGTGGATATAACAGCTAGAGATTGAGAGGCTACTTGCATTAACTGCCCGTGTGTGCATACACACATGGGTTCCACACAAAGTCATAGTTATCAAACTGTGAACCAAATAGGGAATCTGAGAAGCGTAAGATTCGAGATAAACTATAAAAAAAATCATGTCGAATATATGAAATAAAATAAATAACCATGCGATTTCTTAAAAATCAAATAGAGTAGAATAAGAAAATAAAGTGGTAGGAATACTTTACTCTAAACATAAAACATTTCAGAATGCATCTTGTACACTTACTATTAAAAAAATAAATAAATAAATAAAACTTATAAAAAAAATGTTGTGTAATGTTTGTCCGATTGATCAAACCCAAATTATATTAAACTAGGTTTGTGTCATCAAATGGTCAAAAAAGAAAATTTATTGGAAGTCCTTTTAAACATCCTCAAGAAATGTATTTTGACATTTTTGAACATAAATGATAAGTAAGAAAAAGGGTTCTGAACCTATTGAGTCTACTCAGTTTTTATTAAAACCTCCAACTCCAATTACCAAAGGAGGAACAAGTTATGAATGATCATTTCGTATTTTCCCAATAACAAGTTGTATTATACCATTATGGCATTTTCAATAAGGAATAAGACAATAGGGATTATTGGATCTAATAGTTTTAAAATTCTCATAAATCATAATTTTCGAATTAACTCATGAATTGTAGAATTCATTATTATTCTGTCACAAAATAAATTCATTCGCAAAATTCATCAATTTATGCATAAATCATGAATCGAATTATAAATCAAACCATGAATCGTAATATTCTGGCAACTATGCACATGGCAACAGCTACATTGGCCGCACATACGGATAGATAAGCATTGGGTTCAAGTGGAGGCAGCCCAAACCCAAACTATCACACTGCAATATAGGCAAATCAGATCTCGGCCCATTACTCCTTCACTTTCTTTTTACTAGTACGTAAACAAAACTGGCACACATCAAGTATAAGACTTTCAAGTGGAACTCAGAGATAACTGTTGCAAGGATACCTTCATGTGCAATAATCTTAATTGAAGATAAAGGAAGATAACCACTAATCCATAACCCAGAAACATAATCTGTTAAGACCAGATAAACTGCACAGAACCAAGGAGTAAATTCATAAAGAGGGTTATGGTAGAAACAAAGGTATACCTGTTTGCAGAGGTCTTCAAGAAATTCAGAGTATGTAATGGGCTTTATGTCGTTAAATTTAGCAATAAAGGAATGCTTTATTATATCAATCAGCATTTCACAGATATAAACCAGGAAAGCATTCTGCAAAGTCCAGATAAAGCATATAAGCAAACAGAGGTATGCAAAAGAAGCAACCTTCAATTTTTATAACAATTTATTACTTTCAAACTGTAGTGGCCAGGAAATGAACTTACAAAAAGAAAACTTTCAAACCAAGGACCCTCAGCTTCCAGAATATTTTGAGCCAAAACGAATAATACAAATGCTGAAATGTGGAATCTCTCCACTGAATCTGAACATGGAATTACAGAATTAACATTAGACAAAGACCACATGTGGAAAAGAGGACATGTAATGAAGATATTATCAGTCAGAAGTTCCATGGCACCAGTCTTTTGATAACGATGGCACAAATGGAAAAATAAGTAAGCATATGAAAATCGACTAATTAAATGATTCCTAGTTATGCCTATATAAGGGGAAAAAATGTGCATAAGATATAGAAGAAAGATACAAATGAAAGAGGGATAAGAAATCTTTCAGCTAAAGAAAAACTAAAACCACCAGAAATAAGTATCCAGAAGCTTAACAGGTCCGGACCCCGCATACGCGGGAGTTTAGTGCACCGGGATGCCCTTTTTAAGCTTAACAGGTTTGCATTTATAATTCCAAAATAACCAGATGAAACTTAAATTTGAAACCATGCGCCGAAAGGCATTAGTGAGGCCCCTGATGTTCTAGCCCAATGCCAGGTATTGTGCTGCAACAGTTAACCAAATGACATTTTGTTAATCTCAGCGATTGTGAAATAGTTTCTAGACCTATGAAACTTATTATCTTCACAGAAACTAAAAGCATCATGATCCAAGAACTTCTATGCAGGAAGTATTGTTCAATACATGAATTTTACCTAACTTGTATACCTGAACAGCAGAAAATAAAATAAAATGAAGTACAATTGTTTTCAGACCATTGACAGCCAAAAAGCTCACCCACCAGAGAGAGACAGATAGTGAGAGGCAGACATAGAGAGAGAGTGACAAAGATCAGTTAAAAATATTCTAAAATCCTATATAGCTGTCACTACAGTTCAAGTTATCTACAAAAGTGCTAAAAATCTCTTGGGAAACAGTTTCACAACAAGAATTAGATCATGGGTTGAGACCAATATTGTGTAATCTTCGTTCATCTCATACATAAGCTCACCCACCAGAGAGAGACAGATAGTGAGAGGCAGACATAGAGAGAGAGACAAAGATCAGTTAAAAATATTCTAAAATCCTATATAGCTGTCACTACAGTTCAAGTTATCTACAAAAGTGCTAAA
>JAOTRH010000008.1:3285051-3322211 GCA_034768845.1 Heliamphora exappendiculata | reverse complement strand
CTTGGCGTAGTAAGAAGCAGACTGTTGTTGCCCGATCTAGCACTGAGGCTGAGTACCGTGCTCTTGCTGATACTACAACTGGACTTTTATGGTTACGGTGGTTTTTGACAGATATGGGTGCTCCTTATACGACTAGTTCCCCTCTTTATTGTGATAATAGGAGCACCATTCAGATTGCTCACAATGATATCTTTCATGAGCGCACCAAACATATTGAAATTGACTGTCACTTCATTAGACATCACATTCAGCAAGACACCCTACATCTTCGATCTGTCTCTTCTAAAGATCAGCTTGCCGATATTTTCACAAAATCTCATACTCCTAGTCGCCTACGTGATCTTATTTTTAAATTTCAGTTGATTTCGTCATCTCGCGTTTGAAGGGGAATGTTAGAATATTAGATTTGGTTTACAAAATATTCTGATTTGATTTTACTTGATTCTCTTTATTTATTGTATTTTTTTTTCTACTTAGCCCTATTCGTCTATAAATAGGCCATATATTGTACAATTTTAAACACACAGAAAATATACAATTATTTTCTCTTCTCAATTTCTCGCATGGGCACAACTACTTAATCAGGTATAATTTTATACTTCTTAATCTTAAAATAAATTCCTTAAATTTTAAAAACCATACAAATGTCCTTCTCTTAGAAAGTGAAAATAATACATATTAAATAATTCAAAAATCAAAGTATACAATTAAAAATTGATTGTATTAACTGATAAATTGAGGAATTAATTGTATTAACTGATAAATTGAGGGATTACTTTGCAATTGCCCCTTTTCCTTTCTATTTCACTTTTTAACAACTTTCTTACAGTTTTCACATTTTCCCTTTCTATTTCATTTTTTTAACAAATGTATTTCCTCGAAAATTATATAGCGATGGGAGTAGAAATGATATTCCATAATAATTGAAGGAGTATATTATAATTGGCCCTTTTTTCTTTCTATTTCATTTTTAACAACTTTCTTACAGTTTTCAACATTTTTTATTTCACTTTTTAATAAATGTATTTCCTCAAAAATTATATAGCCCTGTGCATTGAGAGTAGAAATGATATTCACTAAGAATTGAGGGAGCACTAGTGTACTTAACCTCTTTTTTTTTATTATATTTTTTAACAACTTTCTTACAGTATTTACATTTTTTTCTTTTTCTTTTATTTTTTTAACAACTGTATTTTTTCAAAAATTATATAGCCGTGTGCGGCGAGAATAGGACCGTTTACAGCTTGACACTGAGCAATTTAGGAGCAAATTTATCAATCAAATTATTTTCAATGTTTTTAAAAATTTTAAACTATCACTCTCTTTTAAAAACTAACAAATTATTTAATTATTTTGATAGATTCTTATTAGTTATTAGAAAAAAGTCAGAAAAAAAATTAGATAATGTTACTCGTAATGAATCAAAGGCCATGTTTAGCCTTCTCCAATAGGAATGGCATAAATTAGCGGTGGTGTTTGCCATTACTGAAACTGATAACTTATAAATTATAACTTATAACAGAAATTGTTAATATTTAGTAAAAATTGTAACTTATAGTTGAAATTAAAAAAAAATAGTTATAATTTATAGCAAAAGTTATGAATGTTTGAAAAAAAATTTAACTTATAACTAAAATTAATAACCAAAAATTAAAAATTATCAGCAAAAATTTTTCCAAACACCCCAGCATATAATAATATTACTTACAATGCATAAAACACTACACGTTTTACCACATGCATATATTTCACTACAAAAAATACTGCATTATGAATCCTACTTATTCTGTTTATTCTGTTACTAATAACGCTGCCATATGTGAATAAATAAGTTCAAAAGGGTTTCTTTTACTAATTCCTTTTAATTTTTTGTTTTTCTTCATAAGTCTAGGGTGCACACTAAGAAAAAGAAAAAGTCTAAGAGCACAAAACTAACCACAAAAATGATCTCAATCATACATATATGCATATGGAACTTACATTTATAGGTCCCACATACATATGAATGATTGAGATCATCTTTTGCAATAACATTGCTTCAAGGAAAATCATCATATCCAACCCCAAGAAGTAGCCATATTATCAAACCAAAAGCCTCTATAAATATCCCAGCACAGTTCTGGGAAACCAAAACACCTCAACCAAAGTACCCCAGATGAGATTAATATTTGTTAAATGCATGTCAACTAACTAAAAAATTTGTCCCAATCACAGGGGACAAATGCCTCCAGCATTAGAAGAGCTTCATCTGGCCAATTAGAAGAACAAAAATCCTTTGGGCAATCCAAAGGGAAAACCACTACATCACTTGTATATAAGAGCATCGCGCCCGGGCCCGACCCCTATGTAATGGATGGGAATACCAACAAGTTCTTCGATCCTTTCCACATATTGTCGAGCAGCCTTTGGAAGATCGGAGTAGTTTCTGATCAAAGAAATATCAGACTGCCATCCTGGCAAAACTTCGTATTCAACCTAACAGGACATAATAGGTAAATGCAGTTCACATGAATGAAAGCCACCAGGAGGATAACTGTTGTGTTTGCAATCTTCCGTGTCTTTTCTTTAACTTCATGTATAGAATTTGCACTAAGAACGTATTGCACATAAATTTAAACAGATCAACAATCATTATAGATTCATTTTATAAAATAAGAAAAAAAGGAGTAAAGAAGAAAAAAATATGTACTAGGCTATTGATACAAAACAAAACATACAAGTCATGGAGGGTCGAACCGACTCGAACATCATGTACGAGCTATGCCACATGGAGTCAGGTATGGATGCTGGTGCGAGTAATAAGTGTCGAATTTATCTAATTCTTATTCAAGGACCCTGGGACAAGTCAAAATATTTATATTCCTTAATATATATTTCTTTTATTTTCTAAGACAAATGGTGTTTATAAAGTTTTATTGAACATTTCATACATAATATGAAAATTTAGTACTATAGTAAATTTGAATTATTAAATATACTTGTCAAGTGAATATTTAAGTAAAAATATCGGACGCATATCATACTTTTATCCGAGTGTCGAATGGCCAATACGAGTACTTTATACATTTAGAAAAATCCATGTAACATTAAGTAAAAGTGATCACTTCAGGTCAACTTTCCTATTCACGAGACACGACATTAAGAAAAAAAGAATGCTATTTGTCAGTACGAATACGATTCTTTGCTAGGATTTCCAGGTGAAGTGTGGTACTAATATATGTAATTTTGCATCTATGAGTTCCTTACCTCAATAGTATTTGCATCCTTATTCCTTAACAATGACTTCAATGCTTATGCATGGAAACAAAAAAAGAACAACCAGCCGTGTAGTAGGGTTCTCTTTCGCATTTGGGCATCTCCGGTAAGGTTTCTATTTAAAGAGGCTAATGGCATAAAAGTTTATATCCATAGAGTATTAAACAGCCACTGGTGAAAGATTGTGAAACTTGCAAATTTATAACATCAAGTAATAGAATTTGTATTTTGGTTTATAATTAAAAGCTACAAGCAAAAAGCTATAAATACACTAATCTAAATATTCCTAACTTTTTACTGAACTATAAGTGAAAAGCTAAAAAATAAGCTCCAGCAAACACCCCTATTATATACCACCTCCAAATAAATACAACGAAAGAAAAAAGTACTTGCCTTCAATTGCTCGAGAACACAAAGTTCAGCAGGAAATGAATGGACTGGTGTACCATCAAAGTGTTTATAAGAAACACCCAACTGAATCTCAGGAAGATCCGATAAGACATCAAGTTTAGTGAGATTTATAGAAGAAAAGCCATTAATCTGACAGCAGTATTTTAAAGCAACTACATCCAGCCAGCCACAACGCCGAGGACGACCAGTATTCGTACCAAACTCCTGCCCAGCAAACCTAAGGAGGTCACCGCCTTTACCCAAGATTTCAGTTGGGAAAGGACCCGAACCGACTCTTGTAGTGTACGCTTTAACCTGCACCAGAAACATCAGGTAGGCACAACCATGATAAAACTAATGTACCAGGCTGCCCTTAAATTGTGTCAAGCATAAATCTTATTCTATCTTTTTTCTAACAGATTAGTAATTTTAATTGAAATTTCAGAGAATGCAGTTTTTGAGAACACTACAAAAACACACGTTCCTTTAGGCTGTGTTCAGATCATGAACTAAGGGAATAATCTTGTTTGGTTCGGTACTGGAATCAATACCTTGCCCGAACAGGGATATAGGAAGAAGCTTGCCTGAGTTTTTTTTTTTTTGGTTTCCCTTGATAAATCCCTCACAAATTATGATCCAAACACAGCCTTAAAATAAATGCACGACTCATTGTTCAAGTTTTGACTAATAGTTGCCACTATGTATCTATGAAGCATGGATACTTTGAAAATGTCCGTACATGTATCAGGTATGCATCTTGTACGATTATGACTCCGGTATGATAAAGTATGTACTTGGTACTTTTGAATTTAATTGGATTTTTTATACGGCTTTGGTACGTATCGATCACGGTTTCAATATGTTTTGGGTACTCAAATGGTACACAAGTGGATTGCTGGGTTTATTACCCAAATTTTGATTTTTCGAGTTTTGGTCTCGGAATGCTGACCACTCGAGCGAACAGGGAATCCGCTCGAGCGGACACTTCGACTTTTCAATTTTTGCTCTCGGGACACTGACCACTCGAGTGGCTCGCCGCGGAACACAATTTCTGTTGCGGCACTAGGATTTGGTTTTTAGCCTAGCATGCTTTATATATAATGTTTTTGTGTCCTATAGTCAAGATAGAATGAAGAGACCGAAGAGAATAAAGCTAGATCGTTCAGAAATGTCTTAAACTTAGTGTGAGGCTTAGTTTGAGATCAGAAAGTGTTAAGAGATGGTGAGAGACTCAGTTTGAGGCCACAGATATTGTTAGGTAGAGAGTAAATCTTGTAATCCATGATTAAATAGTATATTAGATTGATTCTTCTCTCTCGTGGAAATAAACAGTCAATCGAACCACGTACATTCTTGCGCATTTGGATGTTCCTATTCTTTCTTTATTTTTTTGTGTGGATTGAAGCCGACGAGGATTTCTGTTTGGTTATCCAAATCCGTTGATCTTATTATTTGGGGATTTAAGGTAAAAAAATGTTTATATTAAGTATTAATTATGTTAATTATATTATTCTGTGGGTATACCCACGGTATCTATTGTAGTCACTCATATCTTAATAAATATGTGTATGTCTTACAATGATATATACTTCCATTATTTCTCCTCTCATAATTTAACATGATATCAGAGCGAGGTTGGAACCCTAGCCATCAGCCTCCTCCATGAAACCCTAACCTGAGCCGCCAGTCTTCAGCCTCCTCCGGCATCTTCACACAGCCATCGACGAAACCCTACACACAGCGACGAAACCCTAGATCTCCACAAACCACCGAAAAACCTTCCATAGCCACCGAAAACTCTTCCCAGTCACTCACCGACCACCAAATCCCCATGACGAGCACTCACCGACCACCGAAACCCCTTGCCGACCTTCGCCGACCACCACCAGCCCTTCGATAGCTAGTTTCCAACACTAAAACCCCTCGCCGACCTGCGCCGACCATTCACCGACCACCGAGAGTCCCTCTCCGATCCTCATAGACCCTCGCCGAGCACCGACAGTCTCTCGTCGGCCCCTTTTTTCCTTTCTCTCCCTCACTGCGTCACTCCACCCATCTGTGACATGGGCTGTGTGGACTCCAACAAGAGCTTCTGTGCTGTCTGACTCTTGATGAAACAGTAAGGGTCCGTTGCTGTTCTCTGCGGTCATTCTGCATGTTTGTGGTGTTTGATCCGTGGTATTTTTTGGGCCCTTATTTGCAAACAGGAATGTCAAAGGATTCGGTGACCCGCGAATCCCAAGTTAATGCTGGACGGCAGCGTACCATCGGCGTCTTGAGGGTGCCAATGGATATGCCCTATGGCAGAAGAGCGTCCTTAAATCCCTTCAAGGGATGGAGCTCGATTCCCATTTGTTTAATGTTCCCCCTACACAAACATCGGAGACTTTCAGAACCTAGACCTGAAATGATGCTCGAATATTCAGTCAGTTGCTGAATTCAATGGATCAGTCTGTTCAGGCTTTGGTAGCAAATACTGATACCGTGCGGGAGATCTAGGTATTGTTGGAATCTATATATTCCTCCACAAATGATCTTTCCTGTCTCTATGATGTTATGAAAAGTTTCTTTAAGTCCCAGCAGTCCGGGAAGCCTCTTCAAGATCATTTTATGTAGTTCAAGATTTTGGCCGACGAGTTTGATCGTCTCTTACGGTTCATGAATCAGCTGTCTCAGTTTCAGAAGCAAAGGCAGCAGCTTCTAGTGGTGTGTTTCTTGGCTAGCCTGAACTTCGAGTTTGACTCCGCCCGCTCTCAGATCCTGGCTGGGGCGGAGATTCCTACTCTTTTTGAGACGTTCCGTCGTGTGAGTCGGGCGTCCCGTCGGGATGAGTCCCGTGGTATATCTCCTATAGAGAGTTTGATCAATCTGCTATGGTGGGATTTTGTGGAGGCCGAAGCAGTCGAGGCCGTGGTCATGGTGGTGGCGGCAAGTTTGGTCGTGGGGAGGCCGTGATGGCAGTCGTGAGACCTATACGTGCCATTATTGTGGGATTTAAGGGCACATTCAAAGTGAATGTTATAAGTTTCGTGGGAAGCCTCCACTAGTGGCAAATGCCACAGCTGATCACAGTCAGCAGGACAATGGCCAGACGAGTCATCAGAGGGCACCTATCCCTTCCAGACGGGTCGTCGAGATGACTGCGGCTAAGTATGACCAGTATATGCAAGGTTAGTCTGGGCAGAGTATGAGTTCTTCTGAGTTACCAGCAGCAACTTTTGCAGGTAATTCTACTGCATGTGTGGCCACCTCGCACTCCTGGGTCATTGATTCTGGAGCCTCTGCTCATATGGCTTGATCTTTAGGTATTCTCTTAGATTATAAGCTGACTCCTGGTCACACTGGCGTGTTGGTTGCCAATGGATCATCTTTAGCAGTTGAGGGTTATGGGATTGCAACACCTAATTCTGCTTTTCCTTTATATAATACCTTGCATACTCCTGATAACTATTTAATCTGTTGTCCATTAGTCAGATTACTAATGATTTGGGCTGTTCGGTGACATTCTTACCTGATTATTGTGTTTTTCAGAATCTTACGACGAGGAGGACTATCAGTGGAGGTTGGGTCTCAAGAGGGTTGTACCTGCTCGATGATGCTCCTGCTCAGGCTTATTTTGCATTGTCTTCTTTAGCTCTTGATGTTCATTGTCGTCTTGGGCATCCCGGTTTGTCGAGTCTTAAAATTATTTGCCTTAATCTGAGTTCCGTGTCTTCTATTGAGTGTAAACCGTGTCGCTTTGCTAAACACCTGCATGTGCCTTTTTAATCTCGAGTCAATAAAAGAGCTTCTGCTTCATTTAATCTGGTTCATTATGATGTATGGGGACCTAGTCCGAGCACTTCTACGTTTGGTTTTCGTTATTATGTGAGTTTTATCGATGATTATTCTCATACAACTTTTCTTTATTTAATGAAGAATAAGTCTGAAGTGTTATCTGTCTTTACTTCTTTCTATATGATCGTGAAAAATCAGTTTGGCACATGTGTTCGGGTGTTGCATAGTGATAATGGGAGGGGAGTATATGTCTACCGCTCTGCGGAAGCTTATAGTGGGTCATGATATTTTTCATTAGATGTCTTGTCCCGATACCCCCGAACAGAATGGTGTGGCGAAAAGAAAAAATAGACATGTTTTGGAGATAGCCCGTGCTCTTCTTTTCCATATGCGTGTTCCACATCATTTTTGGAGCGAGGCAGTTCTCATGGCATGTTATCTTATTAACCGCATGCCCTCTACTGTGTTAGGTGGTGCTTCCCCGATGTCTGTTTTGGTTCCTTTTTCGCATGTGCACTCCCTGCCCCTTAAAATTTTTGGTTGTGTTATGTGCGTGGCACTCGACCCCAGGTGACTAAACTCGATGTCTGTGCATTGAAATGTATCTTCCTTGGCTATTCCCAACATCAGAAGGGGTATCGGTGCTACAGTCCAGCGTTACGTCGGTTTGTTGTGTCTCGGGACATTACTTTCCTTGAGTCTACTCCGTTCTATTCTGCGTCTCCTCTAGTTCTCTCTCCAGGTTCTAAGTCCACTCACCCTCCACCATCAGATGATCTTCTCGTCTCTCGGGTTTCTACTGATGCTCCTTCCATTCCTCCTTCGCAACTTCAGGTGCCACCTCTTGCAGCACAACCCTTGGTTGATCCTTCTACTAAGCCAATTCTCCCGTTGGTTGATCCTTCTGCTCCACCGGTAAGTGAGCCATCTATTGTTGTTCGTCGCCCCTATTGTACTTGTCAGGATCACCCCGGTATGTTGACTCCCATAAGGGATTGCCTGCTTTGTTTCGTGCTTTTATATCTACTGTTGATACTACTGATGTGCCTCCTAGTGTTTCAAAGGCTTTCTTCCATCCTGGTTGGCGTAGTGCTATGTTGGACGAAATGGCAGCCCTTGATAATAATGCCACTTGAGATCTTGTTCCCCTTCCATCCGGGAAGAAAGCAGTTGGATGCAAGTGAGCTTACACTGTAAAGGTGAATCCTGATGGTTCCTTAACTCGCCTGAAGGCTCGGCTTGTTGCCAAAGGTTATGCCCAAATCTATAGTGTCGACTATTTTGAGACATTCTCTGCGGTTTCCAAGATGACGTCTATTCGTCTTTTCCTTTCTCTCGCTGCAGTCCAGAACTGGCCACTTCATCAGTTGAATGTCAAGAATGCTTTTCTACATGGTGATCTTCAAGAGGAAGTTTATATGGAGCAACCTTTGGGTTTTGTTGCTCGGGGGGGTCTGATTTCGTCTGCCACCTCTATCGCTCTCTATATGGTTTGAAACAATCTCCTCAGTCCTGGTTTGGCCGGTTCAGCATGACGGTGAAATAGTTTGGACTGCAATAGTTAGGAAAAGATCACAAAGTGTTCTTTCGTTGGGCCACTTCAGGATGTATTCTTCTGGTTGTTTATGTTGATGATATTGTCATTACTGGCGATGACAATACTGGGATTAGTGATATGAAGGCGTTTCTGCAGACACAATTCCAAACTAAAGACCTTAGGCACTTGAGGTATTTTCTAGGGAACGAGGTAGCTAGAGGAAAACGCAGAATATTTATTTCCCAACGAAAATGTGGTTGACATTTTGCGGGACGCGGGTTTTCTAAATGCAAAGAGTGTGGAGTCCCTAATAGATCCGAGTCCCTAATGGATCCGAGTGTGAAACTTCTTCCAGGTGACGGTGAGGTATTTTCTCACCCTGACAAGTATCGTCGAATGGTGAATAAACTCAATTATCTGACAACCATGACAAGACCAGATATTGCTTATCCAGTCAGTGTTGTAAGTCAGTTCATGTCAAATCCTCGAGTCCCACATTGGAATGCAGTGGTCTGTATCCTATGGTACCTCAATTCTAACCATGGGAAAAGCTTACAGTTCAGGGACTGGGGTCACTTCCGAATCGAGGGCTCTTCAGATGCCTACTGGACAGGATGTCCGATTGATAGGAGGTCTACATTCGGGTTCTTGGTTTTTGTTGGTGGGAATCTAGAATCATAGAAAAGCAAGAAGCAAGATGCGGTGTCAAGATCCAGTGTTGAGGCAAAGTACAGATCCATAGCGTTGGTAATGTCAGAAATTATGTGGGTTCGAGAGATTCTCACTGAATTAGACGAACAACCTACAGGTCCTACCAAATTATAGTGTAATAATAAGTCTGTTGTCTATATTGCCACAAATTCAGTGTTTTATGAGCGAACAAAACATATTGAGATCAATTGCCATTTCATCAGACACGAGTATATGAAACATACTATCGACTTTGGTTTTGTTCGATCTGGTGGACAGCTTGCTGATTTATTCACTAAGGCTTTACCTGAGTTCCGTGTTCAATACATGTGTAATAAGTTGGGCATGATAAATATCTATGCTCCACCTTGAGGGTGTTAATATATTAAGTATTAATTATGTTATCTTGTGGGTATGCCCACGGTATCTATTGTAATCTCTCATGTCTTAATAAATATATGTGTGCGCCTCACAATGGTATATACTTCCATTATTTCTCCTCTTATAATGTAACAGAAAATCCCGACAAGTGGGTACGTCGGGAGATTGTTTGCAATTTTAGAAACTAAGAATATGCCAGAATAAAACAACTTCTTGCCTCTTATATAAAAATAAGTTGGAGTAAAAAGTGATTTAAGTCCCTAACAAGTTAAAACCACATCACTAAACAAGGACATATTAGTTGATAATATGCTTCATAAACTAGCATCTATTAGTTTATTTCTCTTTATTCCTTAGTTTTCTTACTTTTATAATTGTTCTTTCCAATGCCAATATTTCTTGAATGTTTCCATTTATTGCTAAAAATAGTTTTGCATTGAGTATATATATAATATAATCCTGAAAAAATTATATAAAACAAATAAATTTACCAATGCACCCCGACTGCACCCATATTCTATTTTTTGATATATATTTTGCTGTATTGTTGTACCCGTGTCATACCGTGTCCATACCATTACTTGTGCTTCATAGCCATGTATGTTGTACTCCATAGGAAAGGAAACATTTTGTACAAGAGGTATTCAGGAGAAAAGGAAAAAAGAAAACCAGAGAAATGAACGAATTATATACTTACCACTCCAATTAGGTCACCAACTACTCTAGGGGCAATGCCAAGACCAGTGCAGATTCCTCCTGCTGATGGGCTAGAGGAAGTTACAAAGGGGTAAGTTCCAAAGTCGATATCCAACATAGTTGCCTGACCACCTTCCACTAAAATCTTCTTCTTTTGTGTGATGGATTCATTTATGACATGCACAGTATCCGCAATGAATGGTTCCAACCTCTCAGCAAATCTCTTGTATTTTTCAACTTCTTCTCTGAGCATGTCTGGTCTGTACTTAAAACCTTGAAATCTTAAAGCAGCATCTGACAATAAGATATCAAGCTTCTGAGGGAAAGTGTCCATATGCCTCAGGTCACATATTCTAATGCCATTCCGGATCACTTTGCTAGAGTAACACGGTCCTATGCCTCTCTTGGTAGTGCCAATAAAGGAACTAGCCAGCTCGGCCTCTCTAAACCCATCTACTACTTGATGAAAATCAAATAACAAGTGAGCACGATCCGATACCAATATCCTTCCTTTGCAGGAGATCCCATTAGATTCAAGGCCATCAATTTCTTTAAACAACCCTGGTAAATGCACCACAACCCCATTACCAATCACACAAAGAGATTCCTTGTTAAGAATACCTGAAGGAACAAGACTAAGAACAAACTTCTTGCCCTCTGCATTGTAAATAGTGTGTCCAGCATTAGCTCCACCCTGACATCAATTTTTATTTTAAGATTCAGACCATAAAGATTACAGGTCACTGACTAACAGAAACCAGGCTGTCCAGGAAACTGCAAATTAGGCCAGCTAAAGTCACCGTCATGACTACAAACTTGTAAAGAATTTTCAGACAAAGGCTTTATTAAGTCAAAAAGGCAGATCTTCTTTTTTTTTTTTTCTTTTTTAAGTCTAATAAATTGCAGATCCCCCACTAGCCACATGTATAATAAACTACGAATCATGGAAAATAGATGTTCATCTTCATCTGTAATCAATATCTGAAACACAGGGGCTCATCTAAGTAGTAGTTGTAAATTGGGGAACTAGTCTCTTTTGTGGAAAAAAATCTCAGAATTGAGACCCATGATTTCCCCATTCAAGTGTCAAGACTCAAGAGTCAAGACATGAATGACATCATAGCAAATGGCCATTTCATATCAGAACTAATGTCGATTTCTTCCCCAAATAATCAATCGACTTTGGTTCACATTATCATTCACAAATAAACATTTATCACGGGGAACACTATCTCATATAATTATATCAAGCTCTTGATGCCTTTTGGATCAATATAATGGGCTTTTGCAACTTCAAAATAGTTGAATTGTAAAAAAAGTGATTTAGGGTTGAGGGGAGAGAAGAAGGTAGAACGACATAAATATTCTAATTGAGAATTAGCGTGAGAATCAAGAGACACAAAATAGCCTCTATACCCCACAACATATACATATATATATATATATATATATGTGTGTGTGTGTGTGTGTGTGTGTGTGTGCGTGTGTGTGTGGCAGATAAAAAATTACAAAACAACCTAGTTAAATATAGAAGAAATAAACTAAATAAACTCTAACAAAAATAAACTAAATAATCTCTAACAAAATAATAATAATAATAATAATAATAATAAGTTAATAACATTACTGTGCCTTTGCGTCTCCTTTCAAAATTGTAAAAGCACAAATTTTGTAAGACCAAGAAGATGGAAAGAACTAATTCAAAATTATAAACAAAGTCACAAACTAGTCAACCTTTTAGCATCAAACTGACAATATGAGATTTTGTCTGAGAAGACCACTAGTTGGATAATTGGATCAAAAGATCCACATCAATTAGATAAACTATTGACAGTGAACCATCTGCAGAACTATACAGATTGCCCTTTTATATGTCTTCTAGTTTTTATCATTTGAGATGCACAAAATATAAAAACAAAAAAGAGAAATCATAGATTTCAGGTCAAAATAAATACTACCACATCATGCCAAACAATTACTTGTGGTGACGCTTAATATGCAGAGGAAACATATATGTTGTGAAGGGGTTCAGCTTAAAGTTGAGGTTGGATTGGTATTGGCTGTTGAGACTTTTGCTTTCACAAGTGTGGCATGAGCTCCAAGAAGCCTACACTTCCTACCACATTCAGTATGCAACAACCAAGATGCACGCCCACTAACTAATTTATCTTTTAGTGAAACAGCTGCTCATATTTGAACGCGCGTAATTTTTTGATGTAGGACAAATAAGAAAAGTAGGGCTTCTTACAATAGAAATTTTGGTGGGTTTTAGTTATGGGAAGTTTCTAGGGTTCGGATTTTATAAGCTTGAAAAAAGTTTCTTTGATCCTCAAAGTTAAAAATGAGTTTAGGCTTAATTTTTAAAAATTGTAGGTTGCAAGATTCTTGGAATTAGTTGTAGGAACTCTCAATGCAGCAGCCATTCATGGTATGATGGTTTGGATTTAATGGCCAAAATCTAGGGGGAAGTGTAAGGAATGATTTAGACTTGGTTGGCTAGGATTTTGGGGAGGTCGTGAACAGTATTCCAGAATAGCAATTTTGTGAAAGAGAAGGGAAATAAAAAAAAAAAGCAAAAAAGCAAAAAAAACAAAACAAAACAAAAAGAAGAGGAAGAAGAAGACTCTAGGAATTACACCTAGCATACCCCTAAGGTAAGGTTGCACAAAGCAGAACAAAAATCCAACAAGGCATCTCACAAATTCTCTAAATTCAACTCTCATGAATAGAAGGATTGCATGCATATTCATAGATTGTCAAACTTCTTTACAAGCAGTATGACTAGATATTAGAAAAGACTCTAAAATTTTGACAAACTCGAACATTTTAGACCAAACAGGGCTCCATATACGATTCAAATTACATGTTTGGCACACAACACAAACCATCATAGATCCCTGCAATCCACTGCCACCAATTTGCAAAATAACCAAACATAATGGTTACCTAGCACCTGATAAGAAGTCCTAAAATATTAAAATTTGTCTAACAGTATTCTAACCTATAAAATAAATAAGAATAAGACTCTAATTGAACTTAGGGCAGTGCTAAACTTCCAAATACAAGGGCTTTGTTCCTGAAAGTCCCCTCCCCTCCCCTCCTCGCTCCTTAGTCCTTTGAAAGCCAAAACATTGGCATAGAGAAGTAAACATAACAACACGAAACCCTTGGCCAGCCACATCTAAAATTTAAGATTTTTGTCCCACTTTTTTTCACATTATCTTCAACAGTTTTTCACCCATACCATAACAGTAGCTACGAATACCCACCAACACTGATCAACTCACACCATTACTACTACCATCCCATTTCCAGTTTACCAATTATTTCTTATGGCACCACCACCACCACCACCTAGAAAATTGTAGTCACTCCTCAATGCATCATTAAGAGGAAAAATGTTACATTTTCAATACTTATTCATACATTAATCCCATTCAAAAGTTTTTGCAGCAATAAATCCCATTGGTTACAATATAACGAAATTACCCTCATTAATCATCCCTACATTCCTTGAATAACAAAACAAAGGTCATTTATGGAGAAAGAACGAGTCGTGGGCTGACACGGAGTGCAATCTATTTTTTGTGTTAACTTCAAAAATCAATAACAATACATATCCATTTTTGAAATAATTAATGATTTTGAAATCCACAGGTTGAAATCTCTAAAGCAAGATCCATATTCAATATGAAATTATGAAGAAAAAAAATTGATAAAATTTTCAAATTTCTCATTTTTCACAGCGTTGCAAAACTGAAAAAAAATTCTTAATTACAGAACTGAGAAAATTTAAAACCAAGAAATTTCCTTGATTTCAATAAACCTAAAAAATTCATAAAATTGAGAAATAACATCAGTGAACACACAAAATTGGTAAATCTATTGGTTTTAAAACTTGCCAATTAAGAAAATTTGAGAAGATTTACAATTTAAAGACTAAATAAATGTGAGATTCCTCATATATTAAAATCGAGAAATTTATCTATTTTAGTAAATTGAAAAATTTCACAAAACTTGAAAAAAAAAATCGGCTTCAAAGCTCAAATTTGCTAAATTTCTCAATTTTAAAAGTTAAAAGTTATAAAAAAATTACAAAAACTCAATAAAAATCTAAAATTTGTAAAAATTCTTAACATGTTGAAAGTGAGAATTTTCTAAATTTGGAAACCGAGAGATTTCTAAGTTTTGAAATTTTAGTAAACTAACAAATTTCAAAAAACTGGGGAATAATATATGTTTGAAAGCACAAACTTAGAAAAATTTTAGGTTTTAAAACACAATGTTTTTAAAAAAAATCACATTTAAACACTAAATATATTTTAAAACGAGTTTTTTAGTTTTGAAACGAAGAAAATTCTCAATTTTGAAACCGATAATTATTTCAGTTTTAATTTGTGATGTCACAAAATTGAGAAACAATTTCAGTTTCAAAGCAGAACTTTCATACATTTTCTCGGTTTAAAACTTGAAAATTTTACAACATTTAGAAAATTCACAATTTAAGTGCTAACAACATTAAAACTCAATGTATTAACACTCCCAAGTTTTAGTAAACAAAAAAGTACAAAAAACAGAGAAATAATTTCTGTTTGAAAGCAATAACTTGGTGTTTTTTCTATTTTAAAACTTACAAGTTATGCAAAATTGAGAAAATCACAATTTAAACACTACTAATCGCTAAATTCCACAATAAATTGAAACTGAGAAACTTCTGAGTTTTGAAACTAGGAAATATCTCAATCTTGAAACTAAGAATTTTCATGGGAAATTAACATAATGAGCAATTTTCTCAATTTTATTTTTTTACATAATTTTTAGGTTCCAAAAATACTAATTTTATAAAAAAAACCAAACGTGTATAGTGGAAGTTTTAAAGTTTTAAATTTGAAATACAAAACAATAGTTGCACCTGCCATGTCATTGCAATATGCACGCACATGCCTTACACATTAACTGCATTGTTAAAAATGGGGAAAAACATCTACGCGTAAAATAAATACGAAAAATGGGACTTAGTTCCCCTAAATACTTATAGTGGAACTAATCTTCATATAACTACTCCAAATATGACTTATTTTAATAAGCTACTACCACCAGTAATACAGACAAACATAATTACTTACGTGATCATTTTCATTTACCACCACCAACCTTCTAGCACTATTGTGCCTTTAGTAAACGGACAATTCAGCCACTAAAAATGTGGCTGCAACCAAATTAGTTCGTCTATCAGTCGCCGATCTTCTCCAATTTCTATTATGTTTAGATACCAGGCCATTAAGACTACAAACAACAATGCATCCATTCAACTTGGAGATAAAAGGATGCCTTATGATTTTGTAGATTTCAAACCTTAGATTAAGATGAATGAGCAATAAAGATCTATGTAACCAATGCATAAAGTTTGGACCAAGTTTCACTGAATTGAATAGAATGTGAATCCATTTATTCCCCATAAACCAAATTACATATCTTCTGAATAATGCCACAAAACTTGCTAGCCAAAATTGGTATGTGTTCATAAGTCAATAATTGCTCCATGTTCGGTTGAAAATGAAATTGGGTACATCGTAACTAAGTGGGGAAAGAATAAAAAATAAACAATCTAGCTCCGAACAGTGCATGTTACACCGCATAAACCATCATCACGCACTTATAATTTATAATTGCCGTGGGTCCCACGCACTCACTTGAGTGAGCGGCCCGCGGTACTTGCGAGTGTTCGGTGATTTATGCATTGTAAAAAGGAAATTTCAATCAAAAGTTCAAAAAAATAAATTTTAACGTACAAAATCCATAAACAAAAAAATTAACACGCAAGATCCAACTGCGTGATTTCTCCCGAAAATACCTAGCAAAAGATAAATTTATCTATTTTGTATAACAAACAGATAAATTTATCTATTTGATATTCATCTGTTTAATATGCGAACAGATAAATTTGCATATTTATGCCTAACAGATAAATTTATCTGTTTGTATATCTGTTAAAATCGGATTAATAATCTTATTTTTGGTAAACTTTGAGCCAAAATAAATGTAGGATTCATACATCTTTTGAGTTGGGTCCGGGGTGCTACGCGTTCTCCTCCGCGAGGAGATGAACGACGTATATTCATTTGCTCAAATCCAATAAGAGGTGAATGAGAAATCGATATTTAAAGTCGTCGTTTGAACATGGGTTTTGTTGGATTTTATGGAAGTGTGGAACTTCTATCCCACATTAGAAGTTCTTGAGGAACTTAGTGGGTATATATAAGCTAGAGTTGGACTAAAGGAAGGGTTCCTTAGGGGTATCCAGTTTTATGAACGGAAGAAGACCTACCTAACGGTGGGTTCGACCCATTTCACACATGTGCGCGCGTCGCCGCCGTCGTTCATCCGACCGGCCGAGCCGAGCTGGGCCGGTCGTGGGTAGACCCGATTCGAGTAGCTTATATATTTTTTGAAAAAAATTATTTGAATTTTTATTTAAATAAAATTTTTGAAATTCGAATTTAAAATTCGTTACCGTTAACCTAACGGGTCAAAAGCCCAACGGTCAAATTTCCAGAATAGAGTGCGCGCAGATCGCTCGAGCGCCCATGTGCGGAAATAAGACCAGAATGGTGCGCTCGCTAGGTGCTCGCTGAGCACTCGAGCGCCCCCCTTCTAGTGTTGAGCGCTCGCAAGGCGCTCTCTGAACGCTTGAGCGCTAGAGGCTACCTTGAACTCCATAATAGGGCGCTCGCGGAGCGGTTGAGCGCTGACGACGAACAGTTGCACCTGTTCTGAACAGATATAGTGACTTTTGCGAAAATTCACATCAGTGGCTATAAAAACACATTCTCATGCACGAATTTGGCATCCTATTTTTCTTCCTACATTGCATACAAAGTGTGTTCATGTTCTAAGAGTCGGAGAGTACAAAACACTAATGGTTCGCCGTACCCGAAGATTGGAGTGCTTCTTCTTCGGGTGTTGATCGTTGTATTCTGAGAGATTAACGTCCGTAAAGCCCATTAACACCTGTGTAGGGAACGAATCTATCTTAAGAAAATAGCGTCCAACGCTAGCCTCGATCATCGAGTTATTGGTTTTGCGACTGTTTGTAAGAATTTAATTTCAGTTCTTTAATTTCAATTTCTGTTTGTTTGTAACAGTACAGTATTGGATTTATATTTATTTTCAAACCATTTTTGACCAACAATCTTAAGATAGATTCGGTTTTCCTGAAAAATCCTTTACTGTGCTGTTGTTATACAGTTTTGTTTTCGATTAATATATATTCAGTTCTATTTTAGTTTTCAAAACTGTTTTATTTCTAGTTTTGATATTCTACTCAGTATTATTTCTGGTTACTCCAGATACATGTTTTAAATTTACAAGTATTTAATTTTGAGTTGATCTTCTGTTTATACGGTTACGGCCACTGAAAATGTCAGTGTTGGAAATACGGTCACGGCCACTACTTCTGCGAGTGCGCCGGTGAGACCCGTGGTTGTTCTTACTGTACTCGTGAATCACGGGGAGAAGCTGAAAAAGTTCGGCGGTTTTGACTTCAAGAGATGGCAACAGAAGATATTGTTTTATCTGACGACTCTCAATTTGGCAAAATTTCTTCATAAAAAATTGCCTACTCTGAAGGAGGACGAAACAGATAGGCAAGTTATTGCCGCAGTGGAAGCATGAAAACATGCTGATTTTCTTTGTCGGAACTACATCCTCAATGGGTTGGATAACACATTGTATAATATGTATAGTCCAATCAGGACAGCAAAAGGGCTGTGGGAATCTCTGGACAAGAAGTATAAAATGGAAGATGCCGAAATGAAGAAATTCGTTGTCGGCAGATTTCTATACTTCAAAATGGTGGATTCCAAGACGAAAATCAGTCAAGTTCAAGATCTCCAGTTGATCCTGCATGAAGTTCATACAGAAGGAATGACAATAAGTGAATCATTCCAAGTGGCTGCAATTGTTGAAAAATTGCTACCATCTTGGAAAGAGTTCAAAAATTATCTTAAGCACAAACGCAAGGAGATGCGGCTTGAGGACTTGATTGTGAGACTGAGGATCGAGGAAGACAATAGAGTCTCCGACAAGAGAACTAGAAATCCCTTCATGGAGTCTAAGGCCAATGTGGTGGAATATGGGTAGAAATCCAACAAGAAAAAAAATTTCTCTGCACAAGGTTCCAAAGGCGGTGACATCAAGAAGTTCAAAGGTAAATGCTATGTGTGTGACAAGCCAGGACACATGGCTAAAGACTGCCACAAGAAGAAGAGTCAAGGGAACCCCGACAAGAAGCAGAAAACTGCCCAAGCCAATATGACAGGAATGGAGAATCTGTCATGTGACGCGTCAAATATCAGCCTTTCAGTAGTAGTGTCTGAAGTGAACTTGGTTGGCAATCCAAGAGAGTGGCGGGTAGACACTGGGGCTACTCGTCACGTGTATTCAGACAGAAGGTTGTTCACAACCTATCAACTGGTACAGAATGGAGAACAACTCTTTATGGAAAATTCTTCGACTTCTAAGATTGAAGGCCTGGGAAAGGTGATTCTGAAGATGACGTCTGACAAGGAATTGGCACTCAATGATGTACTCCATGTCCTAGATATCCGAAAAAACTTAATGTCTGGGTCATTGTTGAGTAAGAGGGGTTTCAGGCTTGTATTTGAGTCAGACAAAGTTATCATCACTAAGAGTGGGATGCTTGTGGGAAAAGGGTATGTGAGTTATGGGCTTTTCAAGCTAAATGTAATGACTGTATTTCCTACAAGTAATAATAAGATAACTAGATCTTCTGCTTATATGTTTGAGTTATTTAATGTGTGGCATGGTAGACTAGGTCATGTTAACTATGATACTTTACGTATGTTGGTTAACAATGATTATTTGTCTAAATTTCACATTGATCCAAATCATAAATGTAAAATTTGTATGGAAGCAAAACTTGCTAAATTGTCTTTTCATTCAATTGTGCAAAGTAGAGGTGGTAAAAGTATTTTATTACTTTTATAGATGATTGCATAAGATATTGCTACTTTTACCTATTGAGAAGTAAAGATGAGGCATTATTCATGTTTATACAGTATAAGAATGAAGTTGAGAATCAACTTCGCAAGAAAATAAAGATTTTTTGAAGTGATAGAGGTGGTGAATATGAATCACCTTTTGGCGAGTTCTGTTCAGAACATGGTATTATACACCAAACTACGGCACCTTATTCACATTAGCAAAATTGTGTTGCTGAACGGAAAAAAAATCGATCCTTAAAAGAAATGATGAATGTCATGTTGATAAATTCTGGTTTACCTAAGAACTTGTGGGGGGAAGCTTTGCTCTCCGCGAATTATATTCTCAACAAGTTGCCCCACAAGAAAATAAATAAAACACCATATGAATTGTGAAAGGATGTAAACTTTCTTACAAATACTTAAAAATGTGGGGGTGTTTGACTAAGGTAGCAGTCCCTGTTCCTAAAAGAACAAAAATAGGACCAAAAATCGTTGACTGTATATTCATTGGATATGCAAATAATAGTAGTACATATCGGTTTATGATACATAAGTCAGAAATTGAGAATATGCATGTGAATACTATTATTGAATCAAGAAACACATGGTTTTTTGAAAATATTTTTCCGTGTAATTCTACACGAGAATGAAGTCCTCTTAAAATGACTTATGGCACTGCAATGGGCAGTAGTCAAGACCAAGAAGGAAATGAAGATGAACCCAGACGCAGTAAAAGGGTCAGGACTTCAAAATCCTTTGGTCCGGATTTTCTAACTTATTTGTTAGAAAATGAGCTCCGAAACTTTCAGGAAGCTATGTCCACACCTGAAGCACCTTATTGGAAGGAAACTGTCAATAGTAAAATTGAATCCATCATGCAAAATAATACTTGGGAGCTTGTGAAGCTTCCACCGAGTAATAAATCTCTGGGATGTAAATGGATATTCAAGAGAAAAATGAAAGCAGATGGTTCAATAGACCGATACAAAGCAAGACTTGTTATCAAATGATACAAGCAAAAGAAATGAGTTGACTATTTTGATACATATTCTCCGGTTACAAGGATAACATCAATAAGGATGTTAATTGCTATAGCAGCCTTGTACAATCTTGAGATACATCGTATGGATGTTAAAACTGCCTTTTTAAATGGAGAATTGAATGAGAAAATATATATAGAACAACCGGAAGGTTTTGTGGTTCCAGGGAAAGAAAGGCAAGTGTGTAGGCTTGTTAGATCCTTGTACGATCTCAAGCAAGCTCCAAAACAATGGCATGAGAAATTTGACAATATAATGATGTCAAATGGATTCAGAATAAATGAATGTGACAAATGTGTTTATTTCAAAGACACAGAAAAGAGATATGTCATTGTGTGTCTCTATGTTGACGATATACTTATTATTGGTAGTAATCAAGATATGATTAAAACTACAAAGAGTATGTTAAACAGTACGTTTGACATGAAAGATCTGGGTGTTGCAGATGTTATATTAGGAATTAAAATTTCTAGAACATCTGAAGGATATGTGTTATCTTAATTACATTATATTGAAAAGATTCTTGAAAAATTCAAGAAATATGATAATTATCCAGCGAGAACACCTAAAGACTTAAATCTCCACTTATCGAAGAATACTGGAGATGGCATATCCCAACTAGAGTATTCTCGGATAATTGGCAGCTTAATGTACGCGACTAATTGTACTCGTCCGAACATTGCGTGTGCTGTCAATAAATTGAGCAGATACACAAGTAACCCAGGGATAGATCACTGGACGGCAATAGTTAGGTTACTAAGATATTTGAGATACACCATTAACTATGGACTGTACTATACAAGATACCCAAGTGTAATAGAAGGGTTCTGCGACGCGAATTGAATATCTGATACTAAAGATTCAAAATCCACGAGTGGATATGTCTTTACTTTTGCTAGTGCAGCAGTGTCTTAAAAATCTTCCAAGCAAACGTGTATCGTTAGATCCACAATGGAAGCTGAGTTTATTGTTTTAAATAAAGCAGGGGAAGAAGCGAAGTGGCTTCGCCAATTCTTAGAGGACATTCCAATGTGGATAAAACCAGTGCAGGCAATTTGTATTTATTACGACAGCCAATCGGCAATTGGAAGGGCACAGAATAATATGTATAATAGTAAGTCTCGACATATTTGTCGAAGACACAATACCATAAAATAATTTTTCTCTAATGGAGTTATCACAATAGACTATGTAAAGTCGAAAGATAACATCGCGGATTCGTTAACTAAAGGTTTAGCTAGAGAGAAAGCTAGTCGATCATTGAGGGGGATGGGTTTAAAGCCTATAACTTAAAGAGTTGTCATAACGGACACCCAACTTAGCTGACTGGAGATCCCAAGATCTAGATTCAAAAGGACAACTAAGTTGTGAATAACTCAGGAGGATCACAACGGAGGTAATCCCTCTTACCCATTTCTATGATGACACTGTGATACCTGCAGCGAGTTTAGGATAAGCTAAGATTTTAATGATTCTTATATCTTGAAAATTCAAGTGGGGTATTACAGGATACTCTTAATAAGAAATCACCTATGTGAGTGTGAACTGGGCCGGTTCAATGAGAATTATAAGGCTGAATTTTCTAGAGCACTCATGAAAACTAGGTTGTTCATGGTCAAAATGAACACAACCATTAAAACCAAACGGTGTTAGGAAATATCCTGTGTGATTTTCTATTGTCTTGATTTACACAAACAGCTGAACAATTCAAGACATCATGTTCAATAATCAGCCAGTAAATTCGATAGACTTTCACAAGGGAAGGTTCAAAGCCACAAGCTACCTATCTCTATGCAGGAGATTTCTGCTTGTACTCTCTATTGTCTGTTTGCATTTGCATATGCATTGGTTTTATAGCCATTTCTCATGCATGTGGGGGATTGTTAAAATCGGATATAATAATCTTATTTTTGGCAAACTCTGAGCCAAAATAAATGTGAGATCCATATGTCTTTTGAGTTAGATCCGAAGTGCTACGCATTCTCCTCCGTGAAGAGATAAACGACGTATATTCATTTGCCCAAATCCGATAAGAGGTGAATGAGAAATCGATATTTAAAGTCGTCGCTTGAACATGAATTTTGTTGGGATTTATGGAAGTGTGGAATTTCTATTCCACATTGGAAGTTCTTGAGGAACTTAGTGGGTATATATAAGATAAAGTTGGACTAAGGGGAGGGTCATTTAAGGGTACCCAGTTTTGTGGACGAGAGATGACCTACTTAACAGTGGGTTCCGACCCATTTCACACACACGTGCGAGCGTGCCGCCGTCGCCCCCCATCCGACCGGCCGGGCTCGGGCTCGGGTCGTGGATCGTGGGTCGACCCGATCCGAGTAGCTTATATATTTTTTGAGAAATTTTATTTGAATTTTTATTTAAATAAAAATTTTCAAATTCAAATTTAAAATTCGTTACCGTTAACCCAACAGTTCAAAAGTTCAACGGTCAAATTTCCAGAATGGAGCGCTCGCGAGGCGCTCGCAGAGCGCTCAAGTTCCCATGTGCGGAAACAAGACCAGAATGGTGCGCTCACCAGGCGCTCACTAGGCTCTCGCTGAGCGCTCGAGCGTCCCCCTTCCAGTGTTGAGCGCTTGCAAGGCACTCTCTGAGCGCTTGAGCGCCAGAGGCTCCCCTGAACTCCAGAATAAAGCGCTCGCAGAACGCTTGAGCGTTGACGACGAACAGTTGCACCTATTCTGAACAGGTATAGTGACTTTTGCGAAAAGTCACATTAGCGGCTATAAAAACACATTCTCATGCATGAATTTGGCATTCTATTTTCCTTCCTACATTGCATACAAAGTGTGCTCATGTTCTAAGAGTCAGAGAGTACAAAACACTAACGGTTCGCCGTATCCGAAGATTAGAGTGCTTCTTCTTCGAGTGTTGATCGTTATATCCTAGGAGATTGACGTCCGTGAAGCCCACTAGCACCTGTGTGGAGGACGAATCTATCTTAAGAAAATAGCGTCCAACGCTAGCATCGATCATCTACAGTTATTGGTTTTGTGACTGTTTGTAAAAATTTAATTTCAGTTTCTGTTTGTTTGTAACAGTACAATATTGGATTTATATTTATTTTCAAATAATTTTTTACCAATAATATCAACATAGATAATGCAAACATATAAATTTATCTGTTAAATATATACACAGATAAATTTATTTATTTGCATATCAACACAGATAATGCAAACAGATAAATTTATCTCTGTTCTTTATACGTGATTTCAATAAGACAGATAAATTTATCTGTATTCTTTATACATATTTTGAAAATAAACAAATAAATTTATCTGTATTCTTTATACGTACTTACAATAAGATAGATAAATTTATCTGTTCAGTCATAACACTTTACATGTGTTTTCAATAAGATAGATAAATTTATCTTTATTCTTTATATATGTTTTGAAATATACAGATAAATTTATTTGTATTCTTTATACGTGTGCTTATAATAAGACAAACAAATTTATCTGTGATTTTTATACGTATTTACAATAAGACAGATAAATTTATTTGTACAAAAGGTATTTTTGTTCTAAAAAATCATACGCGCATCAATAGAGAACTTTGTGCGTTAAAACTTTTACGATAATAAACCTTGTTCATTAAAAAATATTATGCTGAATGAAAAATAGTAAACAGCCTAAAAATTGAACTGTCCACCAATTTTTTTATTGTAAAAAATGCATGGTTCTTTCCCAAACACCAAAAATAATATAAACAAAATAGCACATTACCTGCCCGTTTCGTCAATAAAACAATCACTTGCAAGATTTTACAAAAGATCCAAACAAAAACTTTCTTTTTATAAGTAAATTTCAATCCAAAACAAGATTTTACAAAAGACCCAAACAAAAACTTTCTTTTTATAAGTAAATTCCAATCCAAAAACATAACGTAAACAAAGTAGCAGATTACCTGCTCGTTGAGTCAAAACAACAATCACTTCCAAGACATTACAAAAGACCCAAACAAAAAGTTTCTTTTTATAAGTAAATTCCAATCCAAAAACATACCACAACCCGGAAAGAAAATTCACTGGAAAAAAATTGGAAAATCGAAACAAATTATGCATTTGTATGTGTGTATGTATAGATACTTGCCTGACAGCGAGCGACGATGTCGAAGTGTTCGGCCAAGATATCGACGAGCTTGCCTTTACCCTCGTCACCCCATTGGCTACCCAACACGCCCGAGACCTGACTCAGCGATCCGATTCGACTCACCCCGTTTCTCGCCTGCTCGGCGGCCACGGCGGATGACGAAGAAGACGGAGAAGAAGAAACGGAATTCTCGCAGCGCACCGCGACCGTTCGATGGTGAAGAGGAAAAAGATGGGACCCACAAGGGTCCCCACAGCTTCCTTTATTATCAACGGTTCTCAGGGTTCCGCCATTGAAGATCCTTTTCGGAGCAGTGATTGGATTTGATTCGAAACTTAGCAGCGATGAAAGGTTCATGGTGGCGAGAGCCAAAGAGAAGCAAACGTGTTATTCACCCACCGCAGAAATTTGCTACTACTAAAATTGGAGGATGGGTTAATTATCTAATTATTATTGTGCAATGTATAATTGAACGAATTCATCCATTACTCATGTTTGGATTAAATGTTAAAGAATTTTATTTATTTTTATTTTTTAAATTTTTTTGTTTTTTTATTAAAATTTTTTATTTTTTGAATTGTCTCAATAAAATAAATCTATAAAATAAAAAAATTGGATCAAAAGATAAAAAAATCGCTAAAAACGACAATAAACAATAGAAAATTTAGTTTATTGACTTATTTTAACTTACTTTTGTTATTTTTGAAATTTTTTTTATATTTTTATTAAAAAAATTTAATTTTCGACTCATCTCGATAAAAGAAGTTAAAAAGTATAATAATTTGACTAAATAATAAAAAAAAATTTACTAAAAATAATAAGTAAAATTAAAAAAGTAAATAAACAATTATTATATTTAGGTGTAGAGTGGGACAGAGATTCTTATTCTTAAAATGTGGCACTCTATTGAAAGAATATATTTTTGTGACTGTATATTGTCACTTTAAACAATTTTTGAGAGTTGAAAATTAAATTTATTAAAAAGCAATTCATTATAGTTTAATGGTCAAATGGTTAACTATCATATAGTTAGATTCGTGACAACGCGGCACACAACCCACATCACATGTGGCATGTGGCATTTGACGAGGCAATGTAATAAAAATTAAAATACAAGCAATAAGTATAATAACGTTTATGTGCGTAAAAAAAAGCTTTAAATTAATCAAAGAGGATGTATTGCAATGCTAAGTTGTTGCACAAGTGATCGACGATGTAAGATTTAAACGTTCACAAAATATCACAAATGTTTGAAACTCAGCACATGCACGAATATGCCTGAGTTTCGGCTCATTTTTGCATTTTTTTAAAATATAGGTTTGCAAATAAGAACTTTATGGGTAAAAATGTAAAACAGTCATGAAAAGGCTCGATCTCTGGAACTAACACCTACGTAGTGATTAAACAAAGTTGCAAGAACGCATAGTACATGCACGAGACGACACCCAATTATTGGTTGGAGCTCTGTTTTGCGTGTATTGACTTTTTCTGCCATATTAGAACCAAAACAGGCGAACCTGGATTTTGACACCTTAAGTGAGATTTAGGCACACATATAGGGTGCTTTTTTTTTTATCTTGAACTAATAGTCATAAACGGGCAAATTAGGCTTCAAAATGGCTGAATGACCTCCAAATGCAATCGGATTTGATACATATTGTGGCATTGTCACACTTGTCATTTAGGAATTGAACATGGACATTTAATTTGAGTTTGCGATGTAAATCTTTCTCTTATATTTGATTATGATATTTAATTTATATATAATATGATTTGTGAGAATTTGATCTAATTTTTCTATTGTATTTACAGATTGGATATGCATTGAGTTGGTGGGGATCGTTATGAACAAGATATATATTAGTTATAAGATTTTGTAGTTTTCATTTTATTTTATCAGACATTGATATGAATTTGTATTTTTTTTGATTAGTTGTAGTATTTGGATGTACTCTAATTTGTTTTGTTAGACATGTTTTGTTTTTTATTATATAATAGTCAAGTTGAATTTCTTATATTTGTATATTATACAGGTTAATTGGTTAAACAAACAATTATACAGATTTTTATAAAATTACTCTTTACGATGAAATAGACAACAAATGATAGTTTTTAGCGACAAAATTAATAGCTTATTTTTGTTTTAAAATATTTTTTAATCGCAATTTGTATTAGTTGTGATTGGTTTTTTTGTTGCCAAATATAACATTTTGCGACAAAAATATGTTTTTTTGTTGCGAATTATAACTTTTTCTGACAAAAAATATGTCGTTAAAATGTTGCAGCGATGATATTTCGTCGCTAATATTATATTACGCGACAAATTTTTTTGTTGTCTTCAATTTCTAATTCAAAAGGATACGACAATGTTCGACGTTGAAAAATATTTGTCGCTCATACTATTATTTGCGACAAAATTATTTGTCGTCATAAATTTCTATTCAAAATTATGATAATTTTTAACGATGAATTTTGTACATAGGCAACAAGTTTTTTTCTAAATATGCGATGAATATTTTCGTCGCTATATTTTTTATTGGGTGACAATAATAATTTCGTTGCGAGTAGGAATTTGAGACGAGGTTATGGCGACAAAATTAGCAACAAAATATTTTCATCTTCATTGGTTTTAGCGACGAAATTACCATTTTTGGAGACATTCGTTTTGTCTTTAAAACACCAATTTCTTGTAGTATATAAATTCGAAAAATAGTTTGTTAATAAATTTTATTAAACAAAAAATTTTTTTGATTTGGATCCACCGAAGCAGTACCAACGATCGAAACTGTTCATTAGCGGTATTAGAGTGTCAAAAAGGTAGTAGTCACTGATAGCAGTAAGTGATAGCAGTATTGCTTGATAGGGAGATGTATATGTATATTTTTATATGTGTATATTTTTATATGTGTGTGTGTGTGTATATATATATATATATATATGGAAGAGAATAAAAGAGAGAGATAGAGGGGGGACTACAGAACAGAGAGAGAGAAATGGTGGCTGGCGATGGTGGCGAAGGTTGACAGCGGCGTGGGTGGTGTCGGTGGCGTCCGGCGACAGCGGTGGCTGAGCGGCGTTGCGCGATGGTAGCATCGAGTGTTGGGGTGGTGCTGTGGGTGTATATACTATATATGTAATATGTGTCCATTTATATGTAACATGTAAAACGCGTGTGTATATATATATACCTTATGAGGCAAATTATATCACGGCACCTATTTAACCCACGTGATTCATTTAATCTATTCAAATATATCTCATAAAATTTGTGATGTAATATTTTTAATTAAAAAAATCTAAAAAAATTTAAGTCAAAATTTTTAATGTATTTTCATGAATTATCGTACAATTAGAATCTTCACTAAGGTTTTCTATCTATTTAATATTTTCTTGTCGCGATTTAGCGATTATTGACATTTTTAATAATTGTAAAACGTTAAGTTCAGAAAATTCAAAATTTCAAAAATTCAAGATAGCCTTTCAATATTATATTATTATTATAGGTATTTTGTGAATTTTTATTTTAAATTTTAATTTAAATTTTATTTATAATTATTTGTCAAAAATTTTATTTTAAGATTTTTTACAAACTGTCAAATAATATATTATTCTAAGGAGTGACACGTGTCTTATTTTTATTAATTGTCATAGTACGAGTTATTACAATACAGGCCTAATAAGGAGCAGAAGCAAGAGCACCAATTAACTCCTCGCCAAGTCACCTTGCTTAAGCACTAGGACCAAACGAATTCTAACACAGACATGGGGGCAAGAAAGGGCTCCAATAAAATTTAAAACTCCTATCACAACCACCAAACTAACCTACAACATGGTGTTCATCCTGCCAAACAAAGGATAACTTTTTCCATGAAAGGAGACGTGGAGAAAATGGTAGAAAATTAGAGAAAATCTAGAAGTTTTTCCTAATTCATCCAAGCCTGATACTTTGCCATCCACACCTTAAGTGTTATCCTCAGTTATTGTCTTGAAGAATGATGGGATAGAGAAAAGCTCCAATTTCTCTGTTTGCTTCATATCTCAAGGTATCTTGATGGTTATCTTGACCTTTATAAATCGTGCAGAAACTAAATTGTATAATAAAGACATTGATTTTTCATTGGTCAGTAAAGATTATAGATTTGGATAAGCACGTGCAGACCAAAGTCATTAGCAATTGAGAAGGCCACAGCCTTGCAAGCCTTGCAAGCCATGCTGTCTATGCTAACAGCCTATCTGACTGAAAAGGAGGCCGTATACGGTAAAAATCTGTCTTACAAAATCTCACATCGAACTACAAGAAGAAAAACTAAACAGGGTCTGAAGTGAGCTTAGGCTTTCCAACTTATTTCCATATTAGTATTTATCTATATTTCTAAGCTTCAATGCTAAGGAGGCTAGCATCTAGGCCAGTTTATATCAGTGCAAGCCTGAACAAAAGACAAGGTTTTAAGAACGTTCTGCAGTTCTGAAATCTTTACAAGATGGAATACCTACCTAAACAGAAGCGAGCTAGGGTTTCAAGAACTTTCTACAGTCTTGGAAACTTTTCATAATGAAAATGTCACTCAAATGCAGGCCAATCAGCTACTTAAGGCTTTTCACGGCCTTGTTAACATTAGTTCTTTCAATAAAAAGTTCTTATATTCAAATACCTTTCTTTGTTCAAAAAGGGGTATTTATGGGAGGCATTGTTTGGACTACATCTGAAATATTATGTGGCGTCTAGAAAGAGAAAGAATTTTTGAAATTCTTAGGAAAAAAGGAGCGATTGATGATTTAAAAAGAGGTGCGACGTGTAGCAGTGTTAGATAAAAGAGTGGAGAGAAAAAAAATGGGAGTTATTATTAACTGGGAATAAAACAGGTGAACATGAAATGAAAAATTGAAAAATAGTTATGGAATGAGACACATGAAAATTACTGGAAGAATTAGTTTTGTTCGTTATGCAAACTAGAGAAAGAAAAACGAGTGGTTGCTAGTTAAATGGAACACGTGATATGTGTTACTCCATTGGTAGCCATTAGTGGAGGAAGAAGTGGAGACAATTGGAGATAACGGTTATTTATTGGTCTATAAATGAGCATGAAAGTAAGGAAGAATACAAAATCCAATACATATCAAGCTTCAAGCTTATTTTCATTTCATATCTTGTATTTACACATCTTTAGTTCCAATCCTTGGTTTGAATTTCTTAATTCTTCGGTTCAATTTTTAGTTCGAAGTTTAATTCTACTCATTGTTCCTGTTTTTATGTTCAGATCAATTATAGTAAAATTTCCTTTCAACTTTTAGTTCAAGTCTTTGTTTGTTCGCTATGTGGATTTCTTTCTTATTTTTCACCAAAGATGCTTGAAAATTGTTTAAAGTCCTTTTCATTAAGGCAAAATCAGAACCAGAGGTGTTTGCTTCGTGCTACACACGATCAATTTAGTAAGAAGTTAAATTTGGCACAATATCCAATACAATTGGACACATTCGTCCTGGCACGCCCGCGTTTTATTATTAAGTCATGAGCAAATTTTAGCGCAAAACACCAACAATTTTTTGGCATGCCCAGCAGGACCCAAATGTTGTTAAGAAGTACACTGGTAGGAAGAGGTCAAGAAAAAGCTTTGATTAGCCTGACCATAGAAAGTTCATCCCCAAAAGGCTCTAAAGTCGAATCGTAAAAAAGCCTGATCTTGCCCACTGATTTGCAAAACATGGTTGAGAGCATGAAAGGATACCTTTTGGATGCCAACCGGGAGCTGTCCGAGTCCTTGTCTCAATCCTTGTCTAGTCCTAGATGGCCCTAATTTAGAACTTGGCTGAGGCCATGAAATAGATGACGGCACTACTCAACGAGAAGGTAGTAAATTCTACATCAACTATAATCCCAGGAGTAAATAGCATCGACATCCTAATAGATCAACATGCTTGAAACGGCCTATCCTGATCCACCAAAAGCAGTCAGTTCTTCATTTGGGATCTGTATCTAACAATTCTACGCTAGAGGGCATCCTGGAAAGTAAATTGGGACTCTCATGTGTCTTAGGCCGAACGAGGTAAGAGAAGATAACGACTACAACCAACATTTTTCTCCTTTTCCCATCGGCTAAGAGCCTATTCTTTAGAGGAACGCAAACCCTTTGTTGACATCAATCAATACAGAACTGGGGGGCGGGGTTAGACTAATTTTGGGGATTTCCTGTATAGCAACAAAAAATGTCCTTAAATAAGGAACATATGATGGACATTACTCAAGAGCAATTTGGATAGTTTGTACAAAAATAAGATATCTAAAGTTTTTTATGTAATTAAAATTAATTAATTAAAAAAACTTAATTTTATTTTTCATTACAAAATATTTAATTAAAATTGAATTTTTGAATTAATTAAATCAACGGGATAAATAAAACAGATATGCAGTCATCAACGCAGTTCATTTATATATAAACACAATATGCATATATCCCAATTTTATGAATCAAGTGAAACACTAAGGTGTTTCAATCTCTCTAAGAAAATCAGCTGTTTCAATCCCTGTTCGCCTTTGATTTAGTGTCATGATTGTATCAAACTTCCTTGATACCATCTGATATATATCAATATTTATCATATCAGTCTCGTATATATTAGAATATATATCAAACCAGCTCGGGAGAGAGAAAGTTACCGAACCACCACCAGCCATCGTCGGTGCCGCCTCGCCACCGCCTTCAGGAGGCTCCTACCGCTTCATTCGAGCTCCATTTTTAAAGAGCTTTATATCTTTGAAAATCTCTCGAAATATGGGATTTTTCTGTCAAAAAAACTGCTCGAAAATTGGCCTGAACCTCAAAAACGTTGCTGCCTACCACAACACTGCGGCGCCAACTTCCCGAGGCTTTTTCGACCTATTTTCCGAACTCGATTTTTGACGTACTTCATATCAAAAGAAAGCTCTCGAGAAGTACTATTTTTTGTATAAAAATATGCTCAAAAATAGCTCGAAAAATTGTCAAAAACCGCCTAAAACGGACTGCTGCCGCTCACCAGCGCTGTCGCCTGTAACCGCCAACTTCTTGAAGCCGTTTCGCCCTCATCCGAATGCTATTTTCGACGTACTTTATATCAAAAGCACCAAAAGGACCCAACGGGATATGGGTAATTGTGGATCGATTGACGAAATTTGCGCATTTTCTCCCGATACGTACAATCGACTCGGTGGACATGCTAGGAAGATTGTATGTTCAAGAGATTGTGCGATTACATGGTGTACCAATATCGATAGTATCGGATAGAGACCCCCGATTTACCTCGCGATTTTGGCAGAGCTTACAGGCAGCTTTGGGGACCAGTTTACTCTTTAGTACGGCATTCCACCCTCAAACCGATGGTTAATTCGAGCGCACGATTCAGATTTTGGAAGATATGTTGCAAGCTTGTGTGTTGAACTTTGGTGGTTCGTGGAAAGATCACCTACCACTAGTTGAGTTCGCATACAACAACAGTTATCAAGCAAGTATCGAGATGGCCCCGTACGAAGCCTTGTATGGAAGACCATGTAGATCTCCGTTGTGTTGGACAGAAGTAGGAGAAGCTTCATTGCTAGGCCCTGAATTAGTGAACGAAAGCGTTTGGTCACGGCTCAGAGTCGCCAAAAAAGCTATGCTGACAGACGGAGACAACATTATCGTTTGATATTATATATTCCATCATCTAGTTTATATTTAATTCAATATTATTTATTCACATTTATTCTCGATACCCGATTTTTCACAAAAATCAAATCACAATTTCATTACCTGATTTATCACAAAAAATCGTATTACAACAATGAACCGGCGTCGGGCGCAGCTTATAGAAACTCCTCCCTATTCCCCCAATAGGCTACGTTAAACCATTGGGTAATAGATAACTCTATAACTCACCACGGCACAACACCACATTTTGGGGACTAACCCGTGAGCATGTGGTCCCCATCTTGCGCAAGTTTTCGGTCTTTCACCGCGGACCCTCCTGACGAACTTAATTCACATCAATCCATACGGTTCACTAAAATCAACTGCTCAATTTTAACATTTAATTTTTAAATATAAACATTCGCGGGTTTTCACTGCAGAACCGCAACCCTCATTGTGCGTGAACCTTCGCGAGCTTTTACTGCCGGACCACACAGCCCCTCATTAGGCATTATAAGTTTCAAATTAAATATTTGCACTGTTTACCTTTTTGTTACCAATTTAACAATCACAACCCTTTATGTTGTAGATCGTTCCATTATCTTTCAAGTCTTCTTACGAGATTTCAATCAGTGGGTAGACCGATCTACAAGAAACCCATTTGGAAACTATGGCCATGATGCAAGAGTTTTGAAGAGATTCACCATCATAGCGGAAAGAATGGTGGGGATCAATAGATTATCAGAATCAACAAGAATCAGTTATTGCATGTTTTTTTTTATAATTTCAATGACTTCATCCCTTGTTCTCACACGCATTTTCTATTTTCATCATCTTCTCAACTTTATAATCTCTAATTCAATTTTATTCTTGCTCATAGAGGGCGATAAAATAGTTAAGTCTATATCGCAATGTTGGATATAGCTATTCTTCAACAACAATAATTTAACGTAGAAAAAATAGTTAGTTTACATTGCAATTTGGTTGAAGGTCATGCAACTATTTGTTGGGTGTGTGTCATGTATTTTGCTGAACCTATATAATTAGTATTTTATTAATATGTATTTGGACTGGCCTAGAGTCATAAATCCATAAGAAAATTAATTTGTGTAAAATTTTATAATTATATAGGGGTTAGGGTTTTAGAATTTGCTTATAAATAGGATTCTATAGATTTAATTGTTGTGTGAAGAATAAATCAAGGAGTAAAGATGTATGAGGAGACAAAAAAATACCGAGAGCACCAGGGTAACATTTGAGCAGAAAAATAAAATTTGTTTCAAGACTCAGGTTATAGGTGTCGAATTTTTGGGTAATTTAATCTTATGATTGTACACTTTATAGTTATAGTAAATTATCTCTCTCTTATAAACGTAAGTAGGTTATGTCGAACTACGTAAATTCTTGTGTGATTTTCTCTTCGTTGTGTGTATAAATGTAGGTTTCATTTACGTCCGAAAATTGATAATTCAAATCCCAATAGTATTCAATCCACTTGACTTTTAGTCTATGAAAGGCTTTACAATCACTATTTTACTGGTAATCATGTGTGTCCTATTCAATATTGATAGAGGTTTCGTATGAAGTGACCTCTTTTTGGATTCAATTTGCAATGAAGAAGGTTCATGACCAATATTTTGTCTGAAAAAAAGATACAGATGGATGCCTTGGCTTGTCATTTTTTTGAAAGGTCACTATTTCATTGTGGATGATGGCATGTGGAGTAGTGGCAAAAATGCCGTAGAAGCTTATGTAATAAATTGGTTTTCTTTAAATGAAAATCTAAGGTTTTTTTATTAGGCACGTGGAGCCTGATTCTTTTGAAGTTTTGATTTATGACGTAACCCGTTTCAAAAGCATGGCGAATTAAAATAAATTTTTTTTGAGAATTAGTCCATGGAGAGGAGGTGATGCCCATTAGGCTTAAACTAGATTATTTTTGACCCAGTTGTAGGTCTTTATATTTGTTTCTTTAGTTAAGTTTAATACTTTTGTAGTTTTATACCACCTTCTATCATAGTAAAAGTCGTTGCAATTCTATGGACGCAATCATTATTTTGGGTGAACTACGTAAATTGTGTTTTTCGTATATGTGATTGTTCGTTTCTTGTTGATTGTTTTTATTTTCTGTCATAACATTTTTAAGGTGAGAAAAATGGGTTTTATGTGATAACAAGAGAACTATGGTTATTTCTAAATTGATAGAACAAATTCCTGATAGTATTTGACTTTTTATTGTCAAATAAGTATAATGATAATATTTGAAATAGAATCGTTGCAGGCTACAAACAAAAGAACTGTTGGTTGAAGTCAGTTGTTAAGCAGCTCACTCTTTTTTATTCCAAACAAGTACAATTGTTGAGCAGTTAAAAGAGTAGTAAAGTTGTTACTTGTCACCAGGGTACAAACGAACTAAATAGTTCATGAATAGCTTGGACTCAATTCGGTTTAAGCTCGTTTGAGTTTAATTTATTTAATAAATACACTATTTAAGAACGCAAATTTAAACTCATTTATTAAACAAGTCTGACTCGTATAAGTTCATGAACACTTCATTTAATAACTCTAAATTAAGCTCGTTTAAGAAAGTATACAAATGCGCGCACTTATAAAACTAGGGTTTAATCCCGCTACACATCATTTCAAGCAATTCAAACATATACACCTTACTCTTTTTTTTCCCCTTTAAATGGAGTGACTTAGTAATAAGAACTAAGTTTAATTCCTTAATTTCATGAAAATAAACTTTACTTGGAAAAAAAGTTTGAATATACACTTGAACTAGCTTGTTTAAGTTATTTTTTAAATGAGTTGAGTCTGAAAAAATTATTGAACTATTATTCGAGTTCGAGTCAAACTTAAATAACACAATAAAAATTCAAGCATATAAAAACTCGGCGATTAGGATCTAACCCGGTTCGTTTTCATCCACTCCTCACCAAAGGTAGCAAATTTACCCTTTAAAAGCTCTAATTCCCATAAATTGGTAGGTCCATTAGGGAAGGCCTAAGGCTTTTAACTCTTTTTTTTTTAATCGAGATGAGCATCTCTACAGTTCAAATATTAGCATTAATCTTACAGTTAGAGTGTGTGGAGTCCACTTCTGTCCCAATTTAATGATATAAATCATTCATTTTACTAAAAAAGAAAGAAATATAATACACAGTAAATTAATATTTATCTATTATTTAATTACTAAAAATAAATTAATATTATTTCACAAGAAATACTTTTCAATACGAGAACCATTTTGACAATACTTTTCACTATTAAATAATTGGGTTTTTTTTATAAAAAATACTAGTGTGCAGGCGTCGTGCAATGCACACCACCCAATGCTCGATACATTAAATATAATTTTATTATAAATATAATTCAATCTTAAATTCTTGTTATTAGAAATTAAAAAAAAAAGTGAATATAGGTTGGCGCTAATAAGGTACCCAATGGCATTGAATTCTTGAGATAAGTAATGGACATGTTAAGTAGGTTTTCCAACTTCTGTTCACACAAGAAAACAAAACTTGAACAAAAGAAACTGATACTAAACCCACTTCACCTGAACATCTAATTTTTATAAATCAAAGTAAGGCATTCTGAGCTTCTAGAAAAAGAATATGCTGAGGAAGTAGGTACCCTTAATATCGTCCACAGTGAGAAGGGAATGGCGTAATTAATAATACTGTAGCTTTAATGAAATAGAACTTTGGCAATTCAACAAGAACTGCATCATGATGCTGAGACCAATAAGTACAGTTTCAGAAAATTGTGCCAAGTGTCTAGTTTGCATACCTAAAAAAGCATTGTATCCTCTTAAGTAAAACTGGAAATTAAATATAAAAAAGGATCATAGCAAGTGTAAATTCAAATTTAACAAAATGATATAACAAATAAAAACGTCTATACAGATTAGACAAGGAAATGAGAAACAGGTAAAACACCATTTCTAGATCTTATCTATGCCACTACAGTTGCTATGAAGTCTTCAACTTGCTCTTTAACATTGTACTCAAATAAGAGAACGCCATTTATTTTAAATGTGAAATGATCAGGAGGTTCGTAGTGCTTAGGGAATATGTCAGTAAATATCTGCAAATATAATAAATTTAATGATGAGAAGAAAGGCAATACCATTCAAGTAAAGTAGTATACAAAAGTTTTACTTTTAAATGATCATGATTACTTCTTGAGCAGTTGACTTTTCATGTTGCGTTAACTGTCTTTGGTGGCTTGATTTGCAAAACAACCGTGATAATATTAATAAAATAACAAATGAAGTAAATAGTTAAAGTTAGTATTTTAGTTGGCGAGAAATAATAATAATAACTAAGCGAGGAGATGATATAACAGAATCATCAACAACGATTATAATCGCAGTTGGGTGAGCTGTTCTCCCGACCTATTTTAAGAAAAGACTTTATAGCCACAGTTACTGTTACCCGATTCAGTGTTCGCAACATAACAGATTTTACCCGATAAAAAGTGAAAATTACATTCTTACTGTTGGGAGAATAACTCAATGCCAAAATAAATACATGTTCGGTGATCCAGAACATACATCTTTATTTACTTTCAACAAATTAAAATAATCTGAAAGTACAGGAAATTGAAATAACAGAAATAACATAAAT
>JAOTRH010000008.1:3273440-3284951 GCA_034768845.1 Heliamphora exappendiculata | reverse complement strand
TTAAAATTATAAATTTATAATTTCAAATATTAAAATTTATGCCTATTAATTTAGATTAAAAATTAAAAATAAAAATTGTACATTAATGCAAGCAAACTGAAGTAAAACCATCCCAGCTCCAGTGATAAATCATACATTAGAATATAAGCCAACTAATTTTTAAAAATATTTTTTGGTATTTAAAAAATTCAAATTTTAAAAAAAACGTTTAACAATTAATTTTTTTGAATGTTTTAAAAAAAATAAATATAAAAAATAAAAAAAGTGAAACAAAGCAAATAAAATAAAAAAAAGTTATTTTTAGTTGAGAAACAGTGAAAATGGAGAGAGAGAAGAGAGACAGAGAGAGAGAGGTAAAATGAAAAAAAAAATAATAGAATTAGAACAAAATCACTATGGGAGGTAAGTGAAATTTCAGAAACTACAGGAATTATATTTATTTTTGTCAGAAATCAGAGGGGTGATCAGTATAATTTACCCAATTCTTTATAGTTAAGATATTAATAAATTTATAATAAAAAATAAAAATAATATTTAACTTATAATTCGAATAATAATATAAAGGCATTTTATAATTTGAATACGACTCCAATAAAAAAATTAGAACCTTTAATAAAATTAATTCAAATTTAAAGTATCCTTAATTCTTAAGTTAAATTAAAATAAATATAATTCATAAATATAACAAAACACAAACTAAGTAACGTGTACAAAATAATATAGTTTACTATATCATATTATTCTCAAAAATATTATAAACATTATTTTATTTTATTAGTATGGTGGTTCGGTAGTCGGTGTGTCATTAGTCTTGATTTTATTTTTTATTTTGTTATTTTTTTGCTTTTGATAAAAAAATTTAATCGTTTAGTCAAACTATTATACTTTTTAACTCATTTCGTCAAAATTTTAAAAATATAAAACTTTTTAATCAAAATATTAAAAAATTATAAATGACATAAATAAGTTAATAAATCAAATTTTATGCTATTTATTTTCGTTTTAGTGAATTTCTTTCATCTTTTAGTCAAAAAATTTTGCTTTTTTTAATGTTTATTTATCTTATCGAAATGATTTGAGAAAGTAAAAAAAATAGTCAAAAAATCAAAAAAGTTCAAATAAAAAAATAATAATAATAAATTACAAAGGGCCATATTAATTGAAATATCAAAAACACTAAAGATATTTAGAAAATAGCCATTAATAATTAAAAAACATTATGTATGAAATTTTAAAATATATATCATATTTTTAAAAAAATAGATGTAATTGTGAGTGTTGAGTATAATATATAATTTCATGTTGTGAATAGAATTTATCAAAAGTTGATTCATATTCTCTTCCTCTATCATTCTTTAGAATTTTAATTTTTTCACCTGGTTGATTCTCAACTTCGATTTTTTATAGTATAAATATTTTTAAGATTTCATCTTTGCTTCATAGCAAATACAACATTATCTAATATAATCATTTATAAAAATAATAAAATACTTTTTGGCTTCTTGTATTTGAATAAATTTCAAATCATAGATATCACTATGTATTATATCAAGAGGTTCGGTAGTCATATTTACTTATCGAAAGATGACTTAGTTAATTTTGATTTTACATAAGTTTCATATTTATGGTTTGTGTTAATATAAAACTTAGGTAATTAAATATTCTATGCTAATTAATCTACGCAATAATATAAAATTAATACATCCTAATCTATTATGCCACGTAAAAGAGGAACTAATTTTATCAATAGAAGGCACAACATTGATACGTGTAGTCTAAACAAATCATTAGACATATATCATTTCTCCACATACATGTCATCTTTACTCAAAACAAATTTATCATAAACAAAGACCGATTTAAACCTATTTTTGCTTAACAGTAATCCAAACATAAGTTTTTTTTAGATCTCTAACACATGTAGGACATTAATAAGCATTAACTCCTTTTCTGTAATCATTTTTTACACAATTTTTCCTTCCCCTTTGACATTTGTTGTAGAAAAGTTTTTCATAAAATGTTATTCTCCATCTGTACTAGTTGATCGATGGTAAGCATTCTCTAGTTTGAACAAATATGTTCGAAATTCGAAACAATGCAAAATTTGAATTGAACCAACACTAGTTCAAAGCCTACGGTTCTAGACGAAAGCAATTAGAGAGGAAAACAAAAATATATTAAATAAATAAATTATTTATCTTAAATGAATTTGGCCCAAAAAGATATATGAATTGACTCAATGGCTCAAGTCCAAGCCCACACCCGAGGTCAAGCCGGGTTGGGCCGACACCATAGCAACGTGCACACAAGGGATGAAATTGGGATTTTATATTGCGAGGGGCCAAAAAAATTAATTTTTTGTCTATTGACGTAAACAATCATATTTTTATTAGAAAATAAGAAAAATAATAAATTACACTTATGTATAAAGTAATAAATAAAAGTGACATACATTTAATTTTAAAAATATATGAACAAAATAAATGTCATAGCATAGTTGAACATTCATACCATTAAAACCCATCAAACATTAAAACGAAACTCAACTCTCTCTCAAATCCCTAAAGTGTTCAAATAAATACACAAGTCACGTAGTGATCTATTATGAATCACCTTAAAGAGTTGTACTATGAATTAATATCTAAGAATCATACATTTTAAAGCCGGAGAGGTTAAATTACATTATAACTATTCATGAGTTTTATAGCTTCATGCGGAGTGGAGTACATACGCTAAGTGAGTACTTTTGAGAGACTTACCTATATGAACGTAAAAGTGAATAAATTCTTTAAAAAATTCATTAAATCGGAATATATGCACATAATTATAATGTGTTAAATTAGAACACCACACAAGATATGCTGTGCGTGTTAAACCCATGGGCTTTTTGGTGGCCCATTAGCCTCACGTTTTTCATATTTTTATTGTATTTGAATTTCACAAATTATTGATAAGCCAATTACAGATATAGTTCATCTATTAGTATTTAACTTGGGAAAGAATTCTTTTAAGATAAAAATGAAATCGTTAATGGATATGAATCCTTCTAAAAGTTATCTTCTGGGCCCTCTTCTTTCCTCTATAAAAGATAGAATAACAATCACTTATATTCATTAGTTTTTCATCAATTATAATATACGGTTATTCTGAAAGGTTAGAGACAGAGCGACGAATGTGAGCCAAGAATTAAAGATTACAAGTAAGAATTTTATTTGTTCAGATAATCAAATATCCACGACTGCCAACGGTACGTTTTTAATATTCAGTTTTGTTCTTGAGATGTATTAGATTCAATATCCTTTATGATTAATATTCCGCATTATATTATATGGGAAAACATAATTTTTTTCCTACATTTAAGAAGAAAAAATAATTGGGGATCTGTGATGCCGTTTGGTTCTGCTGATTTAGATATATGCCATTCTCTAATATAATCTGTTATGCCACATTTGGTACAACAGTTAAAATATATCAAAAGTGAGGTGGAATTTATCCATTATAACTAAACATATCTTCTATCCGAACCATACAAAAGAATAACTATTGTACTCAATTTTACATCTTCTTTGCATTCATTACATAACTCATAATGTTTAGCTACTAAAACACATGGGATAAAATGTTTCTTTATCATCTTTTGGGTCATAGATTGAAAAGAAAAATATGAAAATAAAGAAACTCCAGAATTAGTAGCGTGCTTTACGATTGTGCAGATTTATCAACGTGCATTATAATAGTTATTAATTATTGAGAAATTTTAAATTGTTTAATTTCACAAAAGAGTATGTTTTATTTGTATATATACAAATATTATTGTTATTGCTAAGGTCCTTTTTAGTCACATGAAAGAATAATAAAAATTATGTAAATTTATTTCTAATAAAATTGTGATTAAATTAAAAAATGACCAAATAAAATAAAATAAAATAAATAGAGAATATTATTAGTTAGTTTTTATATTTATAGGAATTGTAAATTTAGTAGCCACCAAAGTGAACTAAATTTATAAAACTTATAAATGTAAAACTACGTAAAAGTTTGTTAAAAAATGGTAACATTTAAGTTAATAATATTCTCAATGGTAATTATAATTAGGAGAATGGGACTAACTCAAATGAGAGCTACATTTAAATAATTATAAGCTGGGTAGGATAATATAGTTTATGTAATTTAATTAATTAGGCTTGGATACCCAAAGATAACATGACTAATTAATAAATTGCATAAATTAATTAGACCTACATAAGTGATAATTTTGCACCTAATTAATGAGTTAATAATAGATATACCTAGATTTTGCCAAAAGAAGAAATCGAGGTGATATCACTAGTTCATCATTATAAAATTTAAACTCAAAATATTAACATAAGCATTGTCTTTTTTTTTTTTAGTAACAGTTCATATTTCGCTGCACTCTAATGCAACTAGTGTGCCAGTTCTTATTGGATCAAATTTTTTAGAATGGAATGAGCATGTTCGATTTACACTAGGAGTATTGGATATTGACATAGTATTATTTGTTGAAAAGCCTGCTGAAATCACTGATGATAGCATTGAAGAACAAGTATGCTATTTTAACTCCTATGAATGATTGAACAGGCTTAGTCTGATGTTCATGAGGATGACTATGGCAAATAATATTAAAATATCTCTACTACAGACTTTTAATGCACTAAAATTCTTAAAAGCTGTGAAAGATCGTTTTAGATCTGCTGATAAGTCACTTGCGGGTACATTAATGGCTGAATTAATAACAATGAAATATGATGGAAGTCGAGGAGTTCAGGATCACATCCTTAATATGTCTGACAAAGCTGCAAAGCTTGGTGCTTTAGGAATGCATGTGGATGAGTCATTCCTCGTTCAATTTATTCTAAACTCACTTCCTACACAATTTGGCTCATTCAAAATTCACTATGACACCAATAAGGATAAGTGGAGTTTGAATGAGCTGACTAATATGTGTGTTCAGGAGGAAGTGAGATTGAGAGGGGAATGACATCACATGGCACTAGCTGTGGCACAATGAGCTGTACAGAAAAAATGAAAATTTGGAAAATCAAAGAGAAATCTGCCCAAGAAGTGGAATGGACCTGAGAAAGGTCACAATCAGGCCCATGAAAGTAACAACTTCATAATAAAGTGCTATTTTTGTGGCAAGAATAGACATGTGAAGAAGGACTGCAGCAAGCGTAAAGCCTGATTCGAAAAGAAAGGTAATAAACTTTCTTTTATATGTTATGAATCAAATATTGCTGAAGTACTATCTAATACTTAGTGGATTGACTCTGGAGCCACGACTCACATTACGAATTCCTTGCAGGGATACCTTTCAACCCGGAAGCCAAAGGAAAGTGAAAGATTTGTCTATATGGAGAACCATCTTAAAGCCGATGTAATAGTTGTTGGTACCTATCGCCTAATCTTAGAGACGAGTCATCAGATGGATCTAGAAGAGACATTTTATAGTTCTTCAATTTTTAGAAATTTGGCTTCTTTATCTAGATTAGATTGTTCTGGATATTCAATTTTATTTGGTTGTAAAAAACTTAGTTTGATGTTTAATTTAATAAAAGTTGGTTATGATAATTTATATAATGGATTATATCAAATTACCTTAAATAATGAATTTGCACAATCTTTAATAATCCTACATTCAAATATTGATTTAAAACATGGAAAATTTAATGAAAAATCCTCAATTATGTGACATAAATGATTGTGGCATATCTCTAGAAATAGAATTGAAAGATTTGTGAAGAATAGAATTTTGAAAAACCTAGACTTCACTAATTTTGAGATATGTGTGGATTGTATAAAAGGAAAGCAAGCCAACACTCCAAGAAAGATGCCACAAGAAGCAATGAGCTTCTTAAAATAATTCATACAGATATTTTTGAAATTCTGTTCCTTCTTTTAATGGAGAAAAATATTTTATCACATTTATTGATGATTACTCACGTTATGTGTATGTATATCTAATTCATGAAAAGTCTCAAGTCGTTGACATCCTCGAGGTGTACATTACTGATGTTGAGAGACAATTAGATAGAAAAGTTAAAATAGTGAGGTCAGATAGAGGTGGTGAATATTTTGGTAGGTATAATGAGTCGGGCCAAAATTTTGGCCAATTTGCCAAATTTTTAGAAAAATGAGGTATCCGTGATCAATACACAATGCTTGGTACGCCACAGCAGAATGGAGTCACTGAGAGGCGTAATCGTGCACTTATGAAAATGGTTAGGAGTATGATGAGTTCATCAAATGTACCTATTTCATTGTGGGGTGAAGCATTAAAAAACGCTATGTATGTCTTAAATAGGGTTCCTAGTAAGACTATTCCAACTACTCCTTTTGAGTTGTGAACTGGTAGGAAATCTAGTTTGAGACATTTACATGTTTGGGGTTATCCGACAGAGGCTAGAATCTATAACTCACAAGAAAGAAAGTTAGACTCTAGAACGATATCTGGATATTTTATTGGTTATCCAGACAAGTCTAAAGGATACAAATTTTATTGTCCTAATCACAGTACGAGGATAGTTGAAAACTGTAATGCTAGATTCCTAGGGAATGGAAAAATTAGTGGGAGTAAAAAATCAAGAAAGGTAAATCTTGATGAAGTAAGAGTAAACATCCCAACCATTTTTTCTCATCAAAAAATTGTTGCTCCTCAGATTCCTCAACATGTTGAGGAGGATGGACAACATATAGAAAATGATTTACCACTTCATGAGAATATTGCCATTGAACATGTTGTAGAACCACCACAATCGGCAGTACCGAGAAGATCACAGAGGGAAAGAAGACCTGCCATTTCAGATAATTATGTGGTGTATCTACAGGAATCTGATTTTGATATTAGGATTAAGAAAGACCCGGTTCAATTTTCACAAGCCATGAATAGTGATGATTATGTTAAATGAATCGATGCTATGAGTGAAGAGCTTAAATCAATGGACTAGAATGGTGTTTGAGATCTCGTTGAATTGCCTAATAATTGTAAGAAAATCGGGTGCAAATGGGTCTTTAAGACCAAGCACGATGCAAAAGGTAATATCGAATTATTTAAAGCCAGACTAGTGGCCAAAGGTTTCACTCAGAAAGAAGACATTGACTACAAAGAAACCTTCTCTCCAGTGTCAAAAAAAGATTCACTTAGAATCATCATGCCTCTTGTAGCTCATTATGACTTGTAGCTACATCAAATGAATGTGAAAACTGCTTTTCTAAATGATAGTTTGGATGATGAAATTTATATAGAACAGCCTGAAGGATTCGCAAAAAATGAAAAAGAACATTTAGCTTGCAAATTAAAGAAATTCATATATGGTTTTAAACAAGCTTCCAGGTAATGGTACTTAAGGTTTAATAATACAATTACCTCATTCGAATTTAAAGAAAATGCTGTTGATCAATGTATATATCTGAAGATCAGTGAGAGTAAGTTTATAATTTTAGTTCTTTTTGTGAATGATATTTTGCTAGCTAATAATGATTTTAGTTTACTGTATAAAACTAAGGATTATCTCGCTAAAAATTTTAAAATGGTCGATATGGGTGAGGCAACTTATGCTATTGGCATAGAGATCTTTAGGGATCGATCTCGAGGATTGCTAGGATTGTCACAGAAAGAGTATACTGATCAGGTTTTAGAGAGATTTAATATGCAGTTTTGTTCAGCCAGTGATGCACCCATTGTAAAGGGTGATAAATTGAATGAAAGCCAATGTCCAACGAATAACTTAGAAAGGAAGTAGATGAATGACATTCCTTATGCATCAGCAGTGGGGAGCTTAATGTATGCTCAAACTTGTACTAGGCCAGACATTAGTTTTGCAGTTGGCATGTTGGGTCAGTACCAAAGAAACCTTAGCATTGAGCATTGGAAGACAGTGAAGAAAGTGATGAGATATCTTCAAGGATCAAAGGACTATATGCTTATTTACAGAAAATCAGATCATTTAGACGTAATCGGATACTCGAACTTAGATTTTTCTCGTTGTCCCGATAGTAGAACGTCTACATCAGGTGTTGTCTTTCTACTGGCTGATGGGGCAATCTCATGGAAGAGTGTGAAGCAGTCCATTATTACTTCATCCACGATGGAGGCTGAGTTTGTGGCATGCTTTGAGGCTACAAGTCATGCTTTATGGTTGCGGAATTTCATCTCCGAGCTTGGTGTTGTAGACTCAATTGCTAAGCCGCTGAAGGTATATTATGATAACTCCGCAACAGTGTTTTTCTCTAAGAATGGAAAGTACTCTAGTGGTTCAAAACACATGGAGGTAAAATACTTGGTTGTTAGAGAAAGAGTCCAGAAACAACAAGTGTCAATCGAGAACTTGAGCACCACCCTTATGATTGCAAACCCATTGACAAAGGGATTGCCACCCAAGATTTACAAAGAACATGTTATTAGGATGGTTCTCTTGAGTAATATGTAACAAGCACGATTAAAGTTTTTATTAGGTGGTTTCTTGTACTTGACACTATATTTTGCGCAATAAAAATTTGTTTCTGCTTTTTTCTGTATCCAGTTATGTGTGCACATATTCTGTTGGATGATTGATAAACAGGAAAGTCTTAACAACACAAATAACATAGGTCATTTTAGGCTATGTAACCTATTTTTGTATTTCCCTATTATGGATTAGGTTAGTGACGATTATCAATGGCGTGGTACATAGAAGGGAATGTGATATAGATATTACATAACCGCTATGACTCACATTGGTGGTCTGAATTAATCACAGTATTATAGTTTCTAACTAGTATGAACATATTGGCTAATTTTTCAAAAAATTTGTGATCACGTATTAAAGTTTTGTGTGGATTTCAACGAGTCAAAATAAAATAGTCAAATGCATATTTTAGAAAATAAAATATACCTTGCATCACAATCGGCTTAATGGGCCAAGTGAAAGAATGTTAAATTCATGGGCTTTTTGGTGGCCCATTAGCCTCACGTTTTTCATATTTTTATTACATTTGGATTCCACAAATTATTGATAAGCCAATTACAGATATGGTTCATCTATTAGTATTTAATTTGGGAAATAACTTTTTTAAGATAAGAAGGAAATCGTTGATGGATATGAATCCTTCTAAGAGTTATCTTCTGGGCCCTCTTCTCTCCTCTATAAAAAATAGAATAATCATTCTTTACATTCATTAGTTTTCCATCAATCATAGTATACGATTATTCTGAAAGATTATAGACAAAACGAGAAAGGTGAGCCAATAATTAAAGTTACAAGTAAGGGTTTTATTTGTTCAAATAATCAAATATCCATGGCTGCCAACGGTACGTTCTTAATATTCAGTTTTATTCTTGAGATGTATTAGATTCAAAATCCTATATGATTAATATTTCGCATTATATTACATGGGAAAACATAATTGTTTTTCCAACATGTTCTGCATTCAAACTTTGAGTTCAAGGACCATAGTCACTCTATTTTCTATCTAAAGAATCATCACTAATTAAATAAGGATTGAAGTCGAAAGGTACCTTTACTTACGCACATATTCATAGATTCGTACTCACACCTAAATTAAGTCAAAATTTTCATATTTTGATTGACAAAAAGTGTGCTGAATTAGCGCACTGATTGGCCTAATTAATACTGCTTTCCTTTTTTAGCTGTGAGTTTTCTCCTTGCCATTTAGCCCTTTTCCCAAAAAGAGAAGACTTGATCCTGCATTATTTGATACCAAAAATAAAAAACTGCTTTAAAGTCTTTCTTCCTTCCTTCCTTCTAAAATTGTTCCATTCTGTGAGCTATTATGTTACATTACTTTGTGTGGTGTATTCCGGTGTTCTTCTGTTCTGGGAAGCGAGGTAAAGGCTATGATTTTGAGGTATTTTATTCTAAGAATAACGTGACTGTAAGTTACTTGCTCAGAGAGGATAGAATCGCAAAACAGAACAACTTAGTTCATGACTCATCCTACTTACTGTCACAATTTTTGTTTTGGTATTTTAGATTATTTCTTCAAACAATATATAAATAACTCATTTTGGTTTACTTTATATTTTGGTTTTAATAATTCCTAAATGGCCTCTTAAAATGGAGAAATGCTAGGCGTAGCTCGTATTGTAACGTATGTTTATATAGAAGTTAAAAATATTATAAATAAATTAAATAAATCAACCACATATATCCCAAGTTTGTTTTGAAGGAAATAATTAAGCGGTATTTAGTATCCCCTCACTAATAAGCCTATGTAATGTATCTAATGCATTGTTCATCCATCTTTTTATCCATTCCCATGTTTAGTTATTTTATGGTATACTAAAAATTATAATATATAATTTTTTGTTTGCAAATTAGAAAATAAATCTTATAGTTATGTATAAATGACAATAATGCGCTACACAATTGTAATTAAAATAACATGAACTAAAGTAAAAAGTAAATAAATTTTAAAATAGAAAAAAAATATAGAAAATAATTTTTAAAGAAACAAGAAAAATAAATAGTTTTTAAAATAAAAGAAAAACAAAAAATAGTTTAAAAAAATAAATAAGCGGTTTAGAAAAATATATATAAAAATAAAACAGTTAAAAAATAATAAAAAAATAAAACAGGTTTTTTTCAATAAAAGAAAAATACAAAGAAAGAAAGTTTCTTTAAAAAAACAGTTTTTAAAATAAAACATATATAAAAAAAGTTTTAAAAATAATTAAAAAAAATTTTTTAAAATAATTAAAAAAAATACTTTAAAATAAAAAATAATAAAAAACATTTTAAAAAAATAATAATAATAAACAGATTTTTTTTAAAAAACAACAAACAGTTTTTTTTTAAAAAAATGATAAAATGTTTTTTATAAATAAAAAATAAATTATTTTTCTAAAACTAATAATAATAAACTTTTTTTCTAATTAAAAACTATATAATATTATTCTAAGAAAATAATAATAAAACTTTTTTTGACATTTGAACATAGATTGGATTATCAATCCCACTCCTCTCCTAGGATAGGATTATCCCATGTTTATGGGATTCACAATCCATCCTGGATAATGTATCCAATTTGATTTGTTACAACCAAACATGGAATACAAGATTGTTAATCCAATCTCATGTTTGTATCCCACAAAACAAACATGCCCTTAAGGTTTATATGGTATGCTTATAAATAAAACACTTGTAGGAGCTCAAAGTTTAGAGAGAACGAGAAAATAGAGATGTTAGTTAGTAAAGAGAAGAGAGTGCTTCTACTATTTTATATACGATGTAGTGAAGTATTTTTTCTCACTCATGAGTATATGACAGTATGGACTGAACAACGTAAGTTCTTTATATTGATCATTTTTTATTTTATTTTTGTGTATGAATATTTGCTTTTGTTTACGTTCAGAGATTGGTGATTAAATTTTGATAAGTGGTATCATAATCAATGATTAACGGTTTGAAATCGTAACGAGTGATCGGAGTGAGGTAAAGTTTTTTAATCTCGTTCGATATGAATTTTAAAAAAAAATTTACACAAAAAAATTAA
>JAOTRH010000008.1:3254320-3273340 GCA_034768845.1 Heliamphora exappendiculata | reverse complement strand
ATTCTATTCCTGTTATTTCTGTTATTTCATTTTTCTGTAATTTCAGATTATTATAATTGTTGAAAGTTAATAAAGATGTATTTTCTGAATCACCGAGCATGTATATATTTTATTTTAGCGTTGATTTGTCTCCCAACACTTCTTACTATCATCATTAGCTGACACATCTAGTTACTACATTCGATCACCATTTTTGACCACCACATTTTGCCACTACTTTTATTCACAATATTTGACTACTATTTTTCAAATATCTATGTACAAAATATGTTATTCTTTTTTATAAAAATAAATAAAAATATATATTTTATTTATTATAAACAAAAAAAAAACTATAAACGTTGTTGAACTGATTATATCATACAAATACATTTATCTGAAAAAAGGGCTTTGGGAGGACATTAATTAATCATCACTTATGTAGAAAATTGTAGGTTTTTTAGGCTCCGTGATCTCAACCGTCCCTTCCAGCATCTTAGCCACCTTTCCCATCGACGGCCTCATGTCCGCCCGATCTTGAAGACACCACATGGCAGTTTTCACCATCCGATTCACCATATCAAAATGGGCCCGACTATCATAACAGTGCTTGATCTGACGGTCTAAAATGTCCTCCACATTCATTTCTTTGAACACCTTATCAAATGCCCATCTAGGAAAATACCAGTCCTCGCTATTCATTTTCGACCCTTGGATCTCGTGATTCCTGACCCCACTCACAATTTCCAGCAACACCATCCCGAAACTGTACACGTCGGCCTTTGGTGTGATCGGGTCCATCTTGACCCATTCGGGTGCCATGTACCCACGGGTTCCCCGGATCCGAGACATGCTCACCACATCTTCCTTCTTTTTCAATTTGGCCAACCCAAAATCCGATATCTTCGGGCAAAAATCGTCACCTACTAGTATATTCTCGGGTTTGATGTCGCAATGTAAGACCCACTCTAGACACTCCTCATGCAGGTAGGCAATTGCTCTTGCCACTCCTAACGCGATCCGATACCGAATATTCCAATCAAGTAGTGATTTCTCTCGAAAATCTCCAATTGGATCTATTTCACATTCGGATCCTGAAGACTTGATCCGAGAAGAAGAGAACAAAAATTTGTCTAGTGACCCGTTGGGTACGTACTCATAGACAAGTATTCTCTTACCTTTCTCGGCACAAAAACCCCATAATCGAACCAAATTGAGATGATGCATTCGGGCTATAATAGTAACCTCGGCCCAAAAGTCTCCATCACCGCCAGTGATATTTTTCAAGCATTTCACTGCGATGACCCGGTGGTCACTCAACTCTCCTTTGTAAACATCTCCAAACCCACCTCTGCCGATAATGTTAGAGAAATTATTAGTAGCATCTTTGAGCTCGGCATACCCAAATCGTTTGGGTCCGCCCATGGGTAAAAATTCAAGTCCAAGGGTCCGAGCCATGTCCCTATACTGGATGTACTTTTTTAGAAAAGCCCAAAATAAAATAGCTCCACTAATAAGCTCAGCAATGAAGAGGGTACAAACTATTACTATATTCCAGGTCGTGGTATTGGATTGTTTCGGTGGTAGAGGAAGGGCAATCCGGGTCGGACACCCGGTATCCACTAACTCCGTCATACCCGTGAAGTTCGATTCATCGGTTTCGGATGCATCCACCCGAAGGAACATGGCGGTTTCGGTACCCGGAGACCAATAACCATTTACCAACCTCTCAATTTGCAGCACACAATAACCAGTCCCGTCATATTTAAACCCGAACCCGGGACAATTCGGGTCGGATAAGCACCGTCCCCGGCAAGTTGAAAAATTCGGGGCGTGGAGGGTTGTTTGGTTAGATCCGCCGGAATAATTCACGTAGTCCAGACGTAGAAACTTGCTGCTTCCGGCGTTCGTTATCGGGATCTTCCTTTCGCATGGTACTCCACCGCCGCCGCCGCCCGAAACTCGCTGGAAACCAGGTGGGCAAACGCAGAAAGGGGCGTTGACGTTCGAATCGTCACTCATGCATATATAATTCGGACCACAAGTGCCGTGAATTGTGCACAGTTCTTGCACTGCTTGCCAGCCGATGATCCACCGATCCAGAGCCGGATTAAAACTGTAAAGTCTGAGATTTCCATCGTCGTCAAGACTCAATCTTCTTAGCCGCCGGGTATCGCCGAAATCCGACGAAAGCAGCGAAGCTCCGGTGGCGAGAGCGACTTTTCCGTCGTCTTGAAGCGTCTGGAACGCAGCGTTGGAAGACCAATAAGGATCATTCTCGTTGAAAACAAGTAAAGTCGAGTTCACAAACTTGAACTTTCCGTTCTTTGACGAAAGGGTTGTTCCGTTTATGTTCTGGTTTGGAAGAACAGTATCGGTCGGAAGAGCAAAACTCGACCAGATGCCGTAAACAAGGTCGCCGTCGTCGCCGATGATGAGTTGGGTAGAGTTGGAGTTCCCGACGGCCTTCGTCGATGACGGCCATAAGTTCTGACCGGAAGAAGAGTTGTCGCCGTTGAGGCGGAGCTCCCCGGAGGGCGTGATGGCTAGAGAGCCGGAGCCGGTGACCGGAGAATCGTCGTTGGCAGACCAAACGACGGTGGTGGCTGAGATGTTAGGGTACCAAACGGAGAAGATGAAGAGGTTTGAAGAGTTGGGTAGGGGAAGAAATCCGGCGGCGAAGATGGAGTTGGGAGAGAGAAGGATTTGGCTCTGGTTTGGAAGCCATGGGGAGTTGGAGAAGGAGAAGGATGAGATGTTATTGAGCTTCTGAGCTGATAATGGTGATGGGTTTGAGAGGAGGAAAGTGAGGAAGATGAGAGAAAAAGGGTAGGAGAGAGAAGAGAGCGCCATTGAATCTGGATCTGGTAGATGGAAATGGTAGGAGAGAGTTGGGGTTTAATAAAGTTCGGTTTTTGTTAGGAATGGAAATGGGCATTTTTATATTTTTATTTGGTATAGACGAAGATGAGAAAAAAATATTAATAAAATAATAAGTTCAAAATTGTGAAAGTAGAACAAGGACAAGGATATATGGAGAATGGTTCTTAAATTTTAAGTAGTGATACAAATAAAACATTAAAAAATTAAATTAAAAGTTAGTTTTTGTTTTGTATTTTTAGTTAAAAAAATTAATTTAATTTAAAGTTAGTTATTTAGTAATTTAATTTTTAAATTAATTTTTATAATATTGGTTGATTGAATGAAAAATTAGCTTTTAACTTTTTACTTAAATTAAACAATTTTAATTATTTTGGTAGTTAAAAATAATAATAATATATAATTAATAGTAATAGTAAATAAGTTATGAATTAAAATTATTCTTCTCTTTTAAAAGTAATCAGAGTTTAAATAGAATATTTTAACAATTAATATTTTGATTTTTTTTTTTACTAGAGCTCAATTGGCAACTAGTTTAAAAGTTAATTTTTTTTTATTTTTTTTTATTTTTAGTTAAAAAGTTAAATTAAATTTAATATAGATTGTTTGGTAATTTAGTTTTTAAACTAATTTTTTTTAATTTAATTATTTGAATAAAAAGTTAATTTTTTTATTTTTTGTTCAAAATAAATAATTTTATCTTTTTATATATTTAATATTAATAATTATATTTAATTAGTAGTTGTGCTAAATAAATTATGAATAAAAAATATTATTATATTTTAAAAACGATAAAAATTTAAATAAAATATTATAAAAAAATTTATTTTAATTTAATTTTTTACTTTTTACTTTTAAATTTTTTACTAGATAAATAATTTTAATTTTTGACATTTTTAATCCAAAAAAAAACTTAAAAAGCCTAAGTTGCCAATGATGACCAAAATGGGCTAATGTTAGTTCTTTACCGTTTTAGTCAATGAACTAAAAAATCAGTGTAGCTTGAAGTCTAACAATTATAGATAATATAATAAATAAAATATAATAAATAATTAATTATTAAAACTAAAAATATAAAAAGGTAAAATGAAAAATAAAAAATAAAATATTATTTTTATATTTTAATTTTATTATATTTTTAAAATCTTTATTGTATAAGTATTTATATATTAAAAAATATTTATTTATATAATTAGAGCCATCGGGACGAGCACGGCAGGGTGGAAAAAATCACAATTGTACGGGCGGCTTTGAATGTCTAGTTGTGCTGACGTTGACCATTAAATGCAGAAATATTTATGTTTGGTAAATTATATCCACAAAATCTTAATTTAACCCTACAATTGAACTTATTCAGTTTTAAAAAATATTTAAATCAAGTCAACTTAATCTGCAATTATAAATAAATATAAAAATACTTTATCATTTCGAAAACTTATCAATAATTACAAAAAAAACCGCACTTGAAATATTTATTTGCTATTGAGAAATTAGTATGGGAGCCTAATTTTGGACCTCACCACTTGACAATCACTACTAATGATAATAGAATAAAATAATACGTTAATAAGGCTATTCAAAAAAATCAGCAAAAAAATAAATAAATAAAAATACTCTATTAGTCAACAAAAAACTTGAAAAAGATAAAAGGGTCACTTTATAAAACATTAATACAAACAAGTCATGTTGACCATGAACCATGGGAATGCAGAAATTATCCCAATAAAAGAAAAAGAAAATAAACACAACTTACCAAGCACATCAAAATCTCAGAGATGCAACAACAATAGATAAATGAACCAAAATAATAAAAAAAATTATTTAAAGAATCAAGAATGCTATGCTAATTATATTTTTATGATTATATTTAAATACTACATACTATCATGCTTAAAAATAAATAACAAATATATAAAATAATATAACACTACACGTAAAATGGTCATCACCAAACATGATCAGACGCTCCGATTGCAACTAGCTTAAAAATTAATTTTTTTTATTTGAGTTTTAGTCAAAAAGCTAAATTGAATTGAAAGTAAACTATTTAGTAACTTAGCTTTTAAGTTAATTTTTTTGAAGTAGGTTGTTTGGATAAAAAAAATTATTATTTTTTTCTTCAAAGTAAATAATTTCATTATTCTATATATTTAACATTAACAATTATATGCAGCTAATAATTGTAATAAATAAGATATAAATAAAAAATATTATCGTATTTTAAAAATAATAGAAACTTGAATAGAATATATTAAGAATTTGTATTTTGATTTAATTTTGTTTTTTAATTTTTTAATTTTTTTTATCAAATAAGCAATCTTAACTTTTTAACATTTTTAGCTAAAAAATCAAAATTGTCAGGGCCATAATAACATTACTCTTGGAGAGGTAAAAGTTTTACAACTCATTAAGTAGTCAAGAGATAAAGGGGACATTGGTCATCCCTGCTTTTCCAAACTCTGAAGCATGACCAAAAGTCAGGAAAGTTGAAGAATGCTTGTTTCTCCAGTTCAGAAGGTAATGAACTAAGACCCTGTTTGGTCGAGGTTTTGTTGAAGTAAAATTTGACTATTTCATAATAATCCCACGTATGCCTTCGTTTGGTTGGTCAATTCATTGAAAATTATAAAATCTACTCAACTAACTCAATATCTCAATACCCCCCTCATTCATGAGATAAATCCAATTCCCCCCAAAAAATAATAATAAGCTCATTGGATTAAAAGACTATTTTCCTAAAACAGCTAGTATACTCAGAATTATGTATCTAGAATATTATGAATTAAATTATTAGTAATCTCTTTTGTTTTGAAAGGTATTTAGTTAAAACTAAAATAACCTAAAAACAATTAATACAGTATTTAATTTGATATGATTTTAATAAAATTAAATTTTTTTAGGTAAATAAATAGTCAAAATAGTCCCAAAACTAACTGCACCAAAATTGCGTCCATGTGACCCAAGTCACAACAAGGTTGCTATGAGGCATTTTTAAGTTTTAATTTAAATTTTATAATTCGATTGAAATTGTTTATTATTTTACATTTGATGAATAGTTAATTTGTATAATAAATCAAGTCATATGATTGAATGTGCACCGATCATATGATTCTTGATATTTGATTGATTTGATTTTTTTTTACACAAATTAACTACTTATTAAATATAAAATAATAAATAATTCTAATTAAATTATAAAATACAAATTTAAATTAAAAATATCTCACAGCAACCCTACTGTGACTTGCTATGACCCAAGTCCCAAGAGGAACCCCTTGCAAGAGGAACCCCTTGCTCCCGGAATTGGGATAGTCCCACGTATGAGGTTGTAAGTTAGTTGGAAAATATCTTAACCCACTCTAAGTGGTTGCCAAACAATGCGAAACTATTTTTAAATAGGATCAGGCTCCCCTAATTATCCTACACCCAAACATGACCAATAAATTCTTTGTCCGAAGACTATGACTTGATAGAATAAATAGGTTAAAGACAATTATTCCTAAAATTACATCACTATTCACAACTCCTTCAAACACAACTATTAAAACGTATTAATGTACATTACTACATTTAATCCCACATGAATAATATCAAACCAAACAATTAGACATCTATCCATAAGTAATCCTACTCTCAATTAAAAAATATTGGAGTACATAATAAACTACACTACTAATCTCATTCATAATATCCACGTACTAACAATCCCGATATACTATTAATTCCCTGAATTTAATCCTTCAACCAAACATGGTCTAAGGAATTCCTATTTAACCCTACTTGAGGCTGCAGAGGGGGTCTGCTGCTGGCTCTGGGTTGGCGGAGAAACAGAAGCTTCAAAAGCTTCTTTTCCATTACATTTCTGCCGAAATTTTGAAGTGAAAGTTCAAAGAAGAATCAGACATCCATTACAATGCATAGAATTACTGGCCACTCAGGCTTTCAACTTCTTAATGTTTTATACATCAAGGCCAGTAAAAACCATAACTCAATGTCAATTACTTGCTCGGTCTGAAGAGAGAATGAAAATCCACCATTCCCCCGGCTCATAAAATACAATAGCGACACGATGGAACTAGCACCCGGGCAAAACCCAGCGGATTTCACCATCCAGCCTGCAGTTAAAAGAGAGAATCTCTAATCTTCTCATTCAAACATTACTTCCGGTGGCGCCTCTTTGGCTCGGCTCTCTGCCTCTTCTCATCATCCCACTCTCTGTCATAAATTCTAAAACCGTAATAATTAAGGAATGACACGTGATATGTAAAATTGCAAGTGGAACAGAAGAAAGAAGTCTGGGTAACATGGATGCCATATAAAGGAAAGGATTCCACAACCAAATGGCACTTCTCCATTATGGTTCATCATTTCACCAACAACATCAATTCGGATGAAGGATGTTTCAACCAAAAAAGGCATGCAATTCAGTGACTCAACTAACACTGCTTATTGGCTAAAATGACAAACAAACGTGGTATGTGGAAGAGAACGCTTTCGTGTAAGGCAATTCAACAAAATACAGTCGTTAGATGCAAACACAACCTACGTTAGACAGACTCATGTCATGGACATTGTGACACTCCAAAATAATTGCACTCTTGAATATATTTCTTTTATTTTCTACGCTAAATGGTGTTTATAAGTTTTTATATAACATTTCATGCAATACATGTAAATTTATTTATAGTTTTATAGTAAATTAAAATTACTAAAAATGCTCTCTAGGTGAATGTCGGACACATATCTCAAGCCTTATCCAAGTGTCTAGAGTTCGATACAGCCATATTACACAATTAGAAAAGTTTACTTTGGGGGTGTTTGGAAATGCTATGTTAGTAGCTTTTACCTTTCTTCTACTAATTTTAGCTATAAGTTATAAATTTTTTCAAGTACTCACAACTTCTGCTATAACTTATAACTCTTTTTTTCTTCTATTTTAGGTACATGCTACAATCTTTACCAAATACTCACAACTTCTGCTATAAGCTACAATTTATAAACTACTGGCAGTAGCTTTGCTAAACACCGCCTTAACATAAAATGCAACATATGCCAAAAGAAAATCTTTCATACAACAAATGCGGACCTGTGAATAAAGCATGAATAAACAAATAAACTTTCAAGGATACTGCTCAGTATCACGACGAGTCATCTTGCTTGTTGCTTCTTTACCATGAATCCTCAGACCTGTTTCCTCCAAGTAACCTGGACGCTGGACCATGGTCCCCTTTCTGTCCCCCCTGTCTCTTGCATCATACGGTTGTGGCATACCAATATTTAAGGGAGGAGGTGGTGGTGCAGCTGGTGAATACTCACCAGCCTCAGGCAGATGATCTCTTTTGAGTTTTCTTCTTTTAGAGGCTGCATTTGCATCCATATCCTCCTTCAAAAGGCTAGTTTTCTCTCTCTCCCTTTCCTTCTCCCTCTCTTCCACCTACATGTAGTAGTCAGAAAATATGAGCAACTAACTTTCCAGACCCTTTTTAATAGAATAAGATTGGACAGAGCCCCAACCCAGGTCATAGTCGTTATGAGTGTCTATTGGATAGCAACGCTAATCTGTTCCAGAATCAACATCATAACAGCGTAAACCAGATTTTACATACCGATAACTGTGTATAAACATTTTTTTTTTGATAAGTAAAAATTTATAAAGGGCATATGGGAATGCCATACGCATACAGAAGGGAGAAGACAAAAACTCTCACTAAAAGCTAACAATGCATCTATCATTAATGTTTGGACTAGCCTTTTTGTAGGTTTTTTGGCTTTTTTTTGGTAAAAAAGTAGATGTAAAAAAATATAGAAAAAGTCAGCTCAGGCCAAACAAGTAAGCTTTTTTGGAGGTTTTTAAGCAAAAAAATTCCCAAAAAAGCTACTCCAAACATAGGCTAATAAATGAACGAAGCTTACTCAAGCTAAAAGGAACAGAATAGTGGATTACTGGTTCACTAGGTCAATTGAGGACTGATACAAAAGATATATCATTTCAATAAAATATAACTGTGAAGTACAAAAACCTAAAAAACTAAAAACCCAAGGAGAAGTAAACATCATTGCATAATTACTATCACTGACATAAAAAAAATGAGACATAGTACATAAGTTTGTGCACAGTGCACATTCATGATTTAAATAAATCTTATTCAACGTATTATGCACATATAAACATGTTTATGGTACCCTTTACACACTCTTGACACTCTGGTTATGCATATTCCTACGTGTTTATAAAATTAGAACTTGTACTTAAAATATTAGAAATAGATTTTTCTTTTCAGCCCTAGCATAATGGAACAACTCAATACCTTACCAAATGCCATCTTCAGGCCTTCCATCTATATATATTCTGAATCTTTCTAAATCTAAATAATATAAGTGCGTAAATACTAAACAAATGGAATTTATTTTTCTTTCAACCTAGCATAATGGACATCAGACTCACATGAGCTGACCAACCAAGGACCTGGTTGCAAGGCCACTGGTCCAAGGAAAATCCTGATTACCAACAAAAATCAATTATGAGCATTGCTCAAAATTAAGCACGCGCCCCACATAAAATAAGCAATTAAAATAAATAAAAAAAAAGAAAAGAAAAGAGTGTCTCTGGCTTTGTAGTTCTGGCTTTGTAGTTGGTCACTTTTTACAATTCAATATGTACCGTTAATATATGCATTCATTGCATATCTGATTCATTTGCAAGATAAAAAAAAAGGTGCAAAACAGACTAGATTGATTACAACATTCATTGCATATCTGATTCATTTGCAAGATAAAAAAAAAGCGCTAAACAGACGAGATTGATTACAAAGTGCCCAGCCATACCTTTATTGATATTGCATCACGTTCTTCCCGCTTTCTATCTCTAAAATCTTCTTCTCTTCTACGTTTTGCATCATCCTGCGAAACAAAGGTATTCTCCTCAGATCTTTTCCGTTCTCTCTCTTCATGCCTCGGTGAAAGTCTTTGAGAATGTCTAGCAGTTCCAAACCTTCTATCAGCCTCCTCATCTCTTCTACCAGCATTAACTGATTGAGGGACTACATGAGGAGGTAATGGTGGTGGTGGAGGCAAGTTTTGCCCATGAAATCGATCATCGACATGAGATTTCTCTGTGGAAGTTTCATTATGCCGCAATTTACTTCTATCTTCTCTGTTTCTTTCATCCTTAGCTTTTTCTGCAAGCCTATCAAAGCCCCTATCAGAACCTCTGTCTTGCCCTCTTTCTAAAGAGCGCTCTCTCCCATATCTTTCCATTGACCTATCTCTCAATTTTTCAGTTATATTGTCATCTCCACGGGATTTATCAGGGCGCTCTAACCTTTCCCTGTAGTCCCTGTCATGCCTTTCGGTTCCCTTATCTTTGGACCTGTCAAGGTGCTTATCCGTGGCCCTACTAATAATTTGCTCATCAGGTCCTGGTTTGTCAAGATCCACTAGAAGATGTTTTTCTGCTAATCGAGGATCAATTGACCTCTCCCTATCAGAGAATCGAACTTCAGTCTCTAAATCTCTCGAATCGATTTCCCCTTTCCGACGCTTATTTAGTCGGTCCAGTTCTTCAGTGGGACTGACTCTCTTTTGTGGTTTATCACCGGATTTTGAAGCTGTAATGGAATTATCATACCTAGGAGACTGAACAGGTCTCGAAGAGGGGGGTCTCGGAATATCAGAAACTTCAGTGCTATCATCTTTGACAGCAGAAATCCTCAAATCAGAAGACTTTGCTGCTCCACTCTCTACCTTCGGTTCACTGCTGTGGATATCTAATGATTTTGTGGATAGAATAGAGCCTTTAACTGAAGTTGGAAGTGTGTTGCCAGTGACAGGATCTGGAGAAGAGACATTAGCAGTCCCACCTGGCCTGCCTTCAAGTGGATGCATGAGATCCCTGTCACTGGTAGAAGAGCCTAATGTTCTGCCAACAGCTTTACCAGATTTACCATCATCTTTTCCAAGATCCTGTCTGGGTTGCTTTGAAAGAGATCCAGCAGGCAATGACCGTTTTACAGGAGCTCTCACCTGCAAAAAAAGAAAAGAAAAAGGTCAGTATAGCCTGTTTTGGAATATGGTTAGTTCTTCTCATGAGTGGCAATGTGACAGCACGAAAACAATAGGTAGACTTAGCCATCCAATAATAATATGCTTACTACTTTGAACTTCAATATTTCTTACAAAAGCCATACCTATCAAGTAAGAGTTTGTGCAGGAACTAAAAGAAAGGTGACTCACATGATACAGATTAGGAATTAAGGGAAGTGTATATGGTGATGTACTTACGACATCACAAGTTCATGGAAAAGAATCCTGGAAACAATGAAAAGGTGTACAATCATGGAGACCTATAGTTTGAGACATCCATTGTGCTTGGCCATGAAGCACGTGTTAGGGGTATGGATGCGGGTATTGGTAAAATTAGTTACGTCGATACGGAAAAAAAAACCTAAAAAAATAGGGTATGGGTATGATTGGGGTGCATCCATAAAAATATATAATTTTATAAATTTGGAGTAACATATTTAGGGTGTTTGGCAAAGCTTCTGCAGCTTTTGGCAAAGCTTCTGCAGCCAACTTTTAGCTTCCTGCTACTAATTTTAGTAATAAGTAACAATCTTTCCCAAACACTCACAATTTCTGTTACAAGGTATAACTATTTTTTCTTCTATTTCATCTACAAGTTAACACATTTACTAAACACTCACAACTTCTGTTACAAGCTACAATTTAAAACATACTAGTTTCAGCAATGCCAAACACCCTCATTATAAGTAACGATTAGAAAACAAAAATACAAAAATTAATTAATGTTTCTGTCGATTAAGGATCCAACATTCAAATCACATTTAATGCCAAAAGTACGATACAAACTAGAGTTAGATAACTTAGATGACCTTACATTATATAACTTACAAATCCAAGCTTAATTTTGGAAATATACTAAGTATAGAAAAAAGTGTAACGAGACTACCTTCATATTTGTATGAAAGTATTATTCTGAGTGAAGCACGGTTTAAAAAATTTACTGAATATATATTGGGTACGACAAAAACTATGAAAAAAATATAGATATATGTTTCGCATAACTGGTACGTAATACCAGTGCCAAATATGTACCCGGTACAGGTACATGTCTTTTGAAGTACTCATACTCCATAGGTGCTTGGCAATTAAAAGCTCACAATAACTAGGGGGAGAGAGAGAGAGAAAGAGAGAGTCTACATGAACCAATAAAGGATCAATCGAACCAGTAAAAAATGGAACCCTGCAAGTCTGCCCCAGAGAGAGAGAGAGAGAGAGAGAGAGAGAAAGAGAGAGTCTACACCAATAAAGGATCAATCGAACCAGTAAAAAATGGAACCCTGCAAGTCTGCCCCAGTTATCAATACATTCTCAGGTGGCATAAAAGGGACATCTCAGTGGCCTAAAAAATGTCTTATCTTCATATATTAGCTTTCAGAATCCCTCAATAGCATTCAGATAAATAAATGAGAAAAAGAAATTCCAAGATGAAGTTGTCAAACTGGCTGCAAAAATGCCACTTATGTCTAGTTGTAAAATTTCTCCAAGTCCATGGCCCAATAGAGGAATAAGAATTCAAATGTTACCTCAGCTTCTGCAGATGTCTTTGATCCAACTTTGGTGACGTTCTCATCCAATGTTCGGTTTGTGGACTCATCCATCTGTTTGTGATTTTCTATAGATTTGGCTGTTCCAGATTGTAAAGAAGCAGAGGGCATGGAAGGCTGACCATCCGACCCATTTACTAATGAGGCACCTTTTAGTTTTATATGTCCATAATCAGATTTCAGTGAAGTACTTTCTGTTCTTTCCAGCCTCCCATCTGCAGGTTTTGCCCTTAAAATCTGGTCTTTGAGAGAATTCCCAGAATCTGAATGCTGAGTACCTGTGGCAACCACTCTTCCCCCAACAGGATCACCTTGAACATTAATACCAGAACCATTTTGTACAGAAATCAAATTACCAGCTAAAGACTTTGAAGCAAGTGAAGGGGCCGGCTTCAGTTCAAGATAACCCATGCCAAATTCTTCTTCTGTAATCCATGAGGGCTGCAATTATTGAGGAAAACAGATCAATATCGTATGCAATGAGGAAACAATTATATGCCGATGACATGTTCCAAAACAACAATACCTTTCTGAATAGAAGAGCACACGAGACAACATATCAAAATCAAATTCAAAAGTTCAAGTTATTACAAAGAAAAAGCTTTAGTCACATCCAAAGTCGCAACAATTTCATTTGCACTGGGGTTCGTGGCACACGCTCTGCGTGTGCAATTTTTAATTTTTTACAATAAAAATATTGAATTGCAATAAACATGTAATTAAAAAAATTAAATAGAAAGGAGAAAATTTTAGAGCGTGTTTAAAAAATAGTGAGATGGTGTGATTTTAAAATTATTCCATCAAACTTTTGAATTAAAATTAGTTATACAAATAAAGGGTATTTTGGGTTGAAAAAAGTCCACATTGCTTTACTTTTAGGGGACACCAAGTGGGTGCTCCCCCTTAACAGAATAGTATAGATGTACCTTCCTAGCAGCCAAAGCTGCAGCAACACCTGTAGCCAACACCTTGAGATCCTCTCTTTCATCACTTTTAATTTTTGCAACCTGTACACACATACAGGGGGGAGAGAGGTGCAACAAAAAACTAAACATATAGGTCGAGAAGACAGACTGTATAAAGTAACATTAATTCCACTTTTTCATACCCGTTTTTCAAGATTGATCCCACTCTTACGAGTGACAGGAAAAACACTAGAAATTTTTGTCAACATTATCAAAGCATTTCGGATTTCCATATACTCAAGGGATTCCAAACATTGAATCAGCAACCTTGTGATCCGCTGGCTCCATTTCCAGTGTACCTTTTGGCCAAAAAAAAAAAAGTGAATATGAATCTTGAACCAATTGCTAGGAGCCTAGGAATGATGAGGTTTGAACCATATTTACACATGTCAAAGGGAACAACAGTACTGGTAGCAATTTGAAGGGAAGAAGACTGCATCAGAAAGTGTCCATATAAAACACACTTATGTGCGCGATCGGAGTTTCCCCACATATCACAGACAATACACCTAGCATAAAGTCTCGAAAGCATGTTGATAGACTGTGTAATGGATTTTGGGGGGCGCAGGAATAGATACATTAAACATCAAATTAACCATCAACCAAAACAAACAGAAAATTATGTGCCAACAAGGTCCGGTAGTACATAAGAAGTACCACCACAATGGCGCAATGCAAATGATGATGTTAATTTTGACTGACATCAAGATCCAGGAACTTTTCTGCAAAAACCCTCCAAAGATGCATGAAACTTGATATTGTTATGCATAAAAGAAGAAGGAAAAGGTTCTTAAAAACTACCACAATACATCATGAAGAATCCCTATCATCACTTGAAACAGTATCATGCACTCGACATTGACTTGAACCAAAAAATTATCTTAGCCATAATCCCAATGGACACTCAGCCCCTGGAAGCATAACCAAGGACAGGATACAGCACCACAGCATCAAGTGTGCATGGGAATGGGGGGGTTAGAAAATTGGATGCAAAATAAGAAAACAGAAACTAGTGAAGCTAATATCCACATGAGCTCTTTCTTCTGAAATATAAAATTTGAGTAAGAAAGCCATCATAATTCCTAGTTCTGAAAAAAAAAAACAGAAAAGGGGAAGAAAATAAGAAAAAAACAACTAACACAGCAAATATCCACACAAGATCTTTCTTCTGACATAGAATTTGAGTAACAAAGCAATCATAGTTCCTAATTACTAATTCTCTATGTTTCTAGTTCAATCACCCAAATCATTTCATAGCTGGAATTGATTGAGTTGCTTACTCAGACTTGTCTGAAGTAAATGTGAAGAAACTTTAAGAAATACAAAGATTTCATCAAAAAACTAATAAACAGTTCCAAGTACCGCACTAGGAATGCGGTTTTAAACTGGAAGCATCCAGAGTATTCATGATTCCTATAACAAAGAACATTTGGACAGTTGATGGCACAACTGAGTCATCAGTTTTGTCCAAAGATTCACCCTGATAATTTAATTCTTACTCCTGGAAATGCCCAAACCTTAGCTACACTATAGTGAATAATTGTTTTAAAATGAACCAAATCCATGAAATTTTTAGGTGATCGTATAAGTTGGTTAGTTCTAAAATCATCTCACGATGACGTACTCGTTATCTGTTATTGCAATAAGAATATCTGGGAACACTATCATTGACCTATAAAAAATAACACAACTATCCAACTGTGTACTAATACACTTAAAATTATCACTATAGTAATTCATTGATTATGCACCACAATCTATGTTACTGATAGAACTGTAGACACTTTTGCTACAACTTCTGAACCCATATTATGTGTAGTTGAATGCCAAAAATAAAATAAAACCAAATCAACAAAAGAAAGATGCAACATTATTCAATCAAACACATAAATGAAAGGAACTTCCTTTTGCATAAATAGAGGAGACAACCAAAAACAGATATAAACATAATGTGAAAAAATAAGACTAAAAAGTAACTGGATTGAGTTTTGAACAATGTAGAGATGGAGGAGTCAGAGGCAGAGTATATACAAAGACGAGTATATAATATACCTGCCACAATCACAAGAACATAGCAGGCCTAACATTGTTTTCCAAGTACTCAAAATAACAATTTTTACTTATAAAAAAACACTCAACTCAAAATCACAATGACAATGAATAGACCACGTGAAATTTGCAATTCAAAAGTCATAATATCACAACAAAATATTCAGCACTCAACATGACCATGAACCCACCTTAATGAACTGACTATAAGTAACACGCTGACTGTTCGGATATCGGTAATAGACAGCAAAACCTGGCATGTTTCCACACTCTTGCTCATATATTGATTCATCACTCTGCAAAGCAAGGAACCAGTCGACATGAACAACTTTTCAGAAAACCACACAAGCGCATGATCACTTACGTAAACCTAAAAATCATTGGACAATAATAACTAGAAACAGGGCAAAATGTTCATTCACCTTCCAGTAGTAAGCAATCTTCAGCGTCTCATATAAAAACCTCCCAAGTCGACCCACTTCATACTCGGTGCAACAGCATATCATAGGTTGCAAGGTTTTACATATCAGAACATCAATGTGGTTAACTGTGTTGAAAAATGGTGTGCCTAGAGAATGAAGAGTATGCACAAACATGGAACAATAAACAGCGTCTGGCATACTAAAAGTGCAGCGTGGAAAAATACAGCGTTGGAGGAACTCCATGTTAATCTTCAACGTATCTGGGCAGGAGCTCAACCACCTATCCTTTTCACGAGCAAGCCGCCTGTGAACAGATTTAACATTTTCTTCATGCTTCTGGAGTTCACTAGTAAGACGGTCCAAAGATTCTTGAATTCTTTCCTTGTCTTTCTTCCTTTTTGTGATTGCTGAGCTCGAATTATCAGAGATTTCTTCTAGGGCTTTCAGTGCAGCATGCTGCTTGGAAATTTCAGACTCATAACGACTTCTAGGAACATAAAGATCATAAAGTGTGAGACCCCAAAAGGTTGCATACAGATCCGTAGAGAGGCTATTCCATGCTTTTGAAGGTAACATCGTGCTAACAGTATCAAGATGATCTAACCACCTGCATAGAAGGAACAGATTTTTGAAAGCAGGAAAAAATGGTTAGTTAAAAGGTAAAAATCAGAAACACAGAACCTTAGAGCCTATCTAAAAAGGAAAAGAAAATCTGCACTAACATAGTAACTCAGGCCTGTATACACAGAAATATCCATAACATCCATACATACACGAATAGAAATATACAAATGTAAACGGGATTTTTCATGTCAAGCTAAATATGCTACCACCATTAAAAGTGGAAAAAGAATAAGCCCGGGAAAAATACGTTATAGGCTTCCGAGAAGGACCAAGATCCAGAACCAAATTGCCGTATGAATCTGCTGGCACAGCCTCCTTTTCTGCAATTGAGGTATTTGGAGCTTCCACATCATCTAAAGGCCAGAAGACATCAGTGCCACTCAGGCATTTAAAGAGCCTCATCACAGGCCGATAAATTAAGAAGGCCACCTGGAGCAGAGAGGGAAAAAATTATTATAAATAGGGAGTTGAAGCACGTTACGAAATCCTGTCTAATTTAATATAGCTGTCACTGGAAAGTTCGTAGAAAACACTGAAGAAGTTCCAACAAAGCGCATAGATATACAAAGAAATCCAAAGAATACTAGTGAAGAACCTAGAATAAACCCAAGACAAATCCGATGTAAGAAGATAGTAAAAAGAACTCCAAAGACTCAGAGAGAGAGAGAGAGAGAGAGAGAGAGACCTCGGGATCAAGGTGGTAAAGGTGCACAAGATCATCAAGAGGTGGAATCAGCTGAGCATATGCTGCTGTTGGCATCATTGCACTACACAGGAAGTCCACATATTGAAGAAGGGTTCCATGGCATCTATCAAATTGCTCACTAACCACCTTAATGTGAGGCACGTGCGCATTTATGACAACCCTGTAAAGGATAGTAGTCAGATAAGGTTCCCAACAACACAATGCATCAACATCATATCATTTTTGTTGCAGTAAACAAGAGCTGGCAAAGGGTATCCAACTCCCCCGCCACTTGGCAAACCTATCTCTCACTAGTACGGTCAAGGTCAAGGTCAAGGTCAAGGTTAAGTTAACAAAACGAACTTGATCAAAATGACACACACCTATTTATTCCGAAAATAAATGGTTATAGAAGTAACTACAGACTGGTTGACATTATAAATACTTGTCATCTTGAACTCAGATTTAGACAGAAGTATATGAAACGATGGTGTACAGCTTACACAGAACGATGTTGTGCTATAAGCAATAGTAGTGGAATTGCTAATTTTGGTTCCTCCTTTGGAAGCAATGAATCCCTTAGCCTGTTAGTGGATTTGATCAATGCCTGCAATGACAGATGTTAACATCCCAAGACCAGCAATGTCACACACTAAGAGAGATAGATTTAGATTTGAAACACATTTAGAACATAACAAGGCACAGCAATCACATAAATAAAAGTATAAATTTTTCTTTCCTATATATTTTCTTATCATGCAAGTACCTCAAATCATTCCCAAAAACAAGAATAAGCAACAAAAACAACAGCGGCAACATCATCAATAAAATGTTCATAATATAATAGATAAGGAAAAAACACTAAGCACCATTGAATTTCAAAATTGAACACAAGGGATACAGATGTGATGTACTTTGGAAACATGCAATTTTATTCCATCAAATTAACTAAAAATGTGCACGAAAAAACTTTATAGCATGAAGAAAGTTAAGAATGTAAAAAGTGCCAAAAAATAGTAAATAAGAAAAAGTAAAAAAGAAATAAGAAAAGATTAACACAGGTTTGGTTCACTACTGGTACGAACTATAGAACATGCGTTAGAAACTATAGAACACGCTATTCGAAATATTTTACTCAATTAGATTCCAACCAATGACCTCCAAGTTTTTAAAATCTATCCCCCCTTAGCAAATACTTCATGTGGTCTAACTATATGCACAATGAAAGTCACATCTCACTTATGCGAAAGGGAAACAATGGCATCACTTAAACACCAGGTACTCTTTCTGTAAAAAAGAAAAAAGGGGGTCCCTGAATGCTATTCTCAACTTTACAATCTTATTGTACTTTTGAAACATGATCACCTAATCCTTTACTTTGAAACACCATTTCAAATACAACCAAATCTTCCTAATTGTGTTTCGTAGGAAAAGATGAAACATCAAAAATGATAGGCAACATAACTATTACGTTACAGCTATAAAACAGGTCATATTGTGCAATTGTCATTCACGTGCGAAAGATATGGACAACTACCATCCATTTCGCACAAACATCAGTAGAGAAAAAAGGAAAAAGAAAAACGAAAAAGCAAGCTATACATGTAAGTGGAGTTTATTGACAGACAATTACTTTAATTTTAGAACACTGTCACCCAGTGTTTGTCCTACTATTTTGCGGGATCTGGGAGGGGAAGAGTGAATACTCATCACATAGTTCTGTATTTTTGCTCTTTTTTTTTTTTGCCGGGGGGGGGGGGGGTGGGGGGGTTTGCCCAATGTGGTTGGCC
>JAOTRH010000008.1:3204476-3249808 GCA_034768845.1 Heliamphora exappendiculata | reverse complement strand
GGGGGGATTGCCCAATGTGCTTGGCCCTAAGCTTGAACCCACATTCTCAGCTTAGCAGCCAAAATTTTCCAATTTTGCCAAGAAAATATCCTAGTAAATGCTTAATGTCATAAAGTGTGCCACATGGTTTACTTTTTAAGTTAGAGAACAAAAATATCAATTTATAATTTCCACTTGAAGACATAACCATAACAGTGGCATAGTAAGATGGATTTTTCATAAAAGAATTCAAAGGAAGATTATCTATAGTATGAACAGTGGAATGTATCTTAGAAGAGTATTCCCAAGAAAACAAAATCAACAGCAAACTAAAATATTCAGGTTAAGTTCCAGTATGCATTGAACGGTTTGAAATGCAAAACAGTAGGAGCTGATTATTTCTGTAAACACATCTTTGAATAACTTATGAATTACTAAATTGCTTTAGAAAATAGATCAATGACAGTTGACGCTTGAAAATTTCCAAAGCACCTTGTTGTTTCTGGCTATCCCAAAAGAAGTAGCCTGATAGCGGAGAGTGTCACTCCCTGCCATGGCATCTAACTGTTCCTCAGTCATGTTCTCTGTGTATTGGACATTTGCCATTTGCTGGATAAGCTCCTATTCCAAGTACATAAGTTCAAATTATTATGCATAGAACCAGAAGACACATCAGAAATGGTAATAATTTAATATCTGAAAACACCTGTAGGAGAACAAGTTCAATTCCATTCCCCTTTTTCAACTGATTAACGAGATACTGGAAAAGACCTCTCAGTTCCATCGATGGGTATTTCTTGCACCTACACACAACGCAAACAGTTATAGTAGATTTCAAAGAAGGAATCGTTGCCAAAAGTGCGTCATCAGCCAATACTGCAGCAATCAAAGGGGGCAATTTCTTTGATAGATCTGGAAGCATAAGAAACACTAAATTGCTGCACGATTCCAAGAGTCAATAAGAAAACCATTAAATCCTTGGATAGACAAGAGTACATAATAAATAAACGGATTGAACATAAGTGTGTGTGACTTGTTCAGATAGAAAGGAAGCAAGTTAATATAGGACAACAAACAGAATATCTTTTACACACACATAAATTAATAGAAGACCACAAATCATTTCGGGAAAAAAAACACAAATAAAACAAACAGAAATGAAGTAACGAAACCCTAAAATGTCTCTCTAATGAATAAAAAAACTGGCCAAAAGTAACATTACAATCAACTCTTTGTAAGGAGAGGTCTAGACCCTCGATCAATTTTTCTTCTTATTTTTGATGAAACGTCAATAGGAATGTACAAGAAGTTATATAAAAATTAAGATATGAAACCAGAGAACTTAATGGATCCTAATGGAATCACAATTATGGAGCTAGAAAAATCACATCCATTTCTGAAGCAAGTCAATTGGCATTGGGTTGGCACCTGAATCACTCAACCTGGGCATGAATTTTTTGTGATTTTGAACTCTTATAATGTAATTTTTCTTTTTTGATAAGTAATGTCATTAAAAACGCCGTAGAGGCGTAAACAAGTACACACGAAGCATACAAAGCCAAAAAACAAAAAGTGTCTATACCGAATAACCGGGATACTCAAATCCCCCAAACTCAAAACGAATCCAAAGAAAGAGAACAAACACCGTGGAGCCAAAAAAAAAAGAGGGTTGAAAGCACCACCCCTTTCAAAATAGGGATGGTGCAGTAAACACCCTGGACATATCTACAATTCGTCTCTCCACAAAGTGATAATGGTTCCTTTCATAGGAAACTTGATACTGATATGGTTGGGGATTTTGTGCTACAAAAATGGGCTATGCACCACACGATACAGAGACACAATGCTCCAAGCTTTCCTCTTACTCTTCCTCAAACATCCTCTATGCCAACACACAAAAACCTCCTTCACTGATCTAGGCATCACTCAGGTAACCCCAAAGCAAGATAGAGCCATGTCACAAAACTGCACAGCCATCGGGCAATGCAGCCACAGATGATTGACCAATCCTCCTTCCCCTTTACACATGCAACACCAATCTAGTACAAAGTTATCCCTTCTCCTCAAGTTATCAATGGCGAGAATAGCTTCCGTAGTGGCAATCCAAGCCAAAAAAAGCAACTTAAGGAGGAGCTCTTACATACCACAACACTACTTTCCAAGGGAAATCACTATTTCCTAGGCCAACAAGGCCCTTCTAAAGGGTCGCCACTGAGAACACTATTAGAGGCAGCACACCACGCCAAAAAATCCTCTAAATCCAGTTGAACACAGAAGCCAAAAAGAGTCCCAAGAAAATCCGCCACGGAGCCTACTTCCCAGTCAAACAATGCTTTCCTAAACGAAGGGTTCCAAACCCCAACACTAATATCTCTAGACCAATAATCCATCTTTGAGGTAATAACAACTTTACTGCCTTTAAATATTATTTCAACTCATAAGCCATAACCTAGATACACCGCCACACAAATGAAAGTTAGGTCATCTCCAACTCCAAGTAAAGCACTGCAACATAATGACGCCTTGGTTTTTCAGTACATTCTTTAGTTTTATTGATAGTTCTATGCATACAACGGATCAGCAAGTATGGTTCTGGTTAGGATGGTTCAGCAGGCTCCAATTCAGAAAACACAAATCCCTGCAACCGACACACTACCCATTGCCATTCCATAAAAAGTATGGATGGCAAGGCACTGATAGAGTAATTGATTAGCAAACCAAAACATTGATCGAATGGAAACAACATATTTGACAAAAGTATGGAAGAACTAAAGGCAATGCAACAAGAGCACTAGAAAATAAATACAATCAGATGACAGATCGATGGGCTCTAAAGAATAAAGGTCTTCTCATGCTCTTTACGCGGTTCACCCAATGAGGACTACGTCCACGGCTGTTGTAGATTTCCACTATGACGAATAATGAATAGGTTACATCGGAATTATCCTAAGCTACAAGCCTACAATTTATAAAGCTAGGGTTATAAATCTGTAAAAATACCCTTAAAAAATTTTCCTAAGCGACCGTGGGACTCAATATATAGTACTTATCAAGCACCACACAATGAACAAAACTTAGCATAAGTAGGGGATTTCTTTGAGAACAAAAGGACAACATAACATTTAGGCAAACATTAGAACTATCGTGACAACTCAAGGAGAGATGGAAGCATGTTTCAAATTCAGGAGACCATGATTGACTCAAGGTTGCCCCTTTTTATCTAACAAGACTGAAGCCCATAGAACAAGAGAATAAAAATAAGTGGTGGGATGCTTTTTAAAGGTGTGTGATCAAGAAACAAAATTTCCATTTGTTTCCATCAAAACTACCGAAACGTTTCCGTTTCCAAAGTGACCGAAATGAACACTAGTAGAATAACGAAATTCTAGCATTTCTTTTGAAACACAAGAAAACATTGTGCAATATACTCAAACAAGTTTTATTAAAATGAATTTAAACCTTTTCTTAAATATTTTACATTTCTTTTAGAGATGTATAGATAGTTGTATACCTTATCAGAAATAATATTATTAGAATTCATATTGTCTTGGTAAACTTTTACTCCTTATTTTGTTAGAATCCGACACTTTTTAGAATCGATACTTGTATTTAATAAAATTAAGTAAACATATAAAATTAATTAATGGAAATATTGATTTTATGGTTTTATACTTGTTCCTTTATGTGAATAAATATATAAATATCTATAATTATCTTTAATACATAGATTTACCCAATGTTTCTAAGTATTTCTAATTTTTTCATGTTTGAAATGTTCTCGAAATATTTTCAAAACATTTTCGAAACGTTTCCATTTCCATGCTAATCGAACAACACCCCGAAATGAAATTTTGATCCTGTGTGTGATCAATTAAAAACGAGTCAAAAAAAAAATTTCAAAAATGATTACAGGACACAAATTGATTGTGATGTAAAATCAAGAGACAATATATGTTCGGGTGTTTCCATGTAAGAGTTTTGTGATGAAAATTGGTGATGAAAAATGAAGTACTAGAAGTAAATGCATTCACATGAAACCAGAGGAAAGGCAGGTGTGGGACAAGATTATGTGATAGAAGATGGTATCCACCATGCATGAGCAAATGGCTAACAAATAAGGTTGACATTCTTTGCAGACAGCATATAGAAGGGGAAAATGCACATCGCAAAGGATAGCAAGATAAGACACAAAAGCAGGTTAATAAACCGAACATATGATTCGAACACTGAAACCATGAACACGTCACCAACAATTAATAATAACAATGGGACTTAACTTTTAGGCATGCCAATTCCATGGCGATGAAGTCTAATGCCCAAAGTAACAACACATTCAGCAATTTTACAATTCCCAGGATGAAACAAAAAATGACATAATTACAACTTCAAGTTGGCTTTTTAAAAAAGTCAAAGATTAATATAACAAGGTCTTAGAGGAATGAACATGTCAGATGATGGCGAGCTGAGAAATGACACAAGGAAAAGATGACCAAAACAACAACGGGCCAACTACATAGATGCACTTAAAGGAAGATATGAGATCTATAGATATGACCAGTAAAAGATTTGTATCAGACTGCAGTTTATTCAAGTCATCTCACAGAAATATAGTGAACCTAAAGTTCTTTCAGCCCCTTTTATTATCTTTCAAGGAGAACAGATTTTGCGTACAGAAAGGATGTAAGCGAAAAAGAAAAAATCATCATATTTGTTTCCAACAACTGTCTAATGTTTTCATCATAAGTACTTAGGGCAACTAAAAGGATCCATCTTCTCTACGCCACTCTTCTGACATCCATAACCACATTCTTTTTGGCCGTTCCTTCTATCCTTTGGCGCCTTCAAATAGGATCAAGCCACTCCTTGGTACTGGTACATTAATTGATCTACATTCCATAATGGTATACAATCTATATATCAAGCCATCAAAGAACTTTCTCTCATCTGATTCAACCAACGCCAGATTATTGATGGCAGCACAGGTGAAGAAATTCTACGTCATGTTTCCGTTCAATCCCCACAGATTTTCACATTTTCTTTACAAAGTTATCAGTCTAACCACGATCTATAACTCATGGAGGCACAATTTTTTCAACTGCAATCTGCTTCAGCAACTTACATGTTAGAATATGCGGGGTTGGCAACCCTGAATAAAAGGCAGCCCTGAATAAAAGACACGGGAGGTAAAAACAAACGGAAATCTTTCAAGTTAGAATACGAAGAGTAGGCATGTTGATTTACACAATATCTTGGAAAAATGAGGATCAAAAGCCAATAAATCACAGCAAAGCTGATACTCAAACAAGTAGTCGCATTCATCCCTTTTGTTATTCTGTCCATATCACCAGGACCTGAAACAAGTATTTTTGACTAATCGAATGGGACGAACCCTCAAACAAAGGAATTTCTTTTCCCACATTGAAAAGAAAAGTCAATCAAAAAGACTAATAACAGTAAGAAGAGTACTCGCAGATTTATCAAACTTGAAAGTTTGTGGGGAAGAATAGATCAATAACTTTCGACCTACAACGACAAATTTAAAAGACCCTATGCAATAATACAATAGCAAACAATCATGAATTGACAAATATTATTCCTGTGAATCAACAATACATAATTAATAAAACAGAAATGCTAATGAAACCACAATTCGGTGAATAAATAAAGAAAAAAATAAATAAACGCCAGTTAAAGCCAAATTTTAGCAAACAAATTATCAGCTCAAGGTTATAATTATTATTCCATTTTCTTATGACCACAAAGGCATCCCTCAGTATCGACAGGTCTGGATCCTGGAAAAAGTTATAGCCAAAGGCCCAAATAAGAACCTGAACTACTCACTCTGCACATTTGATATATAACATACTCAAAACTAGGGCAACAATCTACTAGCGTATAGTCTTAACACACTTATTAATTTCAAACTAGATTTTAAAATCCTGCAAGGAATACAATGCCCGTATAATGTTTTTTGTGTCCCTAATCATAGAGAACACTTAAAAAAAATACTTAAATCAGACCCCAGAATAGCATAAATGCAAGTTTAAGAACCAATTAACCCATCCAGTTATTTATTTATTTATTTTTGCGTGAAGCAACACATCCATTTCCTCTAGCACACTAAACTCCAGTCCCGCGGCTCCCGCCTCCCCTATCGAACTCGAATCAATAAGCTCAAGATGATTATGACATTCATTGCCAAAGCCGCTCCAATTCAACATGCAACACATGCTCATGATTAGACCTGCGCTATCTTGTGCAAGGTCCATAAACCTTGACCTGAAGAATAAAAATAAAAGATTATGCAAACAGGAGAAAAAGAAAAGAAGTGACATACCAATGCACACATCCAAAAAAAAAGTTTACACTTGATTCCTTTATCCCTCTTGAAGTGACACTTCTCCTTTACCCTCTTACAAACTAATCTAACTACAAAATTAAGAAATTTGTCTTATAAAAATGTCAAGACAAGGTTTCAGTCATGCCTTGGATACATAATATTATTTAGTGACAGATTGAGTCAAGCCAATGGCACAAGCCATAATAGTCTTATGTAAAATATATTTATCAAGTGAAAATAATTATTTTAAAAAAAAATCTTGGTTCACATTGACAACTCCAAATACAAGAAGAAACTTGAAAATAAACACATAAGACAACATAAAGCTTGCAAGGACAAGCCACTCCAGCCCTAGCAAAATGTTAACATCAATCACCGATGGGTGTATTTTTTTACATACTCTATAAAATATTCGTTTAATAATGTAGACTGAAGAGCGTGAGTGCCAAATGTACATGAGAAATGATTATATATGGATAATAATAACAACCTCCCATTCCTTGTACAATTCAGCAGCACTGATATCCTTGAGAGCTTGGTTGATGAAGCTCAAGAAACAACACAATTCTCAATTCAAGCATCACCTCTAGAGAAATTGAATTTTGCTGCAAAAGCTAATGAGTTCCATTCTTTGTACATTCATACTACGACAAATGATGAAGCAAGACATACGAAACCCACATCTTAATGAAACTGCAGTGGCGGTCCATCATCTTAAAAAACTGCAGTAGTGTTCTGTCGGGACATCTGGATCTACAGCATAACCATTAAACAAATAACCCTCAATCCTCTGTCAACTCTCCCATTTTTTAAACAGAACACGTCTCCTCAAAGCATAGGCATGCCCTTCTGAGCTTATCAAAGGTGGAACTGCTTGACAGCAGCAATTAAATCGAAAAAAGACAACATTTCCGAAATGATCAAGTCATATGCCAAAGGAGGTTCACAATCAAAGAATGATAGGAGTTGCAAAAATTAGCATTGACGAGAATTTAAACTATCCAGGAGGACCGGGACTAAGCACCTTCTATCTTCAACCCTCCAACTACATCTAAGCTTTATAATAGAGCAACTTGACTTGGATATGATATGAATTCCTAAGTACATAGGACACAGCAGAACAGGAACATCCAAAGGCACAGCCATGCAATCCGACAGAAATAATTTAAGTATCTGTATATCAACCACTTTGACAAATGAGTCCACGGGGATTTCACCCCTTCTCCGGTTCTAATAGCAACTTTTCTGCTCAGCAAAAAAGTAAAATTTAACTTCTGCCTCTTTACAACCCCCACAAGTACATGAAGATCACCAAAGCACTGACCGACTTATTTCCTCTGCAGTTTGTCAAACTCGCACTCCACAATTGTTTGAATAAGCTATCCATCCATGAAAATGAAACCAAATATTTGTCTTCATATGAACAGTTCTAGGGCAAGATTCAAATAAAACCCACTACTTCGGATCCACAAGAAAACTTCCATCTAAGGAGGTACAGCTCAAATTGCTATTAAACCTTTTGAAGAAGAGAAATTCTCATTTTTGGAACTTCAAAAGGAGAAAATGATACACACACATGGAGGGAGGCTTAACTGGAGAACTTCTCACTTTAGCACTTGCACCCCCTCTCCCCCCCCCCAAAAGGAAAAGCCTGCCCTCTTGTAGACATCCTCTCTTTTTGCTGTTCTTTATTTTCCTCCATTCCTGTTCTGATGAGCAATCATCAATCTATGCTTACCAAACCTCATCTATCTGAATGATGCCAGCCACATATGGCACGCAAATGAAAGAAGACTGAAGCTATATCACCATCAAAGGAGCTCAGGAAAATATGCAAACATCCACACCACACCACCTTCAGCCAACCAGCTTTTCCTGAGGTTAACTGCAACTGCAAACTGGGAGCATCCCATGAATATCTAAATTCAATATGCAACAAAGAATGAATATTTGTTTTCCAAGTACAGGTAAACTAACGAATGTTACCGTTACAATAAATATAGTATGGCACTTGCACATCCCTTAAGAAGACATTTTATTGACAGGCAGAAATTAGAAACACGAGGAAAGAAAAATCATATAATTTAACTCCTTTCATAAGAGAGTAGCAATGCAAAATAGCAAAAAACGCAACCTTGCTAAACAAAAATAAAATAAAATAAAAAAGAAAAAAAGAGAAGAAAAGAAAACTAACAGTGAAACCAAAAAACCTAAACTAATTTCCCACTTATTCCCAAAACGAGAACCAAATGGCATATATAAGAAACAGACACTCTTATTACCAATAATAAATGAAAAACATTAACTAGATTTAATTCCTAACGCAGCAGCATTTTTAAATAAAATGAAGATATTAGAAACTACAAGCACGAATACAAAGTACCCAAGCAAAAAAAGAGTACATACAAGTGACCCCAAAACGAAGCCAGAGATTGAAGCCAGTCCGACAAATTAAGACCGTCATCCTTTAGCTTCTCGCGCCCACCTTGTGCCAAGCGCTCAATCACAACATACTCCAAAACATCATACTCAAGCTGTGTACAAAATCATGCATTTAGCAAAAGAAAGCAAGAACCACAAACATCCATCCAAAAGTAAATTAAGTCATATTGATAATAAATAAATAAATAAATAAGTAAATTAAGTCATATTGATAATAAATAAATAAATAAGTTTAGAAAGCAATATTTACAATGCATCAAATATCTAGAAAACATGACTGAAATGACATGCAGATAGCCTATGAAGCACGGGTGCGGGTACGTGGTACGGGTACGCCGGTACGATAAAATTTAAAAGCATAGGGTACAGATACACTTGTGGTACGACGGTAAACTTATTTATTTTTTGTATCTTTTAGTATTACATTACATATATGCTAAATATAAAATTATTTTTGCATATGAGAGAAAAATAAATGTTAGATTATATAAGCATTGTCGTCCCAATGTTGTGTCTTTGACAATTGCTAGTTGAGACTGAATGGCGAATACTTGTTAGACTGGACGACAATTGCTATGGCAACCGTATTGGTTGAAAGTTGTCTTCTCACACAAATTTAAAATTTTAACATTTTTATTAAATTAAATAATCCAAATCATGTCTTTTAATACTCAAATTTATCTTTATATTAAAAGAGATAACATATTATTTACTCTAGTACTTTTTAAAATTTTAAAAGTTTCATATAAGTCGCAATATATCTATTCACGTACCCAAAACATACCACTGCCACACCCAAAACGTACCCGTGCCGTACCCGGCAATTGGAAAAGTACTTGGTGCTTTCTCGCCGTACCTGGTACGTACCGTTCCCGTTCCCATACCCATACCCGGTGTGTGTACGGTACTATTTCCGAAGTACCCTTGCTTCATAGCAGATAGCTCAAAGCAACTAAACCTAACAATGTAAAGAAAATAAAATTCCAAAAGCAATATCATATCAAAGGTGACCACACATTTGATAACACGCAGCTAGAATGACATTACACAAACAGCATGCCAAACAACTAAAATGCAACTATTTCAATCATCAATAATTTAGTACATTTGATACTTTTGACCAAATAAAACCAAAGACCACTCTTGCACAATGAGCATTAAGCTTCACTAGGAACTTAATAACATTTTCACAGTAGTTTTCAAAAATGCAACGGGTTTCCATTTTCTTTTTTGGGGGTGGAAAGAGTTGAATAGTAGAATATGAATTTAGGGTTTAAAAAAGAAAGAAGAGATGAAAAAGAAGAAAAGAAATAAGAAAAAAGGGTTCAAAGGCGTTAATTAATTAGCCTCCTTCACCCACGCATCCTTTATATATTATTAGGTCAAAAAGATAAGTACACGAATACTATTAAAAAAATAAAGTAAAATAGAAAAGTATCACTCTTAACACTTCCCCTCAAGCTGGAGCATAAATATCAAACATGCCTAACATAATAAGTAAGCAATGAAAAGTAGAACGCGGCAGCGGCTTCGTAAGAATATCACCCAATTGGTCTTCCGAGCGAATATAAGGAGTGACAATCTGTTTATGCAATAACAAATCCCGAATTAAGTGACAATCAACTTCAATATACTTAGTGCGCTCATGGAACACTAAATTATTAGTAATAAAAATAGCGGTCTGATTGTCACAAAACTTTCGCATTGGAAATGGAGTAGAGACGCTAAAATCCTGAAGAAGATAACAAATCAACAACATTTCAGAGGCAGTGTGAGCCATTGCCCGATATTCGGCCTCAGCACTGGAACAAGCCACCACATTTTGTTTCTTACTGCGCCAAGTAACCAAATTGCTACCAACTAGAGTACAATAGCCGAACGTAGAGCGCTTATCAGATCAGCTACTGGCCCAATTAGCATCACTAAACTCGGTGACAGTCAAAGAATCAGATGGTTGATAAAGTAAGCCACGGCCTGGGGCACTTTTTAAATAGCGTAAGATACAACAAACAACCTCAAAATGTAGTTACCGAGGAGCATGCATAAATTGGCTCACAACACCAACTGCAAAAGTAATGTCCGGGCGAGTAACAGTGAGATAGATTAACTTTTCAACAAGACGTCGATATCGATTAGGATCATCAAAAATATTGCCCTATTCAGCATCAAGTTTAACAGTAGAGTCCATGGGAGTATCAACTGGCCAAGCACCAAGAAGGCCAATTTCAGAAAGAAGATCAAGTACATATTTTCGTTGAGAAAAAGAAATGCATTTAGAAAAACGAGCAACCTCACTTCCAAGAAAATAGCGAAGAGCACCCAAGTCCTTAGTATAAAATTGTGTGGCCAAGTGATTTTTCAGATAAAAAATGGCAGCAACAGCATCATCACCCGAAAGAAGAATATTATCAACATAGACAATCAACACAATAGTGCCTTCAGCAGAGTGACAAATAAAGACTGAGTGATCAGAAATAGAACGTTGAAAGTCATAGGTAAGGATAACGGAGCTAAACCGATCAAACCAAGCATAGGGAGATTATTTTAAGCCATAAAGTGCCTTACGCAAATGACACACACTACCATCAACAATATAACCAGGCGGCTAGTCCATATATAACTCTTCCTGAAGGTCGCCATGAAGAAAAGCATTTTTAATATCAAGTTAATATAAGGGTCAAGAACGACTAACCGCAACAGAAAAAAGGATGCGAACTGAGTTAAGACGAGCCACAAGAGAAAATGTTTCTAAGTAATCAACACCGTAGGTCTGAGTGTACCCCTCAGCAACCAACCGAGCCTTAAGGTGCTCAGCAGACCCATCGGAAAGATATTTTACAGTATATACCCAGCGACAACCCATAACTTGCTTCCCCAGGAGAAGAGAAGTAAGTTCCCAAGTGTGATTCTGATGAAGAACTATCATTTCTTCATCCATAGCAGTTTTCCATTCAGACATTGACAGGGCTTGTTTATAGGATGAAGGAACAGAAATAGACGACAAGGTAAAAGCAAAAGAATAGAGAGAAGAAGAGAAACAATCATAGGACAAAAAATTAGCAATATGGTGTTGAGTACAGGCACGCTTATCACGACGCAAAGCAATAGGCAAGTCAGAGGAGGCGGATGGAGGGGGTGATGATGCAGGAGCCTCAGCCAAAGAAGATGACGAATCCGAACCATAAGGGACAACTTGTCGAGTACTAGATCGCTGATGGACCTGCAAATGAGAAGTAGGTAAAGAGGAAAGAGAGGGCATAGAAACAGGTAAAGGTAGAGTAGAAGAAGAACTAGATTCCCCCTCACGACAACATATGAGATCAGATGACAACGGGAGACTGGAGGAAATAAAAAAAGGTGTGGATTTAAAGAAGGTGACATCAGCACTAACAAAATACCGGTGGGCCTCGGGGTGATAATAGCGATAACCTTTCTGAGTACGAGAGTAACCAAGAAAAACACACCTTCAAGCTCGTGGAGACAATTTATCACGACTGGAATCAAGAACATGTACAAATGCAGTACAACCAAAAACCCGAAGAGTAAGAGGAAAGGGCGAAAAAATCGGATATAACAAGAAAAAAGGAGACTGTCCATTGAGGACGACAGAAGGCATGCGATTAATAAAAAAGCAAGCAGTAAGAACAGCATCACCCCAAAACTGCTTGGGTACCGTAGTGTGAAACAATAAAGTATGAGCGACGTCTAACAAGTGACAATATTTGCGTTCAGTAACCCGGTTTTGTTGAGACACGTAAGCACAGGTAGTTTGGTGGATAATATCACGATCAACACAAAAGGATGCGACACTGGATTGTAGATATTCAAGAGTATGATCAGATCGAATAACCTTGAGACATTTGCCAAATTGGGTATAAATTTCATTGTAAAAGCGAGAGAGAATACAAGGTAATTCCGATTGACTTTTTAACAGAAACAACCAAGTCATACGAGAATAGTCATCAACAAAAATAACAAAACAAGAATATCCATTATTGCTAGGAGTTGGAGAAGGACCCCAAATGTCCGTATGGACTACATCAAATGACTCTGACTAACGACTATGACCACTGGGGGAAAAGGAACTACGGTGATGCTTTCCTAACTGACAAGCTTCACAATTAAAACCAGACACAAGACTCAAATTGGAAATAATCAACTTAAGCTTAGCCACATATGGGTAGCCCAAACGCAAATGCCATTGAAGGGGAGAGACAGTAACACTCAAAACAGATGAAGTGGAGGCGAAGCAGCATCAAGATAATAGAAGTCATCATTCTCATGCCCCGAACCAATCATCATCTTGGTCTGAAAGTCTTGAAAAACACAAGAAGTGGGAGAAAAAGTTATTGAACAATGTAAAGTTTTAGTTAACTGGCTAACTGAGAGTAAATTAAAGAGAAAATTAAGAACATAAAGACTAGAAGGCAATGAGAAAGATGGAGATGGATGTAGAACACCCATCCCCTGCACAGGTCGAGATGAACCGTCAGCTAAAACAATATGATGCTTAATAGGAGTTAAACGAGAAAAAACGATGGATTACTAGACATATGAGAGCTAGCACCAGAATCAAGGACCCATGAAGGAGATGTAAGAGCCGTGCGTGCAACATTACCTGAATTGGCTAAAAGTAGCCGTGGAAGATGGAGGTAAAACAGACTGCAATGTCTAAACAATCTCGCTAAGTTAAGTAGTGAGAGCACCGTGAGAATCAGAAGCAGAAGATAGCTGATAAGAATCAAAAGCAAGCTAAGGTGTGTGATCAGTAACTTGACTAACATAATCAGGTTTACCATACTTAGCCCAATAATACGGTTCAGTATGATTAGTACCACCACAGTGATCACATTTTCTATCACCCCGACCACTACTGCGACCACCACCTCGAGAACTGCCAGGAAAATTACGTCCACCCCAAGTACCGCGGCCATTACCACGAAAGGAACCACGATCGCCGTGGATAGAAACTAAGGCAGAAGAGTCAGATGCAGGCGGAGGAGCAAACGGATTAGAAATCTTAGCAGAATGGCCCAACGAAGAACGTAACAACCGAAAATATGCATTCGATGCAGTAGGCAAAGTCTCACTAGCTAAAATTTGGTCCTTAAACCCACGAAAGTCAGAATCTAAACCAGAAAGTAAGGAGACAATCATGAAATCCTCCCATTGGTGCTTCTGTTGCTGTAAGTCAGTAGTAAAAGGACGATACTGCAATAACTGATCCCAGAGACTCTTGAGCATACTGTAATATTCAGACAAAGGTTTCCCAGCCTATTTGGTTGCAAAAATCTACCCATGGAGCTTATAAACACGGGATACATTGCTCTGGTTCGAGAAAGAATCTGCAAAAGAGTCCCAGATTTGCTGAGAGGTATCACAGAACTCCGCTGTAGTAGCAATATGAGGCTCCAAACTATTCCACAGCCAACCCATAACAATAGAATCAATCATTTCCCAACTAGACAGAGTAGGATCCCCTTTGGGTGGAAGAGGATCAGTAATGTACGTCAACCGCTGTTTGCCTATGAGAAAAATCTTAAAGGCATGTGCCCAAGCTAAATAGTTAACACCATTAAGGTGTTTAGAAGTGAAATATCGCGGCAAGCCATCATCTTTAAAATCACTAAGTTTTGTCTCAGCCATAGCAACTCAAGAACAAGTGTAATTCACTTAGAAATCAACTTGTGAGAATCGAACAACTAGAAACCAACCAAAAAAACACTGTAATTCCAAGCAGTTGCAAACGCCAAGTATGGAGAACTAAACCATGAACAAATGCAGCACTGAAGGAGATCTGAACCAAGAACAAGGGGTAGCCAACCCTTAAACAGCAAAGGAACACACTAGAAACCCTCCAAAAGCACCAAACGAACCTAGATTTGGCATAAACCATGAGTTTCGACACCTGTAGCGGGGATTTGGACCATCAGAAACCACAACCGAAGGAGAACGGAGCCTTTCTTCGCAAGAACATTCGGCGCCGAGAGTCACAATGACCAAAAGTACCAAACAAGCATAGATTTGTCATGAGAAGAGTGATTCGGCACCTATAGGTTGGATCGCGACCACCAAGATCCAAGATTAAAGCCGCGAAGTACAGTTCAAAACCCTAGGATTCCGAAACTTGCGAAAAAACTTCAAAAAATCATGAAATATGCCAATCCTCTTCAAAAGAATGAAGCAAAAATCATCGCAAGGACCAGGAGACTGAGGCAATTCGAACCAAAGGAGCGACACGTTCATCGTCGTCCGTACAAGCACTGACGTCATGCTGACGTCGTACGAAATATGACATCATAGCGTCGTTTTCTCTACGCGGCAAGGGCTGAAGCTTTACAATGCTTCTAGGGTTAGATCGGAGAGACTTTGATACCAAGTTAAATAGTAGAATATGAATTTAAGGTTTAAAGAAGAAAGAAGAGACGAAAAATAAGAAAAGAGATGAGAAAAAATGGTTCAGAGAGGTTAATTAATTAGGCTCCTTCACCCACACATTCTTTATATATTATTAGGTTAAAAAGATAAATACAAGAATACCATTAAGGAAATAAAGTAAAATAGAAAAGTATCATTCTTAACAGAAAATATACAAGCACCCCCTCAACTATCGCCAAATATTAGTTTACCCCCTCAACTTAATAACCATACATTTAGGTCCCTCAACTATTAAAAATGTATAACTTCGACCCCTCCAACTTGGAGGCATTTTGTACAATTTTTAATAGCTGAGAGACCTAAATGTATGGTTTTGAAGTTGAGGAGGGCAAACTGATATTCAGTGATAGTTGAGGGGGTACTTGTGTAAGTTTTTCTTTTTCTGAGAAAAAAATGACTCATTAAAGATCCCAATAGATCAAAACATCACGTAATAAAAGCTTGGAAGCATAGATATATCTAAGAAGGTGGCGCGTGGGATGAATTCTCCAAACATATCTTCTTTGAGGTGGGTTGCGGGGACAGAGTGAGAGTCTGGTCTGTTGTGATTCAGGTCTAAGGTCTGGTGCAATAATGAGGCTATCCATGTCTTTTGCCGATATATTTGTTTTGGTGACTAATAAAGAGGCCATTGTTGCAGATTATATTCAAAGGGACTCGGGTTTTTGTTTTTGGGATATTGAGCTCAGGAGAGAGATGCAGGCTTGGAGCATGATCAACTCTTGGCTCTTCTGGGTTCTTGTATGACCAATGCTTGTTTGGGTGCAAGGGTTGATACTCTTAGATGGAGGGAAAATCATAGGGTTTTTTTTCCTTGTTAAAACCTTCTACTAGTGACTGGTAATTCTTAGAGGAGGGTCTTTTCCATGTAGGAGTGTTTGGAAGGTTAGTGCTTAGTTGCACGATCCTTCTACTGGGATGACGAATTTATTTTGGAACCTCGCTCCCGTGCTCCAAAGTAAGAATATTATAAGAACCTCGCTCCCATCGAAAAAGAACCTCGCTCCCAACTAAGATACAACCTCTCAAACATATAGATTCCCAAACAATAAAATTAAAGTGAGAAAATAAGAAAAAATCTATACAATTAATAAGATTATAAAATAATATTAACTCAAATATATTCTAGTACTTTATATTTACATAATATTTATTTATATATACAAAAAATAATCTGTATTTAACACTAATTTACAATATTTATTTATATTTTAACATTTATTAGAATTAATTAAAAACATATTTATTAGAATATATAAAATATATAAACGCTCCCATAGGTGCTCCCAACCTTAAACTCTTCTGTATGGCCTCGCTCCCCTATGTGCGCTCTCGCTCTCACTTCCGCTCCCGCTTCATGCAACTAAGGGTTAGTAATTCGCATGGGAGGATCTTGACAATTGATAATCTAGTGCGTAAAGGCCTTGTGATTCCCAACAGGTGTTACCTATGGAAGGAGAAGGGAGAGTTTGCATCCCATTTGCCTATCCATTGTGAGCTCACAAGGGAGTTATGGAGCCTTGTTTTGTTGCTATCGGGGTGGATTGGGTCTTTGAGAAAGAGGTGGTTGGGGCTTCATATGGTTGAAGAGGATGGAGTGCTTAGTAGTAAGAGAAAGACATTGTCGTTGTCCTCCCAGTGTTTGATATGGGTATTATGGTTGGAGCGTAATAGGAAATATTTCAGCCGAAACGAGTCCTCGCTACATCTTTTGAAGGGAGTGCTGCTTAGTAATTTGATGAGGGTTGACTAAATGAGGATCCCCTTCGACTGAGAAAAAAGTTGATTCTGTAGTCTTTATCTTTGTGATCCTACGCTGGCAGGTTTTCGTAGTTTTCCCTGTGTGGGCTTTGTTTTCTCACACTTTTTGTAGAGGATATTATTGCCCGCTTTTGTTGGGAATTTTTATCTTCTCCCTTTTGTATATGGGTAACATTCTCTTTATGCTCTTCATAATATTTTTTTACGTATAAAAAAAAAGGTGACGTGTTCATATGGGATATCAGCACTTATTGGACCCCTGTAATGTGTTGGAGACTCCAAATGTGTCCATTGCTTCTGTTTTTATACATATGTAGAACTGAAGTCCCTTAGGTCAATCGGGTAACATACGTCCATCACTTGGACACGCATTAAACATATTACAAGTTTGGAAAAAATGATTTGGGCCCAGTAATAAAATAAAAAACTAAGACTTTTACAAATTAATCTATCCTCCTTTTGTCTTTTTTAAGTCTTGGAATTCTGACTTCCAAAACTTTCAATTTATTTATGAAAAAAAAAACTTCCATGATAGATAATAGAACTATTTTGATGACACTTCTTTTCCAGAATGTAGAATGTAGAATGTAGAAAATGAATCCTTATTATTTTAATATGATAAAATATAAATGTCCAAGCAACAGTCAAATGGAGATGTGAATGCAAGATAAATATAAGGGTTGCATAATTCCAATTACTTATGTTATTACACTGCACAACTTTAAGTTGGCCATCAGTTTCTCAAAATTGTTGGCATTATCTAGATAATCTCAATGAAGAGTCATCGCAGGACAAGGCTTATTCTTTTCAACTAGGCCAAAAGAGCTACTTATTTTAGCATTCCTTTTAATTATCTAATAGTTTGTCAAACATTTACTCATGGTAATTTGAAAGCAATTGGGAGAAAATATTAAATTCTTATATGGTCTTTCTTTACATTTGTCTATAGTGAAGAAAAGAAAATTGGTCAAAGGATGGGTAGAAGCCTTTTCCCGACAAGCAATTACGCAAGAAATCCAAGTCAGTCCACTATGAAAATTTTCTGATATTGAACTATTTCATTCAACATTTTAGAGCATTTTTATTCTCAAAAAGAAAACAGTTGCTTACAACGAACTAACCAAGTTAAAGCTTGTAACATTTTCAAGGGAGACTTACGCACACTTCTGTGATTTCATGAGTTGCATCATGTTACAAGGGGTGCATTAGTTTATTAGCATTCAACTGATTCAAGTTAACTATTGAAAGCAAAGCCTCTTAAAACTCAATCAGTAAAGAGTAAACTACACCTCAAATTTATTCTGCAAAGTGAAACATTATCATTCAGAAAGCCATTTTCCATCAAGTCAATAGGGAAAGTGCCCACAATTGAGAAACCCATACACAAGCACGTGGAATACACAAAAAAATCATTGAAACCAATTTGTTCAGATGCATGCCAAAACTTGTGGGCTTCAAGTAAAACCCTAAATTCAAAACTAACAGTTAAGCAAAGAGTAGCGCCTATAGATCCCATGCCTATCTTTGAAAAGTGAAACATCCTCACGCTAGAGACGAGGACAAAAGTTCAAATGCACGACAACAATCTATAAAACGGGCATCCCAGTGCACGAGGCTCTCGCACTCTAGGGTCTAAGAAGGGTAGAATGTATGCAGCCTTACCCAGGCATGCGGATGGGCTATTTCAATAATTCAAACCCATGACGCTCACGTCGTAATGGAGCAACCTTACGCAAGAGCAATCATACTTTTCAAGAAAAAGATGAGCAATCATACAAAAAAAAATACATTTTCATAGAGCAATCATACTTATGCACAGAACAAATAATTTCTCAAGAGCAATCAAATAATAATTCTACACCTGTGTCAAGTACTTGAATGCATCCACCACAGGAGTAATCATATCCCTGTATGCCTCTATCTGTACATCACAAATCCAGAGCATAAATTTTATCTCACAAAATAGATAGCAACAATAATAATGACTAACAACGATGACAACAATAATGAGTTAAAAAAACTCAAAGATGCCAGCAAACTAAATGTTGACCATCCCACCAAACATGGGTACCTGATGAACAATTGTTCGAAGCACTGTCATGGGATTGGCATGAGCTAGTTTAGCAACCATTCGACCCAACTGCTTTAGGTTTTCCTTTGCAAGCCGTTTCAAGATCCTTCTAGTGTCTAACTGTGAGAGAGCATGACAAAGGAAACAAAAGTCTTCAGGCACAACACTGAAAGCAGTGAAAAGACATCGATTCTAAAAAGATATTTTCTTACCTTTGCCGTTTGCCTTGCAGCCAAAACCATTGGAATCTGCTCATCATCTTTTTCCCATTCACCATACAATCGATATCGCACCTAAGCAGACAACACCCCACTAAGCAATATATATCTAATGAGATCTCAAATAGAAGTATCATAGAGCTCTGACATAATGCCTACCTCATAAGGAAGGAGATTCAAAACTTCCCATATCTCCTGCCCAACTGCCGGATTTGCAGGTATCAATTGTAATGAAGGAAGAAGACAAGTTCCCAAGGTTTCCTCAATTCTTAACCTTGCTTCCTTCAGCTGCAGACGTGGAGTTCGATTTCCGCCAAGACCACTTTCAGAATTAAAAGATCCATCACCAGAACTGGCAAGCTCAAGTGCAGACAGGTAATAGCCTCTCAATACTCTACACACCTGTATATTAGAAAATTAAAAAACACATTTTTGTGAGCACAAAGAAGAAAGATAATTAAAATAGATAATACAGCTCATGGAACTACCAAAATAATGCACCTTCTGCAGCAGCAATGTATCACGGTAAAGATAAGATCCAGCACAAGAAAGCATCTCAAAAAGCTCTTTTGGAACATCAACGAAGGACCTAAGGACTGATGAACTTGTTTCCAAAGAATCACTACCAGCTGCTGAAGGCAACACCAAGATCTGAACATGTGTTTGCCGAACACATTCATATGCTGAAGACAGTGATCTTTCAATGAGCCTGGACATGCGCAGCACAAAATGGAAAGAGAAACTTGTAAACTTTCACATAAAGCAACAGAGATGTTGGAAGACAGAATTTAAATGAAAGTAGGACAAATACATGAGTAGATACAAGACCACATTCAGAAACTACTAATATTAAATCAATTCAGCAGATAATTCAAACTCAGCATGTAACTAAGATATACCTAAACAATTCGTTACAAATTTGAGTATGTTCGGCTGGATTAAGAGGTGAAAGACGATCAAAAAGTATACGGGCATGATACCTGAAAAAACAGTAGTCATTATAAATATGAACTGTACACTTAAAAAGTTTAGCAACTGAAACGGGTAAACTAAGATTAGTACAAGTATAAAAAGATTGATGTGCAGGAGAATAAAAAAGAGAATGGCTTCTCTCCAGTCCCTCAAAGGGACTGGACGGTCCTGTTAGGCCATTTATAGGTCCAAGCAACGCTAATTTTGATGATTTAAATCGTTCGTTTTATTGTTCTCAATGTGTGTATCATTCATGCAAAAAATTGATCAAATATCATTAACTAGCTGAACAAATTACATTTATCTTTGAAAAAATGAATATCATTAACTTCCTGAATAAATCACATTTATTTTTAAAAAAATGAATTGTAAATTGATAGAACTGTTCACTTTTTGAAAACTGTTAAGTCACCAATTGTCCCAAAAGCTTAAGCTATTAGAAAATGGGCTCAACAATGTATATCAAGTTATCCAATACTCCCCCTCACATGCGACCATGTCTCGCACGTAGAGAAGCGAACAAACTGAACAGGTGCACAACACACAAAGTGCACAATAACAAATATAACAGGGAAACACATCACAAGACTTGAACCCAAGACCTCATGGAACTAAGCTCTGATACCATGTTAAGTCACCAATTGTCCCAAAAGCTTGAGCTACTAGGAAATAGGCTCAACAATGTTTATCAAGCTGTCCAATAAAAATAAATGCAATTTGTTCAATCACCCACTATACATTGAGAACAATAAAATGAACGGTTCATATTATTAAAGTGGGCCAAACTTGGGCCCAAAAATAGCTCAACATGATGGTCCAGTCCTTTTGGAGAATTGGAGAGAAGATGGGCTCAATAAAAAAAATGAATTGCCCATTTTTAAATGACAAATCACAAAGAGGTGTTCAACCAAATACCATTTCGAGCATTTACCCATTTTGAGAAGTCCATGTGTCAGATATCATCCAACACCCACGCCGCACAAAATTTGTGCCCCAAAATCCCCCAAAAGGAAAAACAAATAAAGAAAAAAAAATGCAATCTCCAAGTTTATTTAATAAGATGTTAAGATATACACTTTAGACCAGCAAAAAGTAACAGGAGAATGGTAAGACATGCATTCTTATCATTATTGCTACTAGAATACTTGTACACAAACAAATTATGGCATCATGATTTGAAATTATCAACCTAATTGCAACAGATGTCCTAATTAATAGACAAGATAGTCAATGATAACACAAGTCAAACCAAAAAAAATGGGATGAGAAGGAATGCACCCGTTAGAGCAGAAGGAACGTTTCACTTCCCAAAAACTAACAAATATAATTAAAAGAAAAAATTAATCCAATAATTACAGGCTGCTGCAAGTAGATACCCCATCTCAACTGCACAAATCCTAACAAGTATTAAGGAAGTTGCATTAAACTATGCCAGTACATATGCCATAGAAAAGGAAACACAAACCCAAGCAAGCTGTTAAAGAGGCTTTTTTTTCTTGAAGAAGAAGAAGAAGAAGAAGAAGAAGAAGAAAGAGGATGAAGGCACAAGAAGTTTCACATTACAAACACACACTAGCAAAAGAAGACAAGTGAAAAACAAAGATATTGCGCACAGTACACAAAAGCACCAGATTTCAGACATCAAGCTCACCAATCATTCACCGCAAGAAATCCAGTAAGCAAGCCCAAAGTTTGATTATTTTCAAGCTCTGAAGCTCGTTCCATGACTGCCTCACTTTCCATGTCTAAAGCAGCAAAAAGATCTATTGTCACATCTCCTTGCTTCTCATCATCCATAAGATCCTTTCCGGTAGCAGCAAGATTTATTTTACCAATTTTATTAGCCTGTAAAACAAGACAGTAAAAAAAGAAAGAAAAAAAGGGAAACACCAACATATTAGGTAACCAAATTTCCAACTTCAAATCCTTCTCAACAAAGCCTGCCTAAAGAAGAACACTAGATACTATGTGTAGTAAAATGTCTTACACGACACACCAAACCCATTGCTTCTTACAGAATGAAAATATCAACCAATCTACGCAGCCATGTGCTTTATAATATATTTAAAAAGAAATAAAGAGCATACAACTGTTACCCAAATACCTCAATCAGAACTAAAAAAAATCTACATAATGCGGCAGGCCACCCAAGGTTAACCAATTTTGTAGGGAACATTACCATGATGAGATAATGCAACAACAATGATGGCAAAGTAGGGGGAGATGATGATGATGATCGCATAAAAATGTACAACTGCATATATTTCAGTTCATTACCTCATCAAGTCGCTTAGCAGAAAAGGTATTATAATGCTCGAATGCCTCGTCATCCTTCGGAAGTAAATGAGCATATCTGAAACCGAAACAAAACTATTTGATGACAGAACTGGCAGTTAAACGTCAAGAATAAAAAATGGTTAAAACTGAAAAAATTGTGTAGAGTGTGTATGACAATATCCCACGGGTTGGGAATGAATCATGCCAAGCCTCCAGCAAAATGAGGGATGAGTATACGCTAACACAACTCAATAATTTCAGCAACATGAATTGTACAACACTAAAAAGTACAAATTTCCATGATCCACAGCAGAATAAATATATCGAATGTATAAATTCAAGCATATCACTGCTTACACTGAAACTCAATTAAGCCTTGCCTTGGAGTAGGCTACATGAATCTCGTCCCGCAATTCCACTCAACCAAAGATCACACCTCCAGTTAAACAACATCTTACTAAAAAGTTCAATGATATTAAAATTATGTCCATCAACCTATTATTGCCACACACACTACTAACGGTCCCCAAACAAATTCCTATTTCCAGCTATACTACTGTTTGCTTACTAAACCCAATGTGGGAATCTTTGACCAGGCATTTCGAGTCCAAAATAGAACTTCGTTCAATCACGCCAGACACGGTACAACAATAGAACAAAGCAGACAGGCACCCATACCATGAACAAATGCACCAGATATGCAACCCAATGGAGTAGTTACATCCCTAAAAGTAACCATTTCTGCTTTCTTCTTAATGTTGTCAAACATGGCATAGTATTTACAAATATATGCATCAACCATTTTCAGCATCATGCCAAACTATACTAACAGACAACGAAGCTAAGCGGCTCAACAAAGCAAATGAATAGCATCTAAGCCAAATATAATACTATCAACTTCTATTGAGAGAGAGAGAGAGAGAGGAATTCAAGTTGAAGATAGATACTACGAAAAGAAAAATAAATTGAAAAACCACATATTATGAGCCAGATGATGCACAGAACAACTCACATGTTATCAAGATCAATGAAGTCCTCTTTCACCAGTAAAGCTGTCAGCTGATAGAGCCCAAATGGTACAGCACGGTTCACTTCCATACGCTGATAGTATTGAAACTTGAAACCAAGAATCTGGGAAGCATGAGACTGCAAAACATGGAAAAATAAATAAGCAAAGTATTTTTTCTATTCATTTACAGAAAAACAAATGAGTTGACAGCATGACAGTCCAACCAGGATTAAGGAAATGTGACAATGTTAATTATACCTTAGGAAAAATGGGAATCAGATCCAAGAAGACGCTGTTATCAGGCTGAAGTTCGAAACACTCCAATACCTGAGGAATCAGAACACCAGTCAGTCCTAAAAGATGAATTTTAGATCAAAGAGCACTCTCAAATTAATACTTGCAGAAAACTGCAAATAAGCACATTAATCATTTTTTCTATCCTAAGCACGTTAATCAATATGATAGAAAAGGTCAACTTACAATATCAAACACACGATTTGGATCCAGATCAAAGTGTCCGATCAGCGACTGCAACACATTGCACTGCTTAGAAAGAATCCATAAAAATATATCTTATCAAACAAATTAGTCTCAACTTACCTTAATTATGCCAACTGTTGCTGTTGATGCATTTTGAGTTGATGCACCGGAACCCCGACAAAGGAGGGTAACCTGCATTCAGAATTACCTAACATAAGCAGGTATGGGGGAGAAAAGGAAAGAAGAAGAAGAAGGAAGCCTAACGACTCAACTAACAAGTTTACATACCAAGGCACTTCTAATTGTGATACAAAAGGGAAATCACATAAAGATTCTGAACATAAAGTTTCAGGGTCTTCACTTTTTTTCTCAAATTATTTGTTTTCCCGTGGCCTGCGGGCAATAAGGAGAATATTCGGTTTTGAGATAGCGTATGGAAGGGTAGCATTTCCATCAGTACTTTGTCCCTGAACTTACCATCTTTCTCATTCTCATAATGCCTCTATTGCATCTCTGGCTTCTTCATAGAGTGCTCCAATTTGTTGGTAAATTAATTTATATTGGAATCTTTATGAATGAGAGAGAAATGAGCTGGTTTCTTATTATCTATCATTAATGATGTTTCCCTGTCATGGAGACCCTAATAAAAGAGTGTTGCCTATTCATTCCTCGGGCATATTTTCTTCACCTACATATGCTTATTTGTGAAAATAATGGTTAAAAAGGTTAAGAATAAAATAAATTGAGATTAGTTGCTTCAAAGAGAATATACTTGTTTTATTTGGGAGAAAAGTAGGATCATTATATCAAAGTTTTATTTATTTTTATATATATAAAAAAATGCCTGACAAGCATCACATTAGGATTGAATTTCTCCAACAATGTGAAGAAAAACAAGCAAAGATCAATAAGTAGAATGTTAAACACTATAATGGAAAGAAAATATATAGAAATGACCATACCAGCTTAGCATAGCCCTCACTCTCTTCTCGAAGAAGGTTAAATTTTGTTTGCTGATACAGCAAACGAGTGTTTACTCTAACCTGAAATAAGCAGCACAAGTACATCAGTAGTGAACAACTAAAAAATGACTGATCTTCGCACCAGCACCAAAATAATTATGCAGATAAGTGGAAACAGTCTCTTGCGAATGCAAGGTAAGACTGCGAACTATAGACCCATCGTGGTCCGCCTCCCTCCCTGAACCCCGCATACGCGGGAGCTTCGCCCGCCAGGCTGCCCTTTACTAGCTTTAGTTATGGATATCAAGATACAACATTCTTTGACTAGGCTGTTCAGGGTAAGATGCAACAACTGTGGACTCACAACAAACCTGGTTCATCATATTTTCCTTATACAAATAAAGGATATTAACAAATGCTCCATTTGCATCTCAGCCCAAGATAAATAGATGTTTTATCTGCATCTCACCAAGGACTCAGGATAAACGCCACCAAGTAACTATTAGGTTGCTTGAGTTCAACTAATTAAATTTCATGATGTTTATGCTTTGCTTAAGTTCTGATCAAGCTTAGATAATCCAGCTCGTCTTCCATTCTGCAGCCAAGCTCAAATCCAAGCGAGCTCATATATAGATCTTATCTGAAAGAATCAATGCTCATCTAACCTAGAAATTCTCAAAAGGAACTACATATCTCATAGGGTGGCACATGGTCTTAAATTGCAATATCGGGAAGCATAACATGGCAGTCTTGTGTAACGCACATCGGAAGTATCTGGCAATATGCAACGAGAACTGGAAAAGGAACACGTGAATTTTTTTCAAGCTCTGGCATATGCTAAAAAACTCATTGATAAGCGACGACATTTATCACAATATTAATGCCTGTAATGGGTTATAATAAACATTGAAAAACCTAAAAATATATTTTGTAAAGTAATATAGAATTTCACATTGTTTTTAAGGCCAAAAAATATGATAATTACAATACTATTAGAATAAATAATTTGTAATAATAAAGCAGGCACAACAAATATCCGTTGGTATAAAGATACAAGTAACAACTAGTGGCTAATACATGCTCTAACATAGTAAGTAACAAATTGATATTTGTTCCTCTTAAAAGTTTCAAGCTTCAAACAAGTAGATCAAAAGTTCTAAAACAGGTGGAGGCAATAGTTGAGAAAAAAAATATATAAAAGATGAATCTAACTAAGTCGTCTGAGTAAAATGGACTATAGAGATAATCGCTACAAATATGAAAATAATGGGCGTATCGGCCAATACTATCGGATATATCACCATATTGAAGTAGTTTGGGGTGGCCATCCGTACCGGACATGCGACACATTGGATACACAATGACACATATCATGCATGGAGCTATGTTCTATTATTTTCAACAATAAAAACATTACTACATGGAACTGTGTCGTATTATTTTCAACAATAAAAACATTACTACCAGAGACTTCGAATGCGCAGAGGACATGCATGAGACCCATTTGGAGAGAGAGGGAGAGAGAGAGAGAGAGGAGAGAACAAAAAGAAATTGGCAACAAGAACCATTAAGCTAGACGATATGAGCGCTTCAGCCAATTCAGCTGACGTTTGCTAAAACATCTTAGCTCTTAATATTTGTTTTCCTATTTCTTTCCCCCTTTCCCGATTCAGGCATTACCATTCTTTTCTTCATGTATTTGTTCTGTTTTTATTTTTTATTATTTTGATAAGCAATTATCCTTTTTTTCACATGTTTCACAGTTCTTCTATTAAAACATATTATTTAGGCCTTTTCTAAGGCTTTTTAAGACACTGAAGATTTTTGTTTTATTAATGAATAATGGGGAATTTTCAAAATGAATACAGAACTCAGTGTTCCAACTTCTTTTCTAAGATACAAACATAAAGTATGGGCATTTTCTTATTATTTTATATAATAAGAAAAATTGGATCTCGGTCCATTAATGAATTTAATGACTAGTACCCAAGGTTGTTCTCGAATCTCATAGCTCACAAAAGTTTCTCAAACTTACCTATGAAATCAATCACACTAGAGGAATATTGCCTCGAATTAATCCATGGGTGAAGCAATTGCCACCTAGTAGGTGGGGAGATACTTCTCTCTCAATTTCAGCTTCATCTCAGCCCAAAAAGTAATGGGCTGCTATCCTAAATGCTCCCAATTACTTTGGACTCCCTGCCAATATCATTTGGCAGAACTAATGAGTTTCATCTTAGCAAAATTAACTTGTTGATTGTCATACCAATCAAAGTAGTCATCCATGACATCAAGCCCGTTTAGAAAGGCACTAGAACCCAACCTACATCATAGCCAAAGGGCATCTACTTTAATCTTTTTGTGATATCTCCAGAACCATCATTATCGTACTTGGGCTGGTTATGATGTTTTTTCTACGGAGAACACACTGACGTCTCTTGTGGCGCCTATGAAACTTTTCAAAGTCATCATACTCAAAACTCCTCAAAATCCTCTATATAGCCTACAGGATCCCTACGATCTCCTACGTGATTAGGTTGGACAACTGGAGGGTTTCTCCTATCCAGATTCTGGACTTGACTCTCCCTAATGGGGGTATAAAGGTCGTGTGATTCACGATGCCTCTAGAGACTGGGCAGAGATTTGAGCTTCTCTTCCAGTCAAATATATTCTACTAAAGCAAAGCTAACAGGAGTGCATATTTTGATCAATTCAAGGGGGCATTGTAGGACTAAGGGGTTGACTAACAGTTTGGTTGTGGCCTAAACCAGGTAACACAAGAGAAGCATACCCTTCGCCCTCAACAATACGCTTTCTTAGGGACTTGGACCATTAAAAAAATTCTTTGCAAAGCTCCTCATAATTTCCATAGATTTCCTCAAGACTTTCATAGACTTGGTCACGCAACTAGTTTACTAAATCATGGATTTCCTAAAGACTTTCATAGACTTGGTCACGCAACTAGTTTACTAAATCCTTAAAGAGTGTCCATGTTGGTTTTTAGCAGGGATTTAAAACTCAGCCGCTACGTTGCGAACCAGCCAGTTCATAACGGAAAATGGAAGTACCGATTCGGCTACAGGCCAATATATCGGTGAGGCATAAATTAGCACAAGAACCGACCGATTCCAATACGCTACAAGCGTGTAACGGATATTTCAACCAATTCGTTACCGAACCGGTACCGGTTCCCTAAAAATATGTATTTGTTTGTTTATTATTAATTTAATTTGAATATCAAAACAAAAAAAAATTGAATTTCGAAAAGAAGAGATGCCAATGCGCACTCAACTGTTCGCTTTACTTCAGCAATGCTTGCTTAAGGGTTATTTATAGAGTATGAAGCTTATGAGATCCCTTTAGCTGTCTGATGTGGGACAAGAAGCAGAAGTTGGGAAACCAGCAGAACAGCTGGCACTTAATATAAGGCAAACAGCCTTTTGTTTTCTGGATTTCCCGATGTGGGAAGATTATTTGACAGCATCTAAAATGATATTGATATATAACTATTTTATATTAGGGGTTAATTTTTTTATTTTTGTTAATATTAACCATAAAAAGCCAAAATATATTTTTAGATGTTTACAATGCTTATTAAAATTTGATAAATTAATATTAAAATAGACTAGATAAACATATTATTGAGTTTTCAAAGTGTTGTTGGTGATTTTAGAAAAATGCACGCCCGCAACACTTGATTCTCGATACGTATCGTTCGATACTTCCGATACCATTACACCTCAACCGTTACCCCTACGTATCACAAAACCGCTATTTAAAACTATGGTTTTTAGGGTATTAACCTCATTTTCCAAGACATCCTGTTTATCCATTAAATCACCAATGGCCATTAGAAGGTAAAGATCAAATCAATCTACATGGCTTTTTTTGCCAATATCAAGATTCAAGTGCTCTAAGTAAATTAAATTGTAAGGCTATGCAATGTACACACAAAAGAACCTAAGATGCAATAAAGTGACAAACCCAAAATTTGTGATCTCGTGGGAGCAACAAGTGGGTCAAGATTCAATAGGTTCAACTGGATGCTGATTGAAATGATTGAAAGAACTTACAAACTATGGGTTAGCAAATTTCTTTTATGGGCCTAAGAAAAAAATGGGTAGAGGTTCAAGTGGACCCTTTGCAATTTTTATTGACTCAAATATAAAAATTAATCGAGCTTCCAAAGAGCATGTGTACCTTTTGGAGACGAAATTTGAAAGCCCGCGCGTGCACAACAGTTATCCTTTTCAAGGTTGTTGAATCAGTATTTTTTTTTTTAAGATACTGGCTGGCTGGATTTGGTTAAGTAAAATGGGTTGGACGGGTAAAATGGCTTGGGGGTCGGGACATGTTGGTGGGTATGGGACATGGCTGGGGGAAAAATGATAGCAAGAACTGGATTGGTATGGTTATGAGCCTTTTTTTTTGGTTGTTTCAGGTTTAAAGTTCGGCTTTAGTCAGCTTGACCGGTTTCTGGTGGGTTGAGCTGAGCTGGATTTTAAACAGCTTGGATTATTTTTATTTTTTATTTTTGAAATAAGGATGAGTTTTCTTTCCAAATTAGGCCTAGGATTAGGGTTAGAGCCCCCAAGTTGCTGGCTTGGGTGGATTATTTATTTTATTTTTTTTTGAAATAAGGATGAGTTTTCTTTCCGAATTAGGCCTAGGATTAGGGTTAGAGCCCCCAAGTTGCTGGCTTGGGTGAGTTAACAGATAGTATCAAGGGTTAACGGGTTGGATCAAGGGGTAGGTACTTAGGTCCACTCCCTTTCACTACAGTTCAGTCCCTTTGCGTTCCAATTCTTTTGACCGAAGTCACAGCAACTATGGCGCGAAGTTGATGGTGGCGGCAGTAAAAAGCGGTGGCAATTTCGGCGGCACAATACAAAACGGTGTTGGTTTTGATTGGTGCTAGCGGCAAATTGGTTCGGTGGCTATAGGTGTCAACGATGCTCGACACAGATATCGGATTTGGGCAATCGATGACAATAACGAAAAGAGAGAGTGGTGAAAACCAATTTCTGGACCAGAGAGCATAGGTTGGCTATGGTGAGCATTGGCTTCGACAGTGGTCACTGCATCTGATTTCCCTCTTCTTCCATCATGGCTTCCAAAACACCCTCGTAGAACCTCAGATCCCGCCAATATACCATTACATACATAATGTGAATAGATAGTGGTTTGGAGTTGACGATGCTCGACACAAATATTGGATTTGGGCAATCGATGACGATAACGAAAAGAGAGTGGTGAAAACCGATTTCTGGACCAGAGAGCATAGGTTGGCTATGGTGAGCTTTGGCTTCGACAGTGGTCACTGCTACTGATTTCCCTCTTCTTCCATCATGGCTTCCAAAACACCCTCGTAGAACCTCCGATCCCGCCAATATACCATTACATACATAATGTGAAAAGATAGTGGCTTGGAGTTATGAAAAGGCAGTTCTCAATTATTTAACATATATACCCTTGCAGTAAATAATGGTCAAAGATATTTTACGTGTAAAATAAACAATTACTGTAATAGTGAAATTTGACATAACTTTAATTTTGAGCAGAGATCAAATGTTGTTCTCCCTTTATTTATATATTAGTATAGATTACCATGACAGAACGTTTATATCATGTTGTATCCATTTACCATGTATTTGTGCTTGTTAGAAGGTAAAGTTTTGCAAAAAACTAAATTTACATATGCACACTATCATTATGTATCCCTAGAACTGAAATGCTGTAATATAATTTCCGAAATTTTGTTCAACCAATTTTATCTGGTTATTTTGAAAAGCCTTTGTACAAAAGATGACGACAAAGAAGAAGAGAAAGGTGCAATTTCCAAATTTAATCAGTGCCATCATGATTAAGCATCCAAAGATACAGAAAACCTGTCCATTCCTCTGTGTATCGTTCTCCCCCCATCCTCCTTGTCTTTCTTCTTTCTGCATTTAGGTTCCCAACCCCTTTCTTTTCTTAAGATGGTAAACCATTATATCCAATTCAAAAGTTTTTAATTTACTTAATAGAATATATACTAAACCCATGTTTAGAGTGTCTAAAAAGCTTGATTTTTATAAGGTTTAGCATTTTTATAAAAAAGAAAAAATTTAGTGGTTAGGACAACTTTTTTTAGGGTGATTTTTTTCTTTTTGCTTTTAATATGTTCTTACTTTTTGCTTTTTTAGTTATAATGTTTGGGATATTGGCACAACATTTTGTATTGTTGAGAGTAGAGTTGACTTTTTAATTGAGGGTATTATAGTCATTTTACTCAAAGAAAAAGTTAGCGTGCTTGGGATGTGTATAGGCTTTTTTTCTTTTAAAAAAATAGTTAGCTTTTTAGAGAAACCAAACGGTATCTCCTTTCTTTCATCTAAAAGCTGGCTGATATCTTTACGTATTCAAAAAAGGAAAGCGCCGCTTTAAAGGCTTAAAAATTGGGTCTTTTTTGTAAAAAAGCCAGCTTTTTAGATAGCCCAAACAGGGCCTATCCGTGAAGAGACTGACGGCCATAAAGTGACTAGTGTACAGATCGAAGCCAAGCCAACACTAATAATCCGTTTCAGCATTGTTTGTTGAAATAGAGTATTACTAAAAAAATTAAAAAAATAAAAAGTACCAAGCTGAGATAATCAATGCTCAGGTTCTCTCTTTAAACAAGCTTGATGGTGTAACTTGAGCTCAACTTAGTTACAGATAGAAACGAGCTTAAAGTAGCCACGAACAAGCTGAATCCAAACTGCTAATGAGCTCAGTTCATTTGCAGCACCACAACATAATCATACCACAATTTGTTAAACAAAGGTAAAAACTCCATTAAATGATATGTCGCAGCATTCAAGAACCTCAGAACCTGTGGAACCCTCTAAAAATTGAAAAATAAGCAACTTGGTGATTATATCTGCATACCTCTTTAGACTTCAAATCTGCAGCCTTTATCTTGATCATTTCAGACTCCCATAAAAATTCTTCCTATAACACATGAAACATAAATGCAGATATTGTTTCACTTTTTTTTTCTGCTCAAGTGTATAAAGGAGTTTAAGATTTAGAACATGCATTCACCTCGCAACGCTCCTGAAAAAGCCTCAATGGGACTAATGCAGATTCCACCAGCCATTTTGCCTAGAGAGGTGCAAAAAAAGAAACAAATATGAAGTCATGCGGACAAATACGTTATATGTATGAACATATGAAAACACAAAAAAAGTGGAACACGGAATGCATACAAGCAAACTGAACTTTCATGATGATAAGCATATGACTGGAGTACAAAAATGGCATTTCCATTAGATATTACTCATGATGAATTTGCAGGAGGCTGAGTTTGGAAGAATGACGGCTATTATGTCCATCATGGCTTTATTTTGCTCTCGTGCTTTGTGCCATAATTATTCTTGTATTACATTTTGTTTTTGATATGCAACTTTTCTTTAGGTATTCAGTCTCTATAATAGTTGTCAAATCGTAAATCGAAATCTTGGTTTTGCAAATCATGAATCGAATCAAGTCGAGAATCGTAAGATTCAACACAAACTATAAATATGGCGTTGAACTCTTCATGTATATGAAATAAAATAGACAATAAAATTAATAGATACAAATTATACAATATTCCCATGATTGCATACTCTAAATAGTAAGATATTTACCTTCATCAAGAGATTGTGGCTCAAATCTAACCCACCATAAGTTTTTTTTTTTTTTAAATTATAATATATTCTCTTTTAGAATTCAAAAAATGGACAAAAAGTCTATGAGAGTAGAATAATATAAGGGAGAGTGAAGACTCTTTAGATTAAACATAATACACTTTCAAACAAGTCTCGTGCACTTATTATATAGAAAAAATATGTGCAATGGTTGAATCTAACTCACTTAACCCATATCATATTAAACTATAATTGTTTCACCAAAATAACAATAAGAGAGTATTGAAAGTGTATTTATTACCCTATTTTAAATCCTTAAAAAATGTATTTTGACATTTTGGACATAAATTGGATATGTTTTACTCTTATTATATTCTCTAATTACCAAATGAGTAACGAATTATGTATGATTATATCTTCTTTTTACACTAAACACCCTAATTTGTATTATAGTATTTCACAATAAAACAAAAGTGATAAACAGGAGCTCATGATTTGTTGGTTATGAAAATTTTAAGAATCAAAAATCGTAAATAGTGAATTGAATAGCAAATCATAAGATTTATCACAATTTTATTACAAAATAGATTTATCCATATATTCATATCGAGTTATATATGAATCATGAAGTAAATTGTGAATCGTAAAAGTCAGATAACTATGGTCTCTATATATCTATATCTCTACAAGAAACATACTATTGATGATATCAAGAAAGTATACCAAAAACTAGAAAAACACAAACTTCTAAGGTTGGAAGGAGGATGATAGCTATCATGTCCATCGTCGCTTTATTTTGTTGTTGTAGATCCCTTTACGATGGATTTCTCATCCTCCCGTGCTTCGTACTATCCTTGTTTAAATTACATTTTGTTTTTGACACGCAACTTTTCTTTAGGTATTCATAGTCTCTATTTATCTATATCTCTAGAAGGAACATGCAAGTATACTGTAAACTGGAGAAACACAAACTTTGAAATGTTTTGAGTTGATAAAAAGCAAGGGGAACTTTCTTCCATGAAGGCAGACCATCATATTCCTTGAAGCAAATAGCACCAAGGTGTGAGACATCGAGTTAAACAAAGAGAAAGTTTGCATAAAACTTAGGTCCCATTTGATAACAAATTGTAACACTTGAAACGGAATGCATTCAGTGGTTTCATAATTAAGTCAGTTTGATAATGCATAATCACCTACAGCTAAATCTGAAACAAACTCAAGAAGGGTCCTAATTTTTAAGTCAAAGAAGACTTATCACTGAATGCTACATACACTTTCTACTCAAAACTAACACCTAAAAAATTTCAAATTTAAGAATTCATGAATTTAATATTTCTGCACTAGAAATTCAATGCCATTTTTAATAAGTAAAGAGAATTATATAAAAGGATGCATAAAGAGAATGCCACTCGTTTACAAAAGTGGCCACCAACACTAGAAATTCAATACTGATTTGCATTTGTATACTCCGTGAGTTCTTGGTTGTGCCTTTTTGGTGCTTTAATGAATTTATAATTATCCCCAAAAAATCAACACTAAAATTTTGAGTTTCATCAAACAAGCCCTTAGTATTAAGAATTTAATTGAGAACAAATGGTATAGCAACTAAGGAGTAAAAGAGCAAAGATAGACAAATACAAACAATTTTTCTGGTGAATTACACAAAATCTTATTGCAAAGAAACTCAAAAAGCTTTTTATTTGGGAATAACTTTAGTTATTGCGGTTGAAGTTCAAATATGTAACATATGACTGGAGCTCATAGTCAATATATACTGACATTTGGTATCAGCAAAAACACCATTACCAAACCTGTAAATACGTACACGTTTCCCATTTCATACATATCGACATAAATATGTCAATTTTTTTAACCACCTATGGAAAATACCCAGATGCTGGAAAATATAGATTCGTAAGCATTACTTCGGTCAAAAGGACTGCAAGTCAACCGATTAACATGCAATGATTTGATGACATATGTTCTCTATTTTCTCTAAGATAAAGTAAAATTTAATAAAAAGACGTCACCCAAAGGGTGCCACCTGTATGCAAAACAAGAAAGATAAGACGTAGTGTTATTTTTAATTCTTGTTCTCTTATTTAAGTTTGAAGGGTATTCTTGTAATTTAGTCTTACTCTTGTTTTAACAAAAATACTTGAGGAAAAGAGGGTTAGATTAGAACCCCTAAAACCTATTCACTTATTTTTCTTTTTATTCTCCTTTTTCCTTTTCTCTTCTTCTTTCTAACACTAAAAACTCAATGTTGTATTTGAACCTACCACACCATAGCATCCGAACCTAACCTAAGAGTGCCGAAAAATTGTTAAGAGACTATCAAAATTGCAACGTCAGCATTTCGGAATCCGTACAGACATCAAGAATTCTGATTTTCCTACCCTGATCGGCTTCTTCTCCTGATGATTATGGTGATTTTTTCACAATTTTTGGAGGTGATCTGATATGAGTTCTGTTTATTCAATTTTTTTGGGCTCTTTTTTATATATGTAAATTTGGGGTGTTATTCTTTAAATTGATGCTTCAGATCCCTTCTATGTAGACGAAAACTACTAGTGGAATGTTTGGTTTACATTAATTTGATCGATTGTTGCATCGTCTTTGGTCTCGATCATCTTCGGCTTGCTGCATTTTGATTTTTCAGCTTGTTTTTGATGTGGGGATTTCGGGGAGTTCTCCCTCGAATTGATGCTTTAGATCCATTCGTTGTGACCCGAAACCTCTGTTGGAAGATTTGATTTGCATTAATTTGCTCGATTATTGCTTTGTAGTCAATTTCTCGATCAAATTTGGTACCCTAATTGCTCCTTTTTACCTGATTTCTTTTGGTTCTCCTTGATTGACTTGATCTCCTGATTGATTTCTTGTGGCTTGGTTATAATTGTTATAGTTAAAGGCAAAGCCTAATAAGAATGATTTGGACCAATTGTTGTAGTCTATGTTACATTGACTTGAATATGAGTGTCGGGTGCGAGTGAGTATCTAGAGATCAAACACCTAAAACCTCAAAACTAAGGAGATGTGGACTCGGCTAAAAAATATCCAAGAATTAGATATAGGTGCGTGAATACAGCCAAAAAATGATTCAAGTAGCAATCTATAAGCAATATTTCAGCTTCTTCGGGTATTTAAGGTTTATATAACAGGCATTTGTCTTCATCTTTTATAGTTTTGTTGCACATAATAATTATAAGCCGCATGTCCGATCTTAATATATTGTCTTCGCACTACACTATTCTCTTTTAATTGAAATCTTAATCGCGTCCAACAAAAAGTAGCCACACCCACACCCGACACATATCTTATACCTATACAGCTATAGTTGTGTCATGTCGTGTCAACACAAGTACTATGTCAAAAATGGCAAGTTCGTGTAACATAGGTTATAGTTAAGACTCTTTCCTACTGATCTACCACAACAACAACGCCGTTGGAAGGGCTTTATGATTGTTCCCTTGCTTTTTGGCTTGGACTCTGAGCTCTACGGATTCAATGATTTGATCGTTGCCAATGAAACCTTGCCTACTACAACTAATAATTATTTTCATCTTTTGTGATCATCAATGGGACAACCATTAATTTTTCTCGCTCTGCTTCTATTTCGAAGTCATCCTCTTTTGTTTCCACTGGTTGCGGTTGTGGTCGTGGAAGTGTTCATAGCAGTCCTACGTCGTGGGATCGTGGTTTTTGTGGTGGGTCTCATAGTGGTTGTCGAACAGATTGCAGGGTGACAAAAGTCAACTATACAAAAAAGCATATCAAAACGGTACTTATATATATATATAAAAGAGATTCTTCCATCCACCAAAATTCATTCAATTATGCTCTCCAAAATAATCACATCAGGCACACACGTTTGATATATGTTCCCTAACACACGTGGGTTTTAACAAGAGCAGGCAAATAGTACCTTTATTCTCCCATAATGCTGGTTTTTTCATTTGCCTTTTGTTGTAAATATTTGTTCAGTTGATGGGTTGAGTTCTTATGGATTGCAGAAATATAACTCAGATAGGATGACGAGGAAGAAAAGAGCTTCAAGAGATTAAGACAAAATACGGTGAGCCAGAGATAGAGATGGGAAAATATTTTTTCATTCACCTTTTCCAATTCTAGGAAAAAATAGATTCGGCATCTTTTGGTTGTTCTTGGAACATTCAGCTAAAATACAAGCCTCGTGGTTGTAGTATACACTTCGAAAAGCATATTTAACCATACCAAAAAATGGCTACAAGCAAGTAAATTAATAAAATGATCAAGTGAGCAATGACATAGTGCATCTCAGAGTTATTCTCAATGCATTACAGCCGAAAAGAGCTGAAAGCTCTAAGCATTACAGGAAAACGTGTTCTTAGTTCGTGGATCTAACATAAATTTCAATGTACCAATAAAATAACCACTACTCAATATCAAATCCTTACTGCAAAGAGAAAAAAATGCATGTTCTCGCAAAAGCAAGCTAAGTCCCTAACCCCCACTAGAAATCAAAAGATTGCACTTTTCCTTTATGTTTTCTCCATTTCCTTTTCATTTTCTCCCTCCAGCCCCCTCCCCTCTTCTCCCCTTCCTCTTCTTTTGCCCTTCTTGGGCACAAATCTGAATTAGTGATAAGAATGGTTTAATTGAAATTTTAAATCCAAGATGGCTGAACTTGGTATAACTGATAAGGGCAATAACATTCATCATTTGACTTGATGTTTAGTGCAGAATTGGCTGTACATGAAGCAGCAGGAAGACACCAGTGTCGAGCCCAAATTTTAAGGTTTAAAGTCTCAACACTTGGATACCAAAGTACCTTACATGGAAGGAAAATAAGGTATATGCCAGACATGTTTCTTGCCAGAAGTGTGGTGCACATAATATCAAGTGCCATAATTACAGTACGCAAACAATGCATATCACAATGAAACATGAAAGCTCTTTTTTGGCCTTATACTAACCAGTTTAATGAGACGAGTGCGATACTCTCCGGTCATCGTAAGCTGCAAAAAAGAGCAAATGAACACATATAATTAGAACATTTTTTTGTTAGAACCTTGTGGGCTTCAATGGAATATATAGAATAACAAGGAAGAAATAGTGAACCATAGAATATGATCCCCCACACCTGAAAATGTGTATCAGAAATAATCAACTTTTACACAACCTACGTGTGCGGCACATGTTATGTGCATCCACCTCCCATCACATTATCATCCCTCTCTGATGCGAGATGGCCGATGTGAAATCGAACAAACAAGGAAAAAATAATAGAAAAGAGAACTTCCAACGCTAGATCTCTCAAATCAATATAATGCTCAATATTGGAGGTATATTCCAATAATGATAAGACTAGTATTTACAAACTACCCAGAAATGGTCTAAATATAGAAATAAACAATAAATTTCAAAATAAACGGAATAACGTAATGGATTCATACAATAAAACCTAAATAGAATAAATTAAGAACGAATATATTCCACCCCACACCTCATGTAGGTGTGAAAGAATGGTGGGCTTCATGTGATCCCCATCACTCTCTCTTATCAATTATTTAGAAATTTAGAATTATCAAGAGTACCATGGGATCTTTCCTGGAAGAGGCAGATAAGTTGGCATACTTATTAAGTAAATTATATTACCAGTATCAACATTTCCCTTTCAACAAAGGGGATAGTTCATACTGTACATCCGCCAGTGGTGATTGGATTTGCACCAATGGAAACCATAAATTTCATACACAATAGACTGAATGAGGAATATGAGTTTAATACAATTATACTGTAATATATGAGTTTAATACAATTAACATGGCGACTGTGTTCCCTCAATAATGACTAGATGGCAAAAGAATCTCTATGCAAAGTTGAATACCAAATCCTTGCACAATTAATAAAATCTCAAGTTGCAAGTTTCTTGAATAAAATGCCACTCAAAACACAAAAAGAAGAAGGGAAAACAAGTTGAATCCTTTTTTAAAAAAACCATTTGGCATTCTACTTATTAAACTACTAAGAAATTGAATCAGTGCTTGATCATTGGATTAGTTATCTTAAATTTTTATTTAGAATTTGTTAAGTCCTTATAGAAACTTAGAAGTTTTAACAGGCTTAGTCCACTTTGGGTGATGCGAAGGAGAAGGCTTAGGTTAAAGGGCCGTCAATTTGGAGGGTAGTGACCCCCATTAGAGGGTAGTGAGGCACCAATCCATGAAGTGAAGGTTCAATTTCTGATTCTGCTGTACAGACGGGTGAGAGGCACCTTTGCACAGACATTAGGAGTTTGCGAACATTTCGAGATTTGGTAACGATGGACTAGAGAAGATTTCCTTTGTCATACATCTTTATACAAGGAACTACCATTTGGCACTCTTTTGAAGCGATAAAATTTATTCGATAAAATTTACTAGTTCCCATTTCGCTACAGTCTAGCTCTTTAGCTGCAAGTTTGAGTCGTATTTTTAAGTTGGGAAATACTAGGATGTTTTACTGGTAGATGCATCGATTGCTCAATCTCGAGTGTAACTTAGCAGCGTTATTGGGTAGTAGCTTTGCTCTTAGATGAGAAGGAAATGCTAGAAGGTTTTCTTTTCCCCTCAGTACTAACGGTAATTTAGCAAATATAGCAGCGCTCCTTAGCATAAAATGGGATGGGCTTGGACGGACTAGTTTATTAAGTGATAAATTGCTGGAATTTCAATAAGAAATAGTTTGCTCTAATGTTGAAGACAGCAACTGTTGAGGGCTTAGGATGTTATACTAAAGACCGAGAGTTAAAAAAAAGGTAAGGATACAAGATTGGTGTTAAGTATTGAAAAGTGAAAAAAACAAAAAGGAAAATGGGGTTTCTTTTTATTGAAATAGCAAAATCTGACCCCAGAAAACTGAATAGACTTTCCAAAACCAAAAGATGAAGCCACCAAAATGAAGCCGAACAAAAAACCATTCCTAAATCTTACACGACTAGACCCGTTCTAAAAACTGAACTGTCTTCATCGCAAAAGATACCTCCACAAACTCCACCTCCCAATCCTGCAATGCCCTCCAAAAAAAAAGGGGATCCAAACCACTCTCATAGAAGGGGAGATCCACCAATATCACCCCTCACCATGACATTATCTCATATAAATCCCATAAAAAAACTTCACTCTTTGCCCATCCAGGACTTCAAAGCGCATGAGCTTGAAGAGATCTTCTTTCACCCTCATAATGCTTTTCCATAGGGGACCCCTTATGAGTAATGACATTTGAGGACTAATCTCCCTATCCTGACCATATTTCTTGTCTATCACCCTCCTCCTCAGACTGCATTCCCATGATAATCGCGGCATCCACTTCCCAAACAAAGCCTTCTTGGTTTCATTTGCGCCATCCTATTCATCTATTAGAATCGAGAAACAAACAATAGTGCTACAATTTCAGAGACCCCTACACTTTCCATGTATTCATACCACATGACCCACACAAAGAGCTTAATTTAGAGGCAACACAGTGAAGAGTCCCCATTCCAAAGAGTGATACCTAGACTTTAACACCGAACATGAGTCAAAAAACCAATGCAGGGCATGAATTACGAATGCATACGTTCTGCAAAGGGAAAAAAAACATTTTCCTACATGGAAACCAATCCACCTAAAATTAATTTATACAAAAAATACGGAACTCACATCTTGAGCCATTTGGGTCACAACGTCTGCAAAATTTGAACCCAGTTCTTCATCCGAAACTTTATCCAAAAACTCAACTGCGTCCAATGCCGCTTTACACTTCTGAAATGGCAATTCACCGCGAACCTAACAACAAAAACAACCATAGTTCAGCAACAAAAACACGCATAATCAATACCAAACTCATGAAAAACACAAACTGAGTTAAACCAATTGCGCAAGATAACGCATACCATGGTCCAGCAAAGCTCGAACAGAAAACGAAGCACCGGAACCGGGTTAGGAGCCTTGAAGTTAGGGTTTCCGTTCTTACATTCCCGAATACATTCTTCTGTAACGTATATACACTCTACAGGCGGAAGAGACATGTTTTGCGAATGGAATAAGAACAAACCCTAGGGATTTTGGGATTTGGGGATTTGAGTCGATTTAAAGAGATTGGTAAGGGAGCGTTACAATCATGATTTTGGGGATTCCATGGGTGGAAAAGGAGGGGTTTCAGGTGATCGAAGTAGGGGTTTGGGAAGGGTTGTGTTGCTGTTTCTTCTCCCCTCCCTGGATTTTCTTCGTTTGGTTTCGGTTTTTTTTTTTTTACGAGGTTATTTGCTTTGGGGGCGATAGCGTTCCTGGTCGGGTCACAGGGTAACTGTAGCATGTGATTAACGCTACAATGCTAAATACTTAGAAATCGAAAGCAATCATTGATTGCTCAACGAACGCTCGAGCGATACGTGCAAGAAAAGTATTTTATAAAACTGCTAGGTTTTTGCATAGTCTGTGTTTTTTTATATGTTTTAGTGCTCTCTCTTCTTCTCTGGTGTCCCCAAGAACTCTTATACTTTATTATCTATTGAATATAGTCAAAGTGTAAGTCGGTAGACGTACGTATTCATTATTGAACCATATAAATACTATGTGTGCATCTTGTGTGGTTGTTTCTTGTTCATTGTTCTTCTTTCGTGACTTGTGTGCGTGATTTAACAGGTAGCTTGTGGGTTGAATTTGATCAAATTTTGACTTAAATCAACAACAATTGGTATAAGAGCTCCAGCTTGAGAGGTTAAAGAACACAATATGGCAGAAGATGAGAAGATCACGATCAAGAAGTTCAACGGTTCAAACTTTGCTTTCTGAAAATGCAGATCGTGGAAGTTTTGTATCAGAAGGACCTGTTTCAACCACTAACTGGGGAGAAACCCAAGAAGATACTCAAAACGAGTGGAAGATATTAGATCGAACGGCTTCAAGGACCATGTGACCGAGTCTTGCACCGTCAATGATTTCCAATATCTCGAAGGAGAAGACGACGGTGGATTTGCTGAGGGCGTTGGAGAAGATGTATGAAAAAATGTTTGCATCAGGTTAGGTATACCTGATGAATAAACTGTTTAACTTGAAGATGGCTGATGGTGCCATCGTCGTCGAACATCTCAATGAGTTTAATTTCATTACCAATCAGTTAAAGTCAATTTAAATTAATTTTGACGATGAAGTTAGAGCCCTAGATCTCCTGTCCAACTTCCAAAAAGTTGGTGCGACTTAGTTGTGGCAGTGACCAACTCCTCGTCATCAACAAAGTTAAAGTTGGAGGACGTTGTTGGGTTTGTTTTTGGAGAGGAATCACGCAAAAGAACAACGGGTAAGGGATCTACATTAGGGCCAGTCTTGAACGACGAAGGGAGAGGAATGAAGAATGATAAGAAGAATCAGAAGGGCTAGAGAAATCACACATCCAAATTACGGGGCAAATCACAAACTCGGACTGGTGAGCAAAAATCTGGTAGTTGTTGGAACTATAGACAGAAGGGCCATTTAAAGAATGACTGCAAAGCACCGAGAAAACAGCGGGACGACACAAATTAGGGGGTAAGCCCACAATTAATGTTTCAAATGAAGAAAATACATATGCTTTGATTTGTGCCTTTGATTCTAGAACTGATTCGTGGATTGTTGACTCGGAAGTGTCATTCTATGCTATTCCCCGTATGGATATACTTCACGGGTATGCAAAAAGCAATTTCGGGAAGGTCTATTTGGGGGACAGCGAGGCTTGCAATATAGTTGGAAAATGTGAGGTGTAGATCACGTAGTCCAACGGTACATTACTAAAGTTGAAAGATGTCAGACATCTGCCTAGTCTAACAAATAATCTAATCTCAGTGGGTCAGCTATCGTAATCTGGGATTGTGACGTTGTTCGGATGAGATTCCTAGAAAATGAGCAATGGGTCATTAGTTTTGGCCCGAGGGAAGAATGCGTAACACCCTGACCTTTCTCGTGGCAACGATATTGTCCGCTTTGGACAAAATTCTCATGATTTTATTCTTCACAGGGGTGACCCATCCTTGTATTGCTCCCGCCCAAGTACGCTTAATTGTGGAGTTCTGCTAGGGTCTCTACTACTAGGGAAAAAGCCTCGTTGTTGTATAAGGATTCATGATTTTTTCTTTATAGCCCACGAACTCTCTCTTCCTTTTCGATGTGGGATACCAGAATATCACAATCTATCCACCTTAGGGTTGCACGTCCCCGTGCAATAGCCTACTAGCTCCAGTAGCCTGCCGGTCCTTATCGACCAACCCACTCTGTAGCCCGCCCATGAGTCACGCGAGACGGAAGGAGCCCACACTCGGAAGTGAAGAGAGTCGACTTTGATACTATTTGTAAGATATTGTTTGCTTTGGACAAAACCCTCATGGTTTTGTTCTTCCTAGGGGGTCACCCATTCTTACATTGCTCCCGCCAAAGCACGCTTAACTGCGGAGTTTTGCTAAGGTAGATACCACTTGGGAAAAGGCCTTGTTGCTATATAAGGGTCTAATATTTTTCCTTTATAGCCTAGGAACTCCATCTCCCTTTTCGATGTGGGATACCAGGATATCACAATTCACTCCCTTATGGCTGTACGTCCTCGTGCAGTAGCCTGCCAATCTTTATCGACCTGCCCATTCTGTAGCCCGCCCATGTGTCACGTGAGATGGTAGGGGCCATATTCAGAGGTGAGGAGAGTCGGCTCTGATACCATTTGTAACACCCCGACCCTTCACATGGCAACGATGTTGTCTTCTTTTGGCAAAAACCCTCAAGTTTTGTTCTTCCCATGGGTCATCCATCCTTGCATTGCTCTCGCCCAAGAACGCTTAACTGCGGAGTTCTGCTATGGTCTCTACCACTTAGGAAAAGGCCTCATTGAATGTAAGGGTCCAAGGTTTTTCTTTTATAGCTTAGAAAGTCCTTCTCTCTTTCCGATGTGGGATATCAGGATATCACAATCCACCCCCTTAGGACTGCACGTCCCCGTGCAGTAGCCTGCTAGCTCCGGTAGTCTACCAGTTCTTATCGACCCGCCCACTCAATAGCCCGCCCACATGTCAAGTGAGACGGCAGGGGCCCACACGCTGAGGTGAGGAGAGTCAACTCTGATACCATCTGTAACACTCCGACCCATCTCGTGGAAGCGATATTGTATATTTTGGACGAAACTCTCATGACTTTGTTCTTCCTAGGGGGTCACCCATCCTTGCATTGCTCCCGTCCAAACACGCTTAACTGCGGAGTTCTGCTAAGGTCTCTACCACCTGAAAAAAGTCCTCGTTGCTGTATAAGGGTCCAAGATTTTTTCTTTATAACCTAGGAACTCCTTCTTCTTTTTCGATCTGGAATACTAGGATATCACAGAATGAGGGTACTTTGTATATATCATCGGGTTCTTATAGAAGAATGACAGTAGTAGCATCAAAGGTTGACGTCGGTACATGGCACATGTGTCTCGGCCATATGAACGAGAAAGAAATGAAAATTACGGTTCGTAGAGGAAAGTTACCAGGTATTGAGTCGGTGGACTTAGAATTCTATGAAAATTGCATCTTCGGGAAGCATGAGAAGGTCAGCTTTACAAAGTAAGCGAAGACTCCAAAGGTAGAAAAATTAGAGCATGTTCATAATGACGTATGGGGACCGTCTCATGTACCTTGCCTTGGTGGCTCTAGGTACTTTGTAACTTTCATTGATAATGCTACTAGAAAGTTATGGGTTTATTTATGTAAGAACAAATTAGACGTATTTTCTATTTTCAAGAATTGAAAGGCATTGATTGAAAATTTCAATTCTTGAAAATAAGATAAGTCTAAAATTGAAATGTCTAAAGTCTGATAACGACGGCGAGTACTGCAGAAGGGAATTTGAGGATTACTGGTAGCTAATGGGATCAGGAGATTGAAGACCATTCTAATGAAATCGAGGCAAACCGCATGAATAAGATGATCAAGGAGCGTGCCTAGAGCATGAGGTTGCACAATGGCTTTCCAAAACAGTTCTGAGCAGATGCAGTAAGTACAATAGCGTACTTGATCAACATGGTGCCTTCAGTTGCATTGTATTGTGGATTGCCAAATGAAGCATGGACCAAAAAATAGGTAAAATTTTCCCATTTGTGCACTTTTGGTTGCATAGTCTATGTACATGTTGAGTCAGAGAACATGAGCAAGTTAAACCCCAACTCTCAAAAATGTGTATTTGTTGGCTAAGGTACTAATAGCTACGATTATAGATTGTGGGATCGAGAAAATAGGAAAATAGTTAGGAGTATGGATATTATATTTAATGAGTTTGTTTTGTACAAAAATAGACAGGATCAAAAGAGTGAGACAGTAGACGAGTCAGACTATGTTGTGTTTGATGGATCGCCTAACAAAGTCTTGGAACCCCAAAATGTAAATATACAGCATACTTCTCAAGTAGAGCCACAGATTTCCACAATCAGGAGATATACCAGAATTAGTAGGCTTACAGTCAATTACTCTCATTCACTGCACTATTTGTTATTGGCAGACAGTGGTGAGCATGAGTGTTTTGAAGAGGCTTTGCAGGTTAAAGCAAAGAGCAAGTGGGAGCATGCCATGAATGAATAGATGCAGTCTCTGTCATCAAACAAGACTTGGGACTTTGTACTGTTGTCCAAGAGAAAGTCAGCACTACAAAACAAGTGGGTCTACAGGCTAAAAGAAGAAGATGATGGGAGCAAGCGGTATAAAGCGAGGTTGGTTATCAAGGGATTTCAGTAAAAGT
>JAOTRH010000008.1:3137571-3200812 GCA_034768845.1 Heliamphora exappendiculata | reverse complement strand
GAAGGTTTTCTCTGGAAATCAATGGCCACACATGGCTGTTGGTTTCCAGACTTCAATTGCAATTGAACTGGCCAATCCAATTGTAATTGAATCTTCTATTGAAATCTGGATTTCCATGGCCAATGAAATTCCCAGATTCCAACACATTTTACAGTTTATAAAAATAATTGTATGGCAATTGATATATATACATTTAGCACATGCATAGCATGAGTTTAGTACTGATTATAATAAAAGCAAAAAGACAATATTCCTCTTCTGCTATATTTGAAGGCATTTTCACATAAAAAATTATAATTATTTATAAATAACTATTATATATATTTTATTTTTAATTTTCTAAGATAATTTCTTTAATATGATAATTACTAAAGTATTACCTGTGCCTAAAGACACTTCTGATCAAATTAAATTTTTTTTTATAAAAAAAGTCACTTATCCCTCCAAGTATTCATATTCAATTATTAAAAATAAACAATCCAACCAATAAAATTTACACAAAAAGAATTATACAATGGAGGTCATGTACAATTTCTTTTTATAATAAGATTGATCAAAATTAATTTTTTAATAAAACGTTGTATAGCTATGACTCATGCCTTTGAAAGCCACTTTGAAATTAATTTCTTTTACTCAATTATTAAAAGACACTCACACTCTTATGTACATAAAATGTGATTAATAAGAAAAACAAAACATTGAAATAAAAAAGTAAATCAATAGTTTTAATTTTTAGTTTTCAGATAAAAATAAAATATTTTTTTCAGAAAAAATAGTAATTAATTTTTGTAAAAAAAAAAAAGAACACATTTTAAGTTGTCATATAATATAAATTTTCTTATAATAAAAATGACTAATTCAATAAAACAGAAGCAATATTATTTTTTTAAAGTTGTTTCTTTTAAAGGTAACTGAAACAATATTATTTTCAATAAAACAGATTCATTTTGTAGAAGGAAACAAATTTCCCAAAAATTCTAATTTTTTTAAAGTTTCAAAATATTTTTATATTAAATGTAAACTGTAAAGCATTTTGAAATTATATTTTTCTAAAGTTGTATTTTGTGTGAAGAGATATAATATTTTTCTTATGAGAGAAAAATGAGGAGAGATATGATATTAAGGTCCCGATTGGCAATTTTATTTTTTTGATTTTTTGGTTGAAAATACAAAAAAAATTAATTTTGTTTGTTTGGCAAAAAAGTAAAAAAATTAAAAAATTAAAAAGTCAAATCAATACACGAACTCTCATAATATTCAAATTAAACTCCCATCACTTTTAAAATACAATAATACCATTTATTCAAAACTTATTTACTAACACTGCCAACTATATATAATTATTAATATCAAATTTATAAAATGGAAAAATTGTTAATTTTAAACAAAAAATAAAAAAGCTAGTTTTTTATCCAAACAACCAACTTAAAAAAAATAGTTTACAAACTAAATTATCAAACAACCTATTTAGAACTCAATTTATCTTTTTGGATAAAAACGAAAAAAAAAATTTTAAGTTAGTTACCGATCGGGGCCTGAATGAGGAGAGAGATGACAATTTTCTATGGCTGTTAAAAAATTCGTCCAACAGTCTCGCATTCGTCTACACCGCATCGACCTAAGCAAATTAAAATCAAAGAGTAAGGCAAATTGGGCGGTTGAGAAATATATCACATAGGTCGGCTGATGGTGGTGGTTTCAAACAATTCCACCCGCTATTCAACCGACCCGCCCGCGTAAAATACTTATTACTTAATTATTTTTTTATTTTATTGTTAATTTGTAACTTATAACTTCTAACCTAATCATCAATCCGTAAGAAATAATTAGAAAAATAAAAATTAAAAAATATAGGTCTCAATAACTTATACTAAAATATTTTTCTAATTTATTTAACCCCAAAATATTTTTGATTTCTAATTTTCTATAACAGTGAGTTAGTGGCTTCATAAGCCACTGACCTATGTTTATTTATTTATATATTTTATTTGGTGTTTATTACCTTATATCATGAATGTAGGATGTTTGTTTTTGTTAGAATATTTTTTTGAATCTTTATATGAATATTTTATTTAAACTGATATAGCATCTATTTTGATTTTGAATTAATTGACATTTTAATAAAATATTTAATTAAATTTTAAACCACCAATTCGCCCAATCCGTCATTGCAAAACCGGCAAAAAATAATTAATCCGTTGGCTTCATAAAGCGGGTGATTTGGCGGTGGATTGAAATTTTTTATACTGCCATAAATGGTTTGCTTAATGGATTGTCACTTAATTCGCACCACAGCGACCCTCGCACACCTATACATTTTTCAAACTAACTGCACTAAATGAATAGAGATGTAATATTTTTTTAAAATTGTATTCTTTGTCGTTTGATATAAATTTGGATTCATCTCAAACATAAATTCAAAATATATGTGAAATAGAGAGAAGATATTTTTGAAAAAACACCCTAATTTTATTATACAAATTATTAAAAATTGTCATTAATTCAAATTAAGTATATGTTAAAAATCGACGTCCAGCACGTGTAACACTAGGACCATATAAAAACTGAAAACAACGTTTTTCTCTTCTGGTCTCATATGTTAGCATTACAATTTTACTTTTAATAAATAATAAATTTATCATTTAAGCAAATATATTAAAACAAAAACTTTCTTTAAGTAATCAAATTCTCTTACCTATTCAATTCCAAACAAATGCTTTTGATTATCTAAGAGTTCATTTACAATCAATATATCATTATAATCATCCACTCATATTTACGTCCAAACATAATACAAGATACAAAGAAATACTAGTAGCCCGTTTGGTTGCGTTTTTAAAAATTATTATTTAAAAACTGTTTTGTAAAAATAAATTTTAAAAATAATTTTACAAAATTTTGAAAAGAGAAATTGCATTTTGTATACTATTTTTACAAACCCTAATTATAACCGCCCTAAATCAAGATTTGAGACAATCGCTTGCAACAACCGCCAAAGACGATGGCCGCCTGAGACAACAACGAGCACCTGAGACGAACGAAGACGACGACGACCGCTTGAGGCGACAACTGAAGGGCGAATAATCTGCGGCGAAATACGATCGCCAGAGACGAACGATCTAAGACGAAATATGACGACGATGACGATTGCCTGAGACGAACGACGACGACCACCACCTAAGACGAACGACGACAACCGCTTGAGAGGCTGAGATGAACGATGACGACGACTGAATGAACGAAAAACGCCCCTACGTTGGTGGAACATGATATGTTGTCGGGCATTATATCCCAATTTTATGTAGTGGAGAACAGCTGTCACCAACAAGTTGAAAAGCAAATAGTAAAAAGTATACTACAGCTGTAAAGTAGGAATCTTCCTCTCACTTTTATTTTGAATTTCAAATTGGAATCCGAGGTAATATGGATATTATATCCCGCCATATAAATATGCGTAACAACAATGTTCTATGCGTAAGTAGAGACTTACTCCACTTAATCTTCAATGACCCACAACATATATACAAGACGTTCATTATATGCACAAAGAAGCTATTGTGCATATTCAAAATAGAATAATTCTAAAAATTGCAGATTTTGACGTGATAACAATTTCAGGAACTGGATATGAAGCTTGACCGCCCCCTAAGCTTAATCCTTGAAGAAGCGTCTAAATCCGGAAAGACTTAAGGGGCTAAAAGTTTAGGACTACATAATTACTTCTGTAGCGCAATGAATTTTTCTATATATAATCCACTTGCATTATATAATGTTATTGGTGATTTACCCTTTAAATATTTACCATGTAAAAAAAAAATATTGGGGGCACAAAAAGACTATATTGTTAATGAAAAATATTGTAAAAAAATAAGGTGTCCCGGAGATATTTATTGTATTGTTTTATGTAACGATAACATGTCATATTACAATGATATTAGTAGTAAACCACTATTCAAAAAGTGGGCAGATCACAATGTAATCTTTGAATTTATTAATGAAAATATCTATTAATTTTGTTAAATGTGAGTAGTTAAATTTGAATACTGTTAAATTTTTGAACATCTCACTTGTAATTTAATGTATCCTTTCAAATATGGTATACTGGCGGGGGTTTGAAATTCAAAATTTCAAAATTTTTAATGAGAATTTACTATTGATCCTCATGGATTCCCGATAAACTTTCATGATCTAACACATGGGAATAGTGGGTTATTTGTCCCATGTGATTTAAATTTTTTCAGGTAAAAAATTATAAATACAGGATTGCCATTACTATTTTTTTAATTTTTTAATTTTATTTATGTTTATTAAATATCTATTAATGGGGAATGAAATCCTGTTAAACCCTCTAGGAGATGAAACTCTGCGAGATATAAATAAAATTATTATTTATTTTTTATTTTGTAATTATTTAATTTATTATTAAATATCTATTCAATGGGAGATGAACCCTGTTAAACCATCCGGGGATGAAACTCTGTGAGACATAAATAAAGTTATTAATTATTTTTTATTTTATTTAAATTTTTATTAAATATTATCTCTACTCGCTGCACGTAAGTTTCCTCGGCTGCGCCGAGTGTTACTCGCTGTATGACATGATCAACTAGTTTATTCGTAGGATGTAAACGATTATGCTGTATAAATAAATTTTTAAATTTTTTTCTTTTTTAAAAATATTTAATTTATTATTAAATATCAATTCAAGGGGGAATGAACCCTGTTAGACCCACCGGGGGATGAAACTCTGCGAGACATAAATAAATATGTTAACTATTTTTTTTCTCTATATATTTAATTTATAAAATATCTAAACATATGCAGAATAAATATTGACATTTACTCTGGCCAATCCATTGCCGTTGAGATGGAAAGATACAATACTTCAATTGATGAGGGGGTAACGTTATCAGGCGGCGGTGATGTAAAATAGCATACTAAGATGAAACGAAAAGAAAATTCATTGCATTTATTTAGTGGATCATTGATACATTGGGTTCTTTCTGTGAGACCCCAAATATCCCTCGTAAACTAACCACGACATCATTAACAGTGAAGGTGTCCGTGGTTAACTCAACAATGCATTTTTCTGGGAGAATGACTATGCCATAGACTGAGAAGACTCCTCGACACATGGTATCTCGTACGACCTCCATGCAATCATGTACTAAGTCTGAATAGTACCCTCCATCATCACGGGGGTGGTAATCTGCAGCGAATGCAATGTCCTCCATGACCCTAAGGGGCAGCTCCCCTTTTAGCATCACGCGCTCACAATCCCCTCTCTTCAACAGATGACGAAAGAAAACTCCAAGGCAATGGGCATCCCACTTCAGTGACGACGTGCACATTCCACGTGCAGCACATTGAACAATTTCTCCCAATATTTATTCATTCCGAAAAAAGAAGTAGTCGTTGGAAGACTCCACATAATGTTGGAAATAAACTTTTTTTATTTCACAACAGAGGTCAGTAGGAAGATGTGGGAAAATCTCTCCAAATCGATGATCCATTGTTATAAGACAATGACAATCTACGAGACTCCATTTATAGTTGTCGTTTGGTAACGTTTATGTTTTTTATTTTTTATTTTTGTTTTTGTTTTTTTCATCAATTATAAACGAAAACATGTTTGATAATTATTTTTATTTTTAAATAACCTTAAACAGTTTTCAAAATTTACAAAATTTTAAGAAACAGAAAAAATATCTTTTTACTTGTTTTGTAAATAAATTTTGATTGAATTCATCTGTAACCTGCAACTACCACTTTTCAAACATTTTTATTACCAAACATATTTTTATTTTTATTTTATAAACATAAATAAAAACATATTTTTAATTTTTTATAAACAAAAACAAAAAACTGTAAACGTTACCAAACGGCCCCATAGTGATCAAAATCTACAATTAAGAGATCACGTTAATTGAGAATTATTTTTTTAATTTATCAACCAAATCTATAATATTTGCTTTATTAAAGCCATTTTTTTATTTTAACCGCAGAATCACGTGGTTAATAGTTGAGAATATACAACATTGGGTGCCCACTATATTAGAAATACCACTTGAAAAAAGAAAAGACGCCTAAATGGGACTTTTATTCCTCTTCAAGGAGAATATTTTCAAACTCCCCAAATTCTTTTACTATTTATGATATGAAACTTCCGTTGAAAGTTTTTTACCTCCAATTTCAATACATAATTATTGTACTTTCCAGGTATATATTTTAATTTAATTTTATTTATTTATTATAATTATTTAATTTATAATTTAATATATTTATATGACGGGATATAATATCCCGGTTACCTCGGATTCCAATTTGAAGTTCAAAATAAATGTGAGAGAAAGATTCCCATTTTACAGCTGTAGCGTACTTTTTACTATTTGCTTTTCAACTTGTCGGTGACAGCTATACTCTACTACATAAAATTGGGATATAATACCCGACAACATCTCCTGTTTCATGTACGGCACATCTCCTTTATGACGTCACCCACATAGAAGTGGGACCCAACCGCGAGTCTGACGGCTCGCGGGGGCAAAATAAGTAATATTATATTATTTTGCCCCTAAAGATAGTGTACCCTTTCAGGGTTTTTTATAAGTGCCTCTTCTATTTTCTCATTCTTCTCACCTAAGTTCTACCAGTAAAGCCAATAATCCACTGTAGTGAGATACTTCCACAAATATTTGTGCCAGTTGTCTTCCACTACATAAAATAAACATATAATATTTATTCACTTGAAAATAACAAAGTGTATTACACTATTGATCTTCATGAATTCATATTAGAACCCCTTGTGTGTTTACCATTTCCTAAGTTAAAATTTCTCTCGCAGAATTCCCGTTACATTTTTTCTATTTTATTTTTTAATACTTTAAGGCATAAAGATTTATGAAGGGGATTAAAATCTGCGATACATAATAAATATATTAATTATTTTGTTATTATTTAATTTGTTATTAAATATTTATTGAGATGGAGGATGAACCACGTTAAACTCTCCGGGAGATGGATTATTTTTCTTTTTAAATTATTCAACTATTTATTTTATTATTAAATATCTATTGAGAGGGGATGAACCATGTTAAACCCTCATGGGGATGAATTATTTTTCTTTTTTAATTGTTTAACTATTTATTTTATTATTAAATATCTATTGAGAGGGGATGAACCATGTTAAACCCTCATAGGGATAAATTTTTTTTCTTTTTTAATTATTTAACTATTTATTTTGTTATTAACTATCTATTGAGGGGGGATGAACCCTATTAAATCTTCCGGGGATGAAACTCTACTCGCTGCGCGTAAGTTCCCTCGGCTGCGCCAAGTGTTGCTCGCTCTGCGACACAATCAACTAGATTATTCGTAGGATGTAAACGATTAAACGGCATAATTACATTTTTTATTTTTTTATTTTTTTTAAATATTCAATTTATTCTTAAATATCTATTGAGGAGGGAATGAATCATGTTAAACCCACCGGGGGATGAATTATTTTTTCTTTTTTAATTATTTAAAACATTATTAAATATATATTGAGGGGGGATAAACTCTACTAATTCATCAGGGGGATGAATTATTTTTCTTTTTTAATTGTTTAACTATTTAATTTATTAATAAATATCTATTCAAATGGGGAGCAACCCTGTTAAAAGCTAATTTAAGAGTTAACTTATAATGTAATCTTTGATTTTATCAATACAAACTTCTATCAAACTTTATTAAATGCACACTATACATTGTCAATTGTGCAAATAAAATTTTTAAACATCTCATTTGCTTACAATATTTTTATTCTCATATGTAATTACCTCTCTACTCTCATCACTATTTCTGACACTCATTATTATATTTCTTAATATGTTAGAAAGTTTTTGAGGGTCCATGATAACAGAATCCCTCATTTCTACTTTATCTTTCCTAATTCCAACTTCAGAAACGAACGGTCCAGGATCCAACTTCGTTATGCCAACTGCACCTCTGCGTATATCAATCTCCGACACGCTGGGACGAGCTATGAGTTCATAAATGACTGATCCAGATTCTCTAAAACCTCCAATTAACTGATTTGAGCTCCTTTCCGATAAACACAGAGACATAGACTAGGTGATGATTGGAATAGCACTACTAGGGGCACAGTGTCATACATTAACATGTTCTCTATTGTATTTTTTTCCATCACATTAATTAATGGAGGTCTCCTTACAGAATTTTTCGGCATCTCACTAGTAGAATACTTCAAATACCCATTCATTTTACAATATGTAACACCCCTTTGGATATTAAATTCTTCCAGGCGGTACTTGACCATCCATGGGCCCTGTTTATCACTAATAGAACAATATTCATTCCCATAATAAATTAACTCACACTGACAATCTACGAAAAATACAAAATAAGCCTGCAGACCGCCATTTTCATCTAACCTCCGGTCATACACATTTACTCTGACCAATCAACTGGCATTGGGAGCACATAAAGGTGAATACTTTATTAATATTTTATCCACCTTAATACTATTGTGACCGTATTTCAATCTCAATTGATAAAATAAATTAGGCAATGCAAGTTCTATTAAAGTGAATCACTAGCTGATACACCTTCCACAACTCTATTTTTTATATCGTCCATCTCCATCAACCTGAACATTAAAATACAACAAAAGAGACATTAATTTACCCCATGAGATAAATAAACTAAACAGTTTTAAAATATATATGATATCTTAAGGTGTATTTACACTCTTTTACACCATGAGTAGCAACCAGTAAGTACATTGCCCCTTCTGAATACTTTTCACGTTTCCTAACAGTGTGTATTTGTAATATGTCCACACATCAACATGACATAAGCGATCCACAACTTCTATTCCATGCCGAACATATTCATCCTCCTTTCCACCGATAAGCTTATACCTTAGTTTCTTTAGCATCCAAAATCGTTCGGATTGATCATGATCCACTATCCAGGTATCTGGATTACCCTCACCAACGCCAATAAATATCTTGTCCGGTGTCAAAACAGCATCTGATGGGGCATTGTCACTTACGGTGAACAATAGGACATGCTGTACAGCATCAGTCTTATTTGCCTTAAACCCCAGAGAAACATTCCCAATAATTTTTATCCCATTCACAACAATTTTATCTGATTGGCGATCGGACCTCTTATTTCTCAAATCAATTCCATTAAGCAATCTTGACACACCTTTATTATCAAATAACATGTTCTTCATCTTTTAAAAAACGCTCCATTTTTTAACTCAGTATTTTTCGTTTTTTCGAACATCATTTTTTCAGAAGTGCCAATAAACAAGTTTTTACTTTTTTCAAAATAGAATTCTCCGAAAACAAGTTTTGGAAAACTGTACCAAACGGGCCCTAGATCTTTCTTCTAGTTTTTAGCTTTTCCCACAATGCAACTTTTACCATAGTATCGCCTCTGGTCATCAAAAACTTGAAATGGTTTACATACATACGTGAGTCAAAGCTCCTAGAATATAGATTAACTTAGGTGTAATGCATGATTTCTGAGGTGTGATAGGTGCAACCAAAGTAAAGTGTAAATTTTCACCAATTCATTATTCTTTTACATGCACACGCACACGCACGCAAATTTATTCCCATTTATCCTTTCATATTATCCATATTATCATCCAATTATTTGATCTTTTACAAAAAAAAATCGTGTTGCGTTTTTATTATCCGATTTATTATAAAATCGTATCACATTTAATGAACCGGAATTAAAATCGTATCACATTTAATTCCCAATAAGTTATACGAAACTATTGAGTAATAGATAGCTCTATAACCCAGCACGACACAACACCACATTTCGGGGGCTAACCCGTGGGCATGTGGTCCCCATCTCGTGTAAGTTTTCAGTCTTTCACCGCGGAGCCTCAAGCCCAACTTAATTTACATCAATCCACATGGTTCATTATTCATTCAAAATTTCATTTTTTTTACAATCCAAGAGTCTAACCCACAACTGGTTCATCTCCCTAAATATTTTCACATAGTATCTCTTTCAAATTTCACATTTCATTCCTAATCAAGTTCTATTTTAGTATTCAATCTTTATTTTTCAATTCAAGTGCAATCATAAATTCCAACACATAATTTGTGATAATTCATAGTTCATTTATCCACTTCACAAAGTGCCAATGCATAATTAACACAAGTATGATCATATCATTTGAAACAAAACAGAATGCACCCATTTTATGTATAAGTTATAAACTCGTGTTCTCTTTAGAATGCTTAGCAATGCTAAGAGATGACTATGTTATATCACCACCTTCAGATACCCATTTTTGTTCTAAAAAACTTTCGTTATATGTTGAAAACCCACTTTATCGCAGAAGCCCAACCAATCGATATAATACATGCATCCCAACCCAAGTATATTGAAATAAGTGTATCCAAAGCCCAATGGACAAGAAACTTGATAAAAAGGTCAATGATGATGAAAAATAACATTTTTCAAGACATTTGGCTAAAAACGGGTGAAAAACAATTAAGAAATTTTGACATTCCCTTACTGTTTTAGTCATAACTTTTTCTACAAAAAGAATTTTATTGTGAGAGTAGTCTTATTGGAAAGAAGACTTTTAGAACTTCAATTTGAATATAAAAACGACCCAATTCGGAGTCTGGATAAGGGAGATATGATCAAAAGAAGTTGACTCTGCGCAGTCAGTCCGCTCAAGCGGACAAGAAGCACTCGAACGCCCAACTTTCTGCTAGTTGACCACTTGAGCGAACAGGCCCCGCTAGAGTGCACTGGCACCCAAGAAAATTCCATATTTTCTCATGTTTTGAGCTTTAAACCCCAAAATACATTCTCTTCACAATTATGCTTCAAATATCTATTTTTCAACCCAAAACATTGAATTTAAAGTTTCACAAACTTTCTTTTGTACCACAACTTTTCAACAAATCAAGGTAAATCACTTCTTAAATTACCCAATTTCATGAAATCCAACTATACTCACACACCTATCAAATATTCAAAACTCATAAGAATTCAATTTGATTTTTACACATGTAAGCAATATATCAACCCAAATCAACAGAAACATATGAAAGAATCAAGATCCACCTTAGATTTGCTCAAAAGCTATAAATTTCTCTGATTTCTCCCTCATAGGGTTTGGTTGTAAATGTTCTTGCCTCTTTGATGCTCCATCTCTCACCTTTTTACTCCAAAACTTGATTTCCACCGTCAGTTGCTCTCAATCCTTAAGATAAGGGAAGGGGGGTTAGGGTTTTATGAGTGGTGAGGCTAATCTCTCCCAATGAGAGAGAAAAAAAGAAGAAAGAGAGAGAGATGAACAATAGAATGATCTCTCCTCATGGGTCTGCCATAAGGGGCTTAGGTGTGCATGTGTGTGTATATATATATATATGTATGTATATATAAACCCCCTAAAATATCTCAATGGTTTGAGATTGTTCCAAACTTTTTTCGATAGCTTGTTTGAGCGGAATCCCACCGCTCGAGTGGTGACCTCTGAAGCAAAATTTTGTGATTTTTTTAAAAATTCAACTCAAACTCCTAACTTTGCTTCTATTTTAATATTTAAATTTTTTTATTAATACACCTATATCAATATCATCCATCACCATGTATCTCAATTTCACTTTCACATATTATTAATTCAATCGTTAACAAGTAAAAATCTTATAACACCCACACACAAACTTAATTCGGTCTTTTCTCTTACTAAAAATATGAAAGAGCAAAATAAATAGGTACCAGGTCATTACACTTGATTTTCTCTATTTTAGTCGACCATCATATATATATTTTTTGTCTATTGTTGTAAAAATTAGTGAATTGCAATTTTGATCTTTACCAATTGAATATATTAATTATTTTACTAAAAAAACGTTAAATATTTACAAATAACATTTTAAATTTAATTTATCTTTTATTATTTCATATATAAATATAATGTTACTAATTTGTCTTGATGAGTGATATTATCTGTTAAGAATAATAATTTTCTTAGTCCAATTATTACATGTCTCATCTCGCATTGTACATTTTTTTTTATATAACTAAATACACTATGAAAAATTTACTTTGTAATGTAATGACTAATATTTAATTTTTATTATTAATATTAATTATATATTAATAAGTAAAATCTAACACGTGCATATATTGGAGATATATTTAAAAGATATTTTTTAGAATATTTTCTTAAATGAAGTTTTGTAAGAGATATTTTTAAAATATTTCTTTTAAAAAATATTTTTTGAAGATTTTTCTTAAAAAAAAGTTATATTTATGTTAGGTATTTAAAAAAGAATTTGGTAAAGCATATATTTCTTTTTATCAAAGTTGAAAAAGGTTTACTATACTTTTTTATTTTTAAATATTGATCAAATTTTTTAATCTCTATCTATACTATATATTATAGTAAAGCGTTATTAGTTCTTGAAATTTATATTCTTAGCCTAATTTTTTTATCTTTTTAAATATATTAAATATAAAAATATACATGTCAATAAATTATTGATTACATTAATTATTGATTATTTAATCATTATGGTAATATCATTTAAATATTTAATTTATAACTTTAATTAGCACTATATATAGAAAAAGTCTAACTATATGTATTCTCTACTATTTTTATAAAGTCAAATTTAATGTTAATTATTAAATATTATTAAATTATGTTAATTTTAAATATATTTATAACAAAATTTATGAATCTTTTTACATTTATATTTTCTTATTTGTGACTCCATTCACCTATTTAATTTTTATTTAAATAAAATAATATATTTAATTAACAAATTTTTAATTTTCTTAATATGTTTATCATAGAACTTAAGGATTAGTGAGAATTTCTTTATTTTCTAATTTTGTTTTCTTCATTTTGTAATTTTTATCACAATATCTATTTAGTTTTAAATGCGTAATTCATAAAATTAAATTTTGTTAGTGATATTAACCGATGTAATATTGAAATTATGTGATTTGTTTATATGTATTATTAGAACTAGTTAGTGAGAATAATTTATTTAGAATTAAAGTATGCAAATTTATGATGTATTAACCATTACATGAATTAGTTTAAGAGTCTAAGAAACTAAAAATATAATCAAGTTAAGTAAAATGATATAATTATACAAACAGTTAGGGAACAATAAAGTGATTATTTTGAAAATTAGTTGAATATTAATTATAAAAATAAAAAAATTATTAAGATATGTAAAATTCAAACTTTCATTTTTATCATTATTCTAACACAATGATTATATTATTAGTTTGCATATACTGAAATTTATAAATAAAATTTAAAATGAACCACTTGAATTATAAACGGATATTGTATTATGTTTATCTAAAAAACATAAAATTAATACAAAATTAAAATAATTTTGTGATTTCTTAACCGGTATTGTTATATACAAATTTAGTAATTTTTAAATTTTTTATCAAAATAAATATAAAATAATTTAGCTCAATATTATCCCTACATGCATAGTAAATGTCGGCCAAAAATAAAGAAAAGATGGGCATAGGAGTTTTATTTTGAAAAAAACAGTAAATCAATGATTAATAGATTTTTTAGAGACCTGCTTAAAAGCAACCATCGTTTAAGATGCCAGACGGTGGGTTTGTTACCTGCGACCATATTTGTGACGTTCTTTCAGACACTCAGCTTCTTCAGTTATTTTAACAGAAAAATTCCAATTAGGGTTTCGAACAACCCTCGGATGATTGAATTGGCTTTAAATGGCCGTTCTCAGACTTCGATCACCGACCTTCAGAACGATAGGACGCTAGGTCTACTCTGATCACTGCACTCAAGGATCGTGTTTCAATCAATTATCATGTTCGAAGCACACGTAGGGGATTTAATTCCCATTATTTTATTCCTTCTGATTCTGTACTTCTCGAATTTTGAATTTACGATATCTGATATGCTTAGAAGAGGGTTAATTTTCATCACTTATTACGTAAATTGTTTGTTTTTGGATATCATGCATTTCTGGCAATTTTTTTTTGGCAAAATTCACTCTGGTTGTTATGTTATGCTTCTTTGGAAATATTCTCATGTATAACTGCCTCTTTATCATTTGGTTTTGTATACTGTCGGAATCTGGTTTCAATTTAGAAGGGGAAACTTATTGATGTTTTCAAGGCTAAACAGGGAGAATCGTAGGTAAGTTTTAACCGAAGATAGCGTTGTCTGACATATTTCTTGTGGATGAAGTCATTGAAATGGGAATGCGTGCTGAGAAATTTTCTATTCCTTGGTTAAAGTCAACTTGAACCAATGGAACCGAAATTTTGTACCTGTTCTAGTATATAGTCCATTTCTAGTATTGCTCATCTAGTGAACTTGGAGGGCGGTGAGTGTTGCATTGGAAGTAGTGTTTGATCCTGATCAGTGGCGACTCAAGCATTTTTGAGGCCTTAAGCAAAAAACATAGCGAGGTTCGTTAATAACATATTTATTAAGATCATTGCTTAAGAGTGAATTGATTCTTCAACCCTTTTTCTTTTTACACTTAGTATACTCATTCAAATTTTTTTAGTTGACCTATTTATAAATGAAACAGATATAATCTATAATAGAATAATATAACTTGGTGAGTGATGATTAATAATAGTTACTTGACTTAAATTATTTAATAATCATAACTTACAGGTAAAACAATAATAATCAATAGATCACGACGCTTTTTATTTTTAGATATATGAAAATTAAAGTATAATACATATAATAAAAATATGTTTTGTAATTTGAAACACAAAAATAATTTTGAATTTTGAATTTTGTTATGTTTTTAACTCTCACTTTATTTTGTCAAGTATAATTGTCATTATCATAATAAATGGGCCCCTTACTTTAGATGAGACCCTAGGCAAGCACCTCACTTGCCTAGTGGTTAAGCCACCTCCGATCCTGATGTATTGCTTCGATGAAGTGGATAAGTGGAGAATAAGGTGAACATATGTGAAGTCACTTGAGGTCTTGGTGGTATCAACAGGAAGATTGACAAGTAAGTAGGAAATGCGCTAGTTCCACTTTTTACTTATTTGGGTTGGTGGTTGGTTATTCGCATGGTTGAACCTGTGATGAACACAAATTGTTCTTGCATTTGGAACTCAAACTAATGGAATCACGTGAGACCTTTCTTCTGCTATATTAGATAGCTTTACTCCAAATATCTGCAATCATCTGCATTGCTAAAAAATGCCCGATAATTTGGTTATTTTAAAACTTACTATAGATGTTGGTTCCTTATATTCTTTTGATAGTACATGAGATATGTATATTTTTTTTGTTGAAGAAAATAGTTCATGTTATGTAAAGACTGTAAGAGTTTTTGAGATTTGCATTGTTGTAGGTACTGCACTTGCTTCGAAGATATTTGGGTGAATATGTCCATGGACTTTCAGCAGAGGCTTTAAGAATCAGTGTCTGGAAAGGTTTGTTTATTCTATGTTTATTCACTATCTTATGATCCTTTTGCCTTGGAACTTGAACTTAGATAGCCACATCATGAACACTTATTTTGAATATAGCCGATCAACATTTTGATATCCACCATTATGAATTTTCAGTTCTGAAATGTGAACTTACTGGGTAAAAGATTATGCTGTTTGACTTGCTGAAATAATTTTGTTGAAATCGAGCCTTTATCAACTTTTAACTCGAGGGCAGGATTACTGTATGTCTATACATGGTCATTTTTTTTTCCTGTAACCGTGTTTAAACCAGTAACCATGGCTAGTTTTTTTAAATTGAGTCTTCTGATTCCATGTTTTACTTTGAGTCATCTGTTGTATACACGGATGTTATACCTGTCTGCATCAGCTTTTTGAGTAGCATAGAATTATACAGTCTCCTTTCTCATGATTTTGGTCTGAAGATTCTATATTAATTCAAATCCAGTAAGTATTCCTTCATTTAGACGCCTGTAAGGATGAAGGTATAGATTGTCCGCTAATTCTTCACGCCGTTCAAAGATCACAAATTATCAATATTGTAATCCTAAAGTACAAATGAATATGGGATGGAAAGATGAGAAATCAATAAACACAACTTTTTTATGCCCAATAAGTGGTTATAATCCATCTTATCAACCTACATTACAAATGAATATGGAATGGAAAAATGAGAAATCAATAAACAAACTTTCCATTCCATATTCATTGACGACCTAGGGAGCATCTAATATCTCTCTCTCTCTCTCTCTTAAGGCCTAATAAGTGGCTTTCATTGACGACCTAGGGAGCATCTATATATATATATATTAAGGAAGTTGATCTCCCTTGATGAACATAGTGCTATGAAGTTAAATTGCGATTGTGAATATAGTGCTATGAACTTATGAAGTTAAATTGCGATTGTTAATCCACCGCAACCTGCATTGGAATCCCCCTCAACCAAAAAGTAATATCCTTTGAATATTAGCTTCTCTTAACCTCTTATAGAGTGCTAAAATTTATTTATGCCTCTATTGTAGATGCCACATGCACCGATATTCAAGACTTGAGGATGATTTTCTTTTATTATTTTTAGAATGTTTTCTCGGTTCTCAATTTCTTGGTTCTCTAAGAGCAAATTTATGAATGCCATACCTTACCTCCTTTTTATTATAGGGCTTCTTGAAAAGGTGTAGGTTTGGAAAGCATCAAACTACTTGGTATGAGCTTTTAATCCTAAAGGTTTATGCTAAAATTCCCTAAAATCTTTGAAACACTAGTCCGTAGGAAACCCAAGAGAAGATGGTATTCTTCCCATTCCAAGAATCTAAGGAATCTGTGGTTGTAGACAAATGATTAGAAACTCAGCTATATGACAACTCTTTTGTTAATGCTAAAGGTTAATATTGACAACCGTATTAAGAAAATCCCAATTTCTTTATAATTGGCAGAATAGACATATGATCACCAATTCGATTTTCCTATTGTAATTTATTCTTTTAAATTAAAGAATAAATTACAAGGTGACTTGACACTCCTTATTGGCTTAAGCCAAATTCTAATTTCCTTAAATCACTAATTTAAGGGTTAATTTAGTTCTCTTTCATGTGATGGCTTATAGGATAACTGTATAAGCTCAAACATCAATCATTTTTTGCAGATTGAATGCATATTCTCGTTGTTCTTGCATCAACTGCCTGTAACCATTTTTTCCGATTTATCATATGCCTTGAATCATTGGGAATTGAATACAATCTTTGGTTTGCCTTATTGATAATTATGGAAAAGTTCATTGAAGATAAGCATATCTATGCTCTTTGTTGCATTCCGAAGCCTTCCCATTTCAACATTATCAAGAAACACCAAAGCAATATGTTTACATGATTATAGTTTTTTCATTGAAATTTTTACACTCAAAGATCTCATAGCCTTTCGTTGGAAAACAAGCAGTTTTCTTGTTAAGCTTAGGATAGGAAAAATAATCTATGCATCAAAGAGGATTGTGGCACTTGAGAGAACCTATGGCATGTGGTTATGGTATCTTAAACTATCTTTTGTGGGATTAGATTAGCGATTTAAGCCTCTCTTTCCTGTTCACCATTTCTTAGCACCTCTTTCAAGTACTTTACTCTATATTTGGTGGTACTCATCTTAAGTCAATTCAACAAGCCTTTGCCCCAATTACTTGGGTTCAACATTATCGATCTATTTTCTATAATAGGTTCCAATCAAACATATTAGTTGTTAACTTCAAGATACTAGCATGCTTTCTTATCACCTCAATCCTAGTTCTTGTTGGCCTTTCTTTATTTCCTTTACTATTGTCCACTTGAATCAAATAGCTCCTCTTTATGGGCACATTAGTTGGTGACTTGGTGTGCATTGTACTTGACCATACCATCTAAAAAGGCTTCTCCTCATCTTGTGTTCCTCGGTTGCCACTTTTAATTTCTTTCGTATACTTCTATCGTTTCTCTGTTTTTTTGCAACATTCTCATTTTAACTACACTTACTTTATGAACATTTTTATGAACACCGCTTACCCTTCTCAACATTCTCAATTTAAGTACACTTAATTTATGAACATTTTCCCCATATAATAGATCATAGCAGTTTTCATAGCAATCGTATATTTCCCCCGAAACTTCATAATTTATAGGTATCTTGCAATTACACGACACTTCTAATGCACTCCTCCATTTCATCCATCATGCTCTAGTACTATGGGTCACATTCTCCTCAATCTCTCTATCTTTGCAAATAATTCATTCAAGATGGCAGAAATTGTCACTCTAGGTATCTTATACCCATCAAGGTTTAGAGTCTTTAGACTATCTTCATTTCAAGCTAGTAATAGAAGTTACACTTCCTATATTTTGTCTCTGTCCTACTAAACCTAAACGTTTGTGTTTCATTGCCTCTTCATAATTCTAGCATAAAGTTCTCCTTTTCTTTCATCAATTATCTATACCATTTGTAATTAACATGCACTATGATAATGAATTTCATCCATAACTAATGTAAAATGGATAGGATTTACTGATGTTCCTTGATGTGAACCAATTATTATAGGAATTCACTTTTTCCTCCTTATGTGGCTCCCACACTAGTTACAACTCCATTTTATGTGTCTTTTACTTCATCAATGTATCTAATTAATACTCCTTTCTTTCTCAAAACTCTCCCTATTATTCGTTTAAGAACTTTATCTTATGATTTTTCTAAGTCAAGAAACACCACACAAAGGCGATTTTATCCATTTATTTCTCCATTAATCGCTCAAGTTGAAGCAATAGTTTTCCACAGTAGATAGTAGATCTCCCAAGCATAAAATAAAACTGATTTTATGAAACTATTTTCTTATATCTAAATCTTTTTTCTTTTTGATAAGTAGGAGGTATTCTCCCTTAGATTGTTCTATTCGTACTTGAAAAACGACCCCCACCTGTATACAAGAAGAGCCCTATGCTAGATAAACTTCTACACAAAAGAATTGATCCACGCTCAGAGATTCTATAAACTCAATTGTCTCAAAAATTGAAAGAGAAACTCTCTTTGATATCTCAATGAACAAATTATTAAAAAGAACACCCTTTAACCTATTCTACTCCGTCAAAAGTTCTTTTGTTCTGCTCTACCCAACCAACCACATCACACATAAGGGGCCCAACTGCCACCCCCTCCTTCGCCTCCTTGGGACTTTGCCTCCCTCCACCCTAACGAAACTCCACTCACATATTTCTTAAAAACCCAATCGACTCCAAATAAAAGCAATACAAAAACCACAACTCTCTTACAAAGTCTCAGTGGATAAGGAGGTGAGTGAGAAACTCCTCTTTCTTACACAGACAACACTGGTTAGTCAACACATACGCCCTCCGAGTGAGGTTGTCATAGTGAGGATCTTCCCATGGGCGACAGTTCATTAGAAGAAAGCCACCTTTGAAGGGGCTTTTTCCTTTCAAATTCTCCATGGAAAGATCACATTTTGGCTACCCAACAAAATGCCATAAAATGATTTGACTAAAGAACACCCGTTACTATCTCTTCTCCATTTCATCACATCTAACTCACCTCCTCCACCTTGATGATCGTATAGGACCTCAGAAGAGACAACAACTGATCCAACTCGAAGTTCTGAACATCCCTTCTCAACTTAACATCCTAGATGCAGTTGTCAGAGTTTCTATGGATATAACCCACAACTCGAGCCTCCTTATCCCTAACCAAAGCAAAAAATGTTTGAAAATGTCGTATTGAGCAATACATTGCCACACCACATATCTTACCAATGGTCTCCAGACCCTACTTCAAGAAAGATATGCTTCGAGAACTCATCTCACGCTTTCCTAATACCCTTCCATAGACATCTGCCTAGAACTCCAAGCCCCCTCAACGATCTGTATTTGCATTGGATCATCCTTCTCCAAGAACTATTCCTCTTCATAGCAAACCTCCACAACCATTTTTCCATAAGGGATTAGTTGAAGGTGATAAGACTATGGATGCCTAAACCCCTTTCTGGGAACAAACCTTACTCTAATCAACTAAGTGAGATTTAAAGCCCCCCCAAACTACCCCCAAAAAGGTCATTTTTCAACTTCTCCAACTTCCTTGCAATCGACACCGAGATAATATGGAACGACATTGAATGGATAGAAAGACTCTAAAGAGTACTTTTGAGTAGGGTAAGACGGTTTTCCCTAGAAAGATATCGGACTTCCACCTAGCCAACTTCTTCTGAAACCTCCTAATAACTTCATCTCAGATTGCCAACGCCTTAAACCTCGTCCCAAACGATAAACCCAAATTGGGAGTAGAAAGAGCTTCAATTTTACGCCCCAAAATCCCAGTCAAACACACAATATTCAGGATGTCACAAACCTGGATGATTTGGACTTGGCATGGTTTACCCCAAGGCCAGATACATCCTCAAAGCAAAGAAGCACACACCGGAAAAAACCTAACTGGCTCGGATCAACACCCACGAAAATCGAAGTGTTATCATCATAAAGTATATGAGAATTAGAGACCGAACTCCCTGCCATCAAACAAACCTCGAAACCCTGCACAAGCCCATTCTAAATCGCTTCTTGAATCAACCGACTGAATGCTTTCTATGACCACAATATATGGAGCGGAGACGAAGGATTTCCTTACCTGGCTCCCCCTGAGGTCTAGAAGAAGCCTACTAGGGTCCCATTCAAAAGAACTGAAAGCAACACCGAAGAGATACATAAACTAATCCAAGATCTCCATCTATCCCAAAAATCCATCATCTGTATAAAGTACAGGACGAAATCCAATTCACATGATCATAAATCTTCTTAATATCCAATGTACAAGTAACACCAGGGGTCTAATTTTTAATTCTGGAGTCAATACACTCGTTGGCTACCAGAACTGCATCTAGAATCTGTCTTTCACCAAAAAAAGAGTTCAGTGACTTAGAAATCACTAAGTTGAGCACACCTTTTAGTCTGGAAGCCAACACGTTAGCTAATAGTTTATGACTCGAACCTAGCAAACTAATGGGTCTGAAATCTCTAATATCGAATGCTCCATTGTTTTTAGGAATAAGGGCTTGATGGATTGTCTGGAGGTAATTTGGTAGATATAAAGGTGGATATAAAATCCAATGGATATAAACTTGGATATATAATCCTTATGTATGTATATATACCATGTTTGTTTGTTTGTTTTTTTTTAAATGTGTGAGTATTGATTGATATGGAGATGGATGATTAAAATAAGTATTTTCCAATTATACCTTCATTAGATTTTGTTAATACCCATATTACCCTTTACCAGATGATTTCAGCGAAACGAAGGCAGGTTAGGCTGCCATTGTAGCCGCACGCGCGCACACACACACCTATACATATATATAAAACAACTAAAAACATAGCACAAAAATCTTGATGGAGAAGTAGGATAAGTCTTCATTCATTACTCAGCAACAAAGCCTTATAATCTGGAGAGCAAAAATTCAAGAAGTCTCAATTCTTCATTGAGCAAGTCTTCATTCCCATTCATTTTTTTTCCAAGCATTGTAAAATTGCCATTTTCTTCCACACTGGTGAAGCCATAAACTTGCATGGTTAAGGTGCTTACCTTATTGAGTATTGGAAAATCATAAAATAGAGCTAAAAATCGTGGTTGGAAGTCGGAGGGATGGAGGTTGAAATGGATTTGGCGGCTTCGTCAAGTAGCACATAAAGCAAAGCAAAATAAACTAGTGTTGTGTTGATTTTATAATTGAGTGGCAAGATCATCATTTAGCTCAACAAATATCATATAACTCCCTCACTAGTTTTATGTTATCTGATCATATAATAACCCCCTTTGGTTTATATATCCATTGCAATTTTTAAAAAAACAAACACATTATATGTGGGCTCTATTGGATATTAAATTCAATCCTACCACGCATTCTGTAAACGAACAGTCCCTTAGAGTAATGAAAGAGGAGTTAAGGCTTTTTTCAAACGATGCATGGCTAAAGAAAAGTGGAACATGCCCATAACCTCCACCATGATGTCACAACAGTGCTGAAAAAAAAAGCAATGGTAAAACCATCAGACCTCGGGGGCTTATCCCAACTCAACTCCCCTAAGGCTCTAATAACCTCCTCTTCAGCAAAAGGATGCTTCAGCCGAGTTGCCTCCTCCCCAACAATAGACTCAAACTGTTGTCTGTCTCACCGCGGCCTCCAAGCTCTGTCCTCCTAATAAAGCTGGTGGAAAAACCCAGCGATGCATGCTCTAATATCCTCCCCTCAGTCAGAAGCTCATCATTCACCTGAACCTTCCTAATCAAGTTAACCCGCCCATGAGCCTTAGTCACCCTATGAAAGAAGTGAGTATTCTCCATAGACCCACACTTTTGTCTCCAAGGGATCTTCTCCAACTGAGCAATCTTGGCGAACTTTCCCTTCAAAATGTCTCTATGAGAGACCTCTCCTTATCTATACTATCTATAAAGGAAACCCAGACATTTTGAAGCTCTATCACATAATTTTTAGTTCCAAAATTACCCACAACTTAACTGCCACATCCTTTATTTTCTAAAGGGATAAAATTGTAACTTACACAATAACTACTTTTCAGTTTTTCAAATTTTAAAAATAACTGCACAATACATGTGTGCCAACCTTCTAGTCAAGAAGAACCCCCACCTCCTCTTTCGTATTCAGGTGGCAAATGTCCGCAACAACCTTTCCTTTCCGTCGCATTGAATCTACCAAATTCTTCAGAATTCCACCTTTTCAACTCTACCTTCAATAACTTTAGTTTCTTGGTTAGAACAAAGCACAGATTTCCCTTCACTGTGAAACCACTCCACCAGCTGGCAACTCTATCACGGGAGCCCTCCGCATGAAGCCATATATTTTCAAATCTAAAAGGATACTTCCCTTGACGGATTCCTCCATTGTCAAGAAGGATCGGAGCATGATCTGAGATAGGTTTGGGCACGACCAATTGAGCCGCTGAACAGAAGCACTCCTCTCAACGTAAGATTATGATGATAGAACTTAGCCCCACCAACTCTGATGTCCTCTTTAGTTAAAGGAGAGCCATCCACATGAACTTTCCCAGTCAAATTAACTCGCTTGTGAGCATTAGCTATGCTATGAAACAATGTTATCAAAATTGCACAATACGCGATACGTATCGTATCGTGAGTAAAACTATACGAATCGTATAACGTATCGTATTTGATAAGAAATCGTAGGATACGGATGTGTATCGCACGACCATATTGTAAAATCGCGATACGATGTGTATTGTGCGATTTTGAGTTTGGTAGAAAACTAACCCTTTAATGAATCCTTCGCACCTTTTCTATTCGTATTTGACTTCTCGTCTCTTTGACTTCTCTATTTCGTCTCCTCTGTTTTCGCCTAGGATTTCTTTCGAAGATGCCGAGATGATGAAGCCCTAGATCTCGAAGACGAAGACACGAAGTTGAAAGAGCATTGAAGACGAAGAAGTATTCAAGACGAAGAAACATCGAAGACGAAGAAGAAGATGCCTAGGGTTTTATTTGCATTCGAGATCTCTGTGGCGTCCCCTGTTTCATCTCCTATGCATCGATTGCCGAAGATGATGAAGTGGGATACATCGATTGGGATTGTTGATCACTCGATTGTTGATTAGAATTGTCGATTGTCGATTGTTGAATAGGTTTGGACTTTGCCACTTGGGACATTTCTTCTAGGCTTCTACAGTTCTATTTCTTTTTTGTTTGGTTGTTTGCATTTTGCAATTTATTCTTGGAGATGATGAAGATGAAGATGAAGATGAAGATGATGATTGCATGCATGATGATGGGGTGGTGGTTGGAGATGATAGAGATGATGACCTTGTTGAGATTGACTTGATGGATGGAGAGGAAAAATGATCGTGAGATACTTTTGTTTTTGAATTGTAATAACTTGATGCTTTTTTTTTTCTTAGCACATATTATATGTATATGGTTGAAGAATTAGAATTTGGTATTTTGAAGTTTTAAAATTTTTTTTGGGCATATGTAATAGATTTGTATTAAAAAAACTTATTTTTTTGTAAGTTTATAGTAGGATAACTATTTTATCAATTTATATATAATTACGTTAGCGTATCTTACGATACGCGATACGATACGATACGATACGTGATACATAAAAGTGGGATTACAACACGCGATACGTATCTCGATTTGACAACACTGCTATGAAAGAAGCAAGTATTTTTATCCCTAGATTTAAAGACCAAGCCTTGAAGGAAAAAATGCAAAAAATAAAATAAAATCCCTTTTGATTTTTTTAAGTGGTCCTATGCCAAGTGCTATTTTCTTTCCCTTCAGATTAGATGATGCATTTTGGTAGAATCGAGCAACAATAATGACTCAAAGTATGGCACGTACATTGCTTCTATCTTTTATTAAAAAAATGTTTCATTGTTTAAATGATTTTTTAACATGTATTTCTTGTAGGCGATGTAGTTCTCAAAGACTTGAAATTGAAGGCAGAGGCACTAAACTCACTAAAACTTCCTGTGACTGTCAAAGCTGGATTTGTTGGTACGATAACATTAAAGGTACTTCTGCACTTTAAAGTTCCAATCCATTTGATGTTTTACAACTACCGAGTAGGTATTTTTGTTTTGTGTGTGTGTATGAAGGATTAATTTCTGAGGTTTCTTGTCCATTAGGTCTACGTGACCTGCCCCAAGTGTTAATTCTTATTTCTTTCCTGTACTTATTGTAAATATCTTTACTGCTCGTCTTTTTTGGTATTTTATTTCACTAACTAAAGAATCTCTGATCACTTAATAAAAAACAAGTAACATGTAGAAGGCTGGTCTAGTGCAAAATAAATGATGAGCTGCTCATGATTTAGGTTCTAATGTGGGCATTTTACTGCTTTTCTTTGGGTGTGGTCTAGCTGCTCCCTGGCATATTTATCTGGAGTTTTTTTTTTTTTTTTATAGTTCCGGTCATCAACTTTGCTGCTAATGTATTATGATAAAATTAGAACATTTATTATTGTAATTACTACTTTATATGCTGTGAATATTTTTTTTAATAAGCATGTAATATAAATATTATTGTTATAGATATTTAAATATTTTATTATTATTGAATTATTTCTATTATTTTTAGTTAGTCTTTTGCTTGACATATTAAATACGATTTTCTAAAAAATTACAATATGTTTTTAATTTTTAGAAACAAATTTTAAGAAAATAATATTAAAATTTTTAAAATTTTAAACCCACCAAACCCCCTAAACTACGGGTTGAAACTGTGAAAAAACATCACTCAATCCGCTGGTTGTGAAGATCAGTGGGTTGGCTATGGGTTCAAAAAACGATCACCCGTTAAAGGTGGGTTGGTTGAAGATTTTTCCTCCACCCGCCCTAACCCAGCCCAAGCACACCCCTACCTGGGATAGTCCTATTCCCACTCAACCCAATGTAACAACATATAATAGAGATAAATCCATCTATAATATCTTTCATCTCTCAATTTTATCCTATTCTTCTAATCCCAAGAGATAAGTTTTGTGGAATTGTGCTATCTTCACAATCTTTTGGGTTATTTATTGGGAACGGAATGCAAGAATCTTTGAGGATAAATTTGAAGACATTAATTATTTATGGGATAAAGAATGCTATCTATGTTCTTTTTGGGTATCAATTCTTTCTCCTTAAAAAGGAATTCCGTTGGTTTAATATCTAGGGATTGGAGGGGGTGTGTGATTTATAGTGATTGTGTTCTTGTGCCCTTCCTTGTTTTTCTTTTTTTGATGGGGGACATATTTTACCCTCAACTATTGTAACATTCTCCTTTATATTTGATATAGTTTTTTGTTGATGATAAAAAAAAAATGATGTTGAAGTTATAAATGATGCCAGTGATTTTGGATTAAATGTTCTTGCAGTGTTTCATCCTATGCCAGTTCTTTCATTTCTATTTTTCCCTCAACAAGAAGTGATAAATTTCTGGGGTTTATTTTTCATCATTCTTGAAACTGGTCATGCATTTTGAATGAAATATTGAGTTGTTTAGGCCCTCTGGGATCCTGGGAAGGAATTTATGGTATAATTAGGTTTTTTCATGAAGGGGCTGGCAGTCGTTGAGTTACTTAAAGGATAGAAGGATGCAAATTTTATCCAGGTAACAGAGATACGGACGGTTATTGACATGATTGGCTTTGATCTATCTAAGGATATGGCTATCAATAAAAGCCAAGTGGATAAAATGGATACATGCTACTGCCTTTTAAATAATTGAGATTAAGTTTGTTGAATCGAGTTGAGGGGCGGTTGGCCCAATAGTTAGGTAAACCAAATGGCCTCTAGTTTTGGACCGCTAAAGAGTGCGGGCACATGCGGGTTCTTTTTAGCTGTCCTGTTTCTAGATGGAATTTGGATTGACTTTCCTTCTAGGCTCTCTAGCCCTACCCTAGTGATGGTATCTATTAAAGTATTAATAGGAAAGCGCTTCTTGAAATCATAAACAATTTTTAGTCATGATCAGTTCTTAATATTGGACAGAAGATCTTATGGACTAGTTTTCCCTCATTAAAACTAACGGAATCATGTTCCCATCTTTGAAATCTTGCTAACCATGCGAGAAACTTGTTCCAAATTAGTTTCAGATTTTCCCCATTTTTTTCACCCTTTTTCCTAAGGTAAAATTTTGAATTTTGTCAGATTTTATTGAAATGGAAGTTTGAATTATTTTGTGGAAGGTTTTTCCTGTTTGGAAAGATCCAATCAATATTATTCATCTGGTCTGGATTTTGGATCATAACTTTGTTTGAATCTAGAAGTTACCAAAATAGGAATAAATTTGTGCATTGTGGTTTCCAATTGCTTTCAACCATGGTTTTTATGAACTAATTGTTTGATTTTCTGTTACTAATTCTAAACAATAGGTTCCATGGAAAAGTCTGGGCAAGGAACCTGTGATTGTGCTTATTGATCGTGTTTTTGTTCTTGCCCACGCTGCTGCTGATGGAAGGTCACTTCAGGTAGGAAGTAAATATTTTTAGTTTTCTGTGAAGGGTTGATTTTTTTTGGTGACCGTCAAGTAATATATGTTATGATAAGTAACAATGATACATGCATAAGGTATAAAGGGAATGCCGCCCAATATACAGAAATGGCCGTCCACAAAAAGGCTCTATACTCTTACATGTGTACCAAAAACTCAACAAAATCAATAAATTGATCAAGAGGAGGGTGGTACACTCCTCCATCTCCCAAGTAGGTAAAAAACTAACTACAGTGCTTCTAAGCTTTAGAGGCTGATTGGCAGATCAGCTTTTTATCTTTTTGGCTTTTTGGCTAAGAATGCAAAAAAACCAACATAACCCATATGGAAAAAAAACAAAAAAAACTTAAAAGCTAAAAATTAAGATCAAAACTTTAATCCCTAGGATACTCTATTCAGACTCCCACCCCATTTTAAAAGACAATAAACATTTCTACTATTAATGCCAATGATATATTATTATATTAAACTATACAGAAGGACAATACTGTCCAATTTGAGTAAAAAACAAAAAGTTAACTTTTTTACTTAATCAACTAACTTAACAAAAAAGTTAGCTTAAAAGCTTATTTACTAAAAAATCAATTTTGAATCCAATTTAGCTTATTGGTTAAAAACACAAAAAAGCAAAAAAAAAAAAAAAAGTAGGAAAAAAAGGAGAGTTTTTAAGCTAGTTTACAATAATGGTCTCATCATTAAGGTAATCTAAAGTTGTTCAAAATGCCGACGGTTTGTCTCCTGCCAAATGGTCGTCAAGTAATATACGTTGTTATGGGGTTTTGGAAGCATCTAACTTATTATCATTGTTGTTATCCATATGTTTTTATAGGAGGAAGATCGGGAAAAACTTTTTGAAGCTAAACTTCAGCAGATTGAGGTGCAATTTATTACGATTCTTTTATGATGCTTGTTGTAGTATTTACTAAAATCTGTGTTCTAGTTCATTGTTAGATCTTATCATTTTTCAGATGAAAATTCACGCATTCATATGCACATCATAAATTGGTCACGAGTGCTTAACCTTAAGTTTTACTTGTTTAAAGTTGTAATGATCATCTGCATGTTTTGTTAGACCTTGTGATGTTGAATTTCACTTCTCACCTTTGAAGCATGGCCATTTTTAGTCGGAATTTATATATTCAAATGGGAAACAAAATATAAGAGTAAGAAAAAGAAGATGAAGAGTTGATTGACGGCTAAAAGACGAGAGAGCTGCAAAACTAGGGCAACTCCTCTAAATATGAGTATTTATATTAACATAGATAGAGACTAATACTAAAGGACACAAATACTCTGAACTACTAAAGCATAACACTTAACACTCCCTTTCAAATTTGTGTATAGATGATATCCTTCATGCCCAATTTGCATACAATAGACTGGAAGACTTGCTACCAAGTCCCTTAGTGAAAATATTGGCTAGCTGATCTTCGGATTTTATAAACGGCATACAAATCAAATCCATATTCAACTTGTCCTGAAATATCTGTCAATCTCAATGTGTTTAGTCTTGTTATGTTGAATTGGATTATGAGCCATGTTAATGGTAGTTTTATTATTGAAATATAATCTCATCAGAGCATCACCATACATGCCTAAGTTGCCCAATAAAACTTGAAGTCACATAAGTTTACAAATGCCATGAGCCATTGCTCTATATTCTGCCTTTGCACCGGGTTTAACCACCACCGCTTGCTTCTTACTTCTCTAAGTGACTAAATTTCCTCCCACAAAAGTATAGTAACCCAAGGTAGATTGCTTATCATCAATAGATCCAACCCAGTCTGCATCAGTGAAGGTTTCAGATCTCATAGTAGGATGCGAAATCCAGCATCAAAATGTATTCTGCGAGAGTCATGCAAATGTTGATTAACAACCCCCACTGCATATGCAATATCTGGGCATGTTTGAGAGAGAAATATCAATCTCCCAACAAGTCGTTGGTACCTTGCCTTATCAATCGGGTCACTAGCGCCTCCATTAAGACGACGATTGGATTTAATAGGAGAATTCGTTGGTCTACAATCCATCATATAGTTTCCTTAAAAAGATCCAGAATATACTTTTTTTGTGAAATGAAGATGCCCATATTTGAAACTGGCGACTTTAATCCCAAGAAAGTAACGTAAGGGCCCAAATCTTTAATTTCAAACTATCTTCCTAGATAAGCTTTAAGTTGTGAAATCTCTTCCGTACAATAACCATCCCAAGGATATTATCGACATACACAATGAGGACAACAATATGATATGCATCTCACATAGTGCACATAGTATGATTAGTACGGTTTTGCTTAGACCCAAATCTCAACATTGCCTTTTGAAATCTGTCAAACCTAGCTCTAGGGGATTATTCAACCCATGCAATGCTTTCTTCATAGAACAAACCTTCTCTTCAATGGAGGAAGATGAGATTCTTGAAGAGAGATCCATATACACTTTCTCTTCAAGATCACCTGGTAAAAAGGCATTCTTCACATCTAGTTGTTGAAATGGCTAATCCAAATCAATTGCACAAGGTAAGAGAACTTGAACTGAATTCATCTTGGCTACTGAGGCAAAGGTCTTCTTGTAGTCAATGCCATACATTTGAGTGAATCCCTTTGTAATGAGTTATGCCTTGTGTCTCTCAATAGTCCCATATGTTCTTTGCTTAACAGTGAATACTCATTTGCAGCCCACAGGTTTCTTCTCATTTGAAGAGTAACTAACTCCCAAGTTGTATTATTGTTCAGTGCTCTCATCACCTCTACTATAGTTCTTTCAACTTAGGATCAGTGAGAGCATCTTTTCAACCCTGCAAAGTAGATATAAAGGACAAAGGCGAAACAATAAAACAATACAAAGGGTACAAGGAATCATATGAAACAAGCTTTGATATGGGATGGTGAGTACAAGTCCTAACTCCTTTTTTAAGAGCAATAAAAAGATTCTAGTCATCAACTTCTTGAGTATTTTTTGCAAGAGAATCAGTAGGGGGCTCATTACCTGAGATAGTGGGAGGAATGACCATTGGAGGCGTGGATGACGACCGGCTTGATAACATATGGGGAATCTACTCTTTTGAACGTCTTTAATAGGTCTTGAGAAGAGTGCTATTCAATCTGGCTCCCCCTCACCATCTAATCTCTACTCCCCCTCATTAAAGGAGATAAAATAGGCAACATTGATTACATCTCTTCTTTAGTATCAAGCTCACCCTGAAGAGGTGGCGGTGAGACATAAAAGGATTTAGATTATTGAAATGTGACGTTCATAGTGTCATAAACCTTGCGAGAGTGAGGGTCAAAGCACTTCTAGGCCCCTAGCTCTTCTGAGTAGGACAATAACCAATAAGAACACACCGTAAAGCCTTGGGATCAAGTTTCCCATGAGAATGGGAAGGTATGTAAACAAAACAACGCAATAAAAAATTTTGGGTGGAAGACAAGTATTGAGAGAACTCGACGAAAGGAAGTTAGAGGGACATTTAAAATCAAGAACACTAGAGGGCATCTAGGTTGTCTCAAACTTTGCAATTGATATTTATCCACAAAATAACAATAGAGGGCATCTAGGTCGTTTCATACTTTGCAATTGATGTTTATCCACAAAATATTTGGAGACTTTTTACATACATGTAAAAGTTTACTTGTTACCATAGTTATCAAATTGAGAATCGAATCGTGAATTGTAAAGATTTGGTTATAATTTTTAAAATAGGTCAAAAAATGTCTAAAATAGTTAAATATTAAAGATACATTATAAAAATAAAAAAAGCTTACTCATAAATCAATAAAGAACTTGTTTTGAATGATGAGCAAATAGTGTAATAGGTAAGACGCTTGCATCTAGGGCAAGAGATGTGGGTCTGAGCTTTATCATGATCAATGATACTATATTGTATTATTAATTATGTTATAATTTATAACAATTTGTACACATTTTTAGATTTGGGAGCATCCAACCCAAAATCACTTGGCAATGGGTAGAGAGATCTCTAAATTATATGAATTAAACTTGAATGGCTTAAAAAAGTGATGTGGGATGTCTTTAATCCTCCCCCGCATGTGTCGCTTAGTTGCATGTGAAGATGATATAAAAATGAACGAAATGAATGAAATGGACACTAGGTAAAAACTTAACTCGTGAAATCACCCCACACAACTTTGATACTAATCATACCATGTTAGAATCTATAGTCATCCAATCCAAAACCAATTATTATTTGGTAGAGAGACATTTAGAATATATAAATAAGATTGAGTAGCTTAGAAAAGTGACGTGGGACAAGTCTCTATAATGTTAAATTATTAGTTGGAGGAAACAAGAATCGAGACTTGCTTGTTGTTAAATCAATTCTTTAATTTATCGAACCGAATCTTATCGAATCGTGTGATACGTTTCGTGAATCGTATTATTTTTGCTTTCGCCGATTCACCCCACTGATACGAATTGATTGCTAGATGTATCGAATTGAATCGTACAATATATATCGTGAATTGTACGATTATGATAACAGAGCTTGTTACTAATATAGTCTAGTTTATGTTCTTTACGAAAATGGGATCCCCAATAGCTGGTGACAAAAGATTCATATGAGAAAACATAAGTAAACGAGCCTCTGCTTGAGCCTTCAAAGATAAAGGTACATGAACAACCATTTGATCTCCATCGAAGTCTGAATTGCGTTTAGTAAGGTAGGCAGTAGTAAGAACATCACCTTAAAAAGATTTAGGAACGTGTAGTGAACATGAGGGCACGAGCGACCATCTAAGAGATGGTGATTTTTTTCGTTTAGCAATCCCATTTTGTTTGGTGTTCTAACACAACTTGTTTGATAAAGAATACCATGCTTTTTGAGATATGCCCGTAACGCGCCATAATATTCTGTCCCATTATCACTACGAATAACTTTGATGTTGGTTGAAAATTGATTGAGAACCATTTTGTGAAAGGCTTGAAAGTAGGAAAAAAACTTTACTTTCGGTTCGAAGCAAATACACCCAAGTAACTAAGTGTAGCAATCAATAAAAGTAACAAACCAATGCTAGGCAAACAAAAGCACAACACGTGAAGGTCCCCACACATTAGAATGAACAGCCATGAAAGGAGAAGGGCTTCTTTTATTAATTGTAGGATAACAAGAGCGTTTATACTTGGTAAAATCACAAGCATCACAAACAAAGCTACTCCGATGAAAAGTCCTATTTAAAGTGGGAAAAGGTTTCTAAAACCCCAAAAGAAGGATGTCCTAAATGCTGATGCCACTGATGCAAAAGAGAAAGAGAAGATCAAGTCACAGCCTGGAGCACCTTTCCAGACAGATAAGGAAGAAGAGACAACAATCCATAAAATACAAGACACCGTGTGCTCTACCACTGCCAATCGTTGGCCCCATATCTAGCTCCTCAAAAACACAATGGGTAGGAAAAAGGTCATAGAGCAGTTCAAAGAGTTGGCAAGACTACTAATGGAAAGAAAACTAGTAGAAAAATTGAGAACATGAGAAACAAAGGAAAGGGAAATGGATGAAGAGTGACAAATAGAACCTTTTCCTTGACACAAAGGATAAGGAACCATCGGCTGCTTTAACCTTATCCTTACCAAAACACTGAATATACGAATGAAAATGGTTGGAGAAATCTCTCATGTGGTCAGTAGCTCTGGATGCCTGAGAGTGTGCAACTCTTCATGGGAAAGAGAAGTAATGTCACTAGAAAGGCTTGAGGAAGTCTCAACGGCTCCAGCAGAAGGATAGACAGTATCACCACCACGACTACCACCATGCCCTCAACTAGGGCAACCAAGCAAAAGATCAGGCCAGAGAGTCTCAATCTAAAAGATCTCAGTCAACAATTGGCCCTTTGCTACCAGACTTAGAGAGTCTCAATCTACCATCCCAAAGAGCAGGCAACACAACTAAAGCAGATCGGTCACGACTAGGAGGATGCACCATGGTAGTGCTTTGCTCTCCTCTTGTTGAACGCAAGCATAAGCTTCTCGCATTGCAAAAAAAGGATGGCGATCTAAAACTTGAACCTAGATCTGATCATACTCCATATTCAGGCCAATAAGAAAATCATAAACACATTATTTCTCCACCATTCCTAAAAATGTAAGTGCATCATGTGAACATACTGCTTGAAAACTTTTGATAATAGTCAAGCTCTTGCCACAAATTACTCACTCAGCAAAAGATCGATCTATCTAATTCAATCCACACATCTTTTTCTGAAAGTCATAGGTCTGAGAATCGTTATCCCTTTATGAATATGTCAGTGCTGCAGTTGTCCAAATTTTATGAGTAGTATCTTATAGTAAGAAGATATGGCTAATAGTGGGTTGCATTGAATTGATCAACCAAGTCATAGCTAGAGCATTCTTTAAGCGTCACCTCTCACGAGCTGGTCCGTCCACCTGTCCCTGGTTCCTTACTCGCCCCTATTATATATCCGGTAAGCCTTGAGCCCTAATAGCTAGGTTACAACAACAGACCAGATGAGATAGTTGCTACCGTCTAACTTCGTTGGATTAATCCGAAAAGAATCGCCAAAGTGTCTTCCGCGACCCATCACTAGCTCTTCACTGGTACTAGAAGTTGTACAAGGATCCATCATCCCCCAAACCCAAAAATCAGCATAGCTCTGTCACCAAAAAAACAGGTTTAAAGGCCCTGATAGAAATAGAACTCAAGTGATAGCAGAAAAACTGAAATATGAACCAATGATGTAGCAAATAAAAACTAGCAAGCTCAAATATGAACCTCTTGGAAGCTGAAAACCACGAAACCACAAGAATTGAACCTCCTTGAAGCAAAAAAGATGCAAACCAACACGAATCGAACAAATGTATAGCAAAGAAGGAGATTCGAATCTTCTAGAAGTCAAAAAACCATAAACTAGCAAGAACTGAGCAAAATCGAACTGCCTCGAAGCCAAATCGGAGAAAACTAAAGCTCTTTGAAGCCAAAAAATGTATGAACCCCCAAAGATCGTGCAAGAGAACTACCCAGGAGGCTAAATCGGCACCCATAGGGGGAGAATCAAGGGTCAAGTCGAGCAAATCGCGCAAAAAACCAGGGTGCAAGGAAACAAAACCCTAGGTGCCGAAAATTGAAAAGATGAGGACAAAACAATCAAATCATCAGAAAAAAATGTGAAAAAAAGGAGAGGGCGTATTGGCCCCAGTCAATCATCATTGACATTTTTTTTATAGAACTAGATGAACAATGGTAACGAAAAACACAGAACACACAAAATTTGCTCTGATACCAAGTTGAAATTTAGAACAGAATATATAAATGAGAAATGGAGTAGAAGAGAAAGGAAAAGAAGAGAAGAGTTAATTGACAACATAACTAGGGCAACTCTAACCATGAGTATTTATATTAACATTGAGACTAAGACTTGATGGCGCAAATAACCTTGAACTATTAAAACAAAACACTTTTTGACATTTTTTTGGTTAATATTTTATTATTAATGCTTTTCATATGTTTAATTTATAAAAAATCCAGAATGATTTTGGAATCCTTTGGTTGTATGTTTCTCAATTCATTTTGCCTATTTCTTTAACTAAAACATTTTGATAGCCTTCTGAACTATTGTTTTGTTGTTTTCTTTGATGTGCAAAATTGCACCTTTACAGTTCATTCTTAATTGCATTAGTTATTATTACTAGTTTTGAGTCTTTACCAACTAGATAACAAGGACATTATCCAACTAGAGCCCCAGACATCAAAATTTGACAAAGCAACCTGGTACTACCGTCCTACAAGGCTAGTGGTTGCATTATGTATCTAGTTTTAGTATCTTACTGAGTTACTAAATATCTACTGTAAGCATGTCATGGTCATAGGTGAAAAGATGGGGTAATATAATATAATGGTTGGTCCGCTGATACACCTATCTATGAGAAATTAAATGGATATTTAGTGGATTTGATGTTGATATTGAGAAAATGAAGGCAGATACTTGTTCATGTTAAAGGGCATACTGTAGCGGCTGTATATGAATGGTTGTCGGTGTATATTGGCAAGAAGGATTATGCGATATTTTTATTTTGTCTCTGTTTCAGTGTTCTCTTTCTTTTGCTCTTTTCCCATCTTAATGGGGGCTACACGGATTCCTTTCACCTTTTGGATTAGGATATTTTAGGCATGAATGAAACTGGCAACTGGAAGTGGGATAATACACTTACTTCATAAATTTGGGAAGCAAATGATTAATGCTGCTGGTGCGCATGAACCCCATGTAGATTGTAAATCAGCTACAATTTTTGAAATGTTGGTTTTGACGATTAAGGATCCTCCTGGTAGTATTTTTTACGAAGTATTAATTGGGAAACGAAGTTAAACAATAAAATATCAATAGGTATCTGGGGTTACGAGTATAAATAAAACATAATGAATTAACATTTCTTTATTGTGGAGATGTATAAGGAAAATAAGTTTCTTTGAATAATTATCTATCAATATTAAATTGCTGAACTGCCCAGATATGATAATGTTAAGATATGGGTATTATTGTACTTTTGGTACTTTTAGTTTTATTATATAAATAACAAGTGGTAGGGAGTAAACCCTAATATTGGGTGCTCTCGTTCACCTATACTCTGATTCTCTCTTTCTTTCTCCTTCTCTCTCCCATTCTCTGCAATAATTTTAACATGGTATCAGAGTAAGATTCTGTGTAAGAAAAATTTATTAGCAATCATTTCTTCTTTTTTTTTGTTTGTTTCTTTCCTCTTATTTTTTTTGATTTCGAAACTGTAAAAAAAAAAAGCCCTCCCGTGATGATCAACTGGTCTCTAAAACCAATGTTATGATTTTTTCCAATTTCTTTCTCGATTAATTCATAGCTTTCCCCAATTTTTACTCTTTCGGCGCTGCTAGGGTTTCTTTTCACCAATCGCGATTGCGCTACCTTTTTGCTTCAATCGATGGACTGTTCTTCCTTCATGGGGTGCCGATTAGGAGTGTATGAGGATTGAATCAACCCTATTTGATGTTTTGAGTTGATTTCAAGCTCGGTTAGGGTTTTTTCCCGGCAGATTTCGTTGTTTTTGCGACCTGGTCTTATCTCTTTGCTCTGTTTCAACCTATTCAAATGGTTTTGGTTCAGGTATGTGTTGATCACTATTGATTGAAGTCCTTAGGTGTTTGATTGAAGTTTCCAGCTGTTTATTTGGCCCCTTTTTTGGCTTTGCTGCGATTGGTATAATACTCTGGATCTTATTGATACTCTAGTGGTCCAGGTCTACTTGATTTGTATCTTATTGGTACTCTAGTGGATCGTATTGGTACTCTAGTGGTTCAGGTCTACTAGATCTCACTCGTTTTGCTTGTTCTTGTTTCCCGTAGCCATGTCTAAACGTAAAAATCACCATCTTCTTGAGATTGCCTGTTCCCTTCTTATTACTATGCATGTTCCTAAGTCCTTCTTGAGCAAGGTAGTCCTTACTGCGGCTTATCTCATCAATCGTTTGCCCTTTAGTGTTATTCAGTTCAAAACCCCTTTGGAGTTTCTTCCCAGGTCTCCATCAGTCTCTTCTCTTCCACTTCGGATTTTTGGTTGCACTTGTTTTGTTCATGCACCAAAACACCCCGGTGAAAAATTAGACTCTAAAGCCATCAAATGTGTCTTCATTGGCTATTCTGCTACCAAAAATGGTTATAAATGCTATGATCTGATCACTTGCAAAAGATTTGTTAGTATAGATGTTACTTGTTGGGAGTCCAAGTCTTTTTTTCGCTCTCCTACGACATCTCTTCAGGGGAAGAAATCTAAACTAGAAGAGATGTTACCATCGGATACATAGATTCAAGAGTCTCAGCAAGGTTTGGTTTTTCCAAATTTTACTCCGCAAGCTATTGTTCCTAGTGAGGGGGAGACTGAACCCAGTAAAGATGGAACTGAGCAGGATGTTGGTGGACGATTAGATAGAAATGATCTGCATACTTATACTCGACGCTCAAAAGATTAGACGGCTCGTGTGCTACTACCATCTTGCCAGTTGCTACCTCCGTCCTCCAGTTCAATCTTTCCCACTGATCCACCTGGTAAGGAGTTTTCTGTTGTTGATCTTGATACTTGTAATTTACCTATCGCCATTCGAAAAAGCGTTAGGTCATGCACTTAATGCTTAATTTCTTATTTTGTCTCATATAACTCTTTATCAGCATTATATCGTGCTTTTGTCTCGTCCTTATCCTCCATATCAATTCCACAGGGTTGGAAGGAAGCCATTGAGGATTCTAAGTAGAAGAAGGCTATGGTTGAGGAGATGACAGTCTTGAAAAGAATAGTATTTGAGAGTTAGTTTCTCTTCCAAAAGAAAAGAAGGCAGTTGGGTGCAAATAGATTTTTACAGTAAAGCACGAGACTTATGGATCAGTTGAGAGATTAAAAGCATGGCTAGTTGCTAAAGGTTTTATCTAAACTTATGGTATTGATTATCAGAAGACTTTTGCTTGAGTAGCTAAAATGAACTCAGTTCGAGTATTCTTATCTTGTGCTGCCAATATGGGTTGGCCTCTCTAGCAGTTGGATGTGAAGAATGCATTTCTTCATGGAAATCTAGAAGAAGAGGTATGTATGGATGTACAATCGAGTTTCTCTTCTTGTGAAACTGAAGGTAAGGTGTGCAAATTAAAGAAGGTCTTATATGGACTAAAACAGTCCCCTCGAGCGTAATTTGATAGGTTCTTCAAGTTCATGCTAAAATTTAGGTATCGACAGAGTTATGCAGATAATACTATGTTTATCAAGCAAGGTAATAATAAGATCATTGTTCTTATTGTGTATGTTGATGACATAGTTGTGACATGTAATAATTCTGATGAGGCATCCCGTCTTAAGGCAAACCTAGCAAAAGAATTTGAGATGAAAGATCTGGGGGCGCTACTATATTTTCATGGAATTGAGGTGGCTAGATCAGATAATGGAATATTCATTTCTTAAAGAAGGTATATTCTTGACTTTCTAGAGGAGGCTGGTATGATGGGTTGTCGACCTGCAGATTCACCTATTGAGGCTAATCATCGTCTCAATAGTGGTGATGGAGAATCTGTCGACAAGGGTCAATTTCAGAAACTTGTGAAAAAATTAATATACCTATCTCACATCAGACCTGATATTGCATATGCTGTGGGGGTTGTCAATAAGTTCATGTATGATCTTCCTAGTGTATATCTTGACGCTGCTTATTGTATTTTGCGATATCTTAAGTCTGTTCTTGGTAAAGGGCTCCTGTTCTCCCGTCATGGCCATGTGACATTAGAAGCTTTTATAGATGCAGATTGAGCTGGTTCAGTTGATAACAAACGATTTACATTGGGGTATTGCACATTTATAGAAGGCAACCTGGTTACTTAGTGAAGTAAAAAAAAACAGTGGTAGCTCGATCAAGTGCAGATACTGAGTATAGGGCTATGGCACATGGCATTTGTGAATTCATCTGGCTCCAAGTACTATTAAAGAATTTGGGTATTAAGTGTGACAAACCTATGAAGTTGTATTGTGACAACAATACTGCCATTAATATTGCTCATAACCCTGTCTAGCAGGACAGAACGAAGCGTATAGAGATTGATCGGCACTTTATCAATGAGAAATTATGTCAATGTTCAATTTGTATGCCCTTTGTGAAATCTGCAGATCAGTTAACAGATATTTTTACTAAAGGACTTAGTAGTAAAATGTTTCAACAAATTGTATGCAAGTTGGGTATGACTAATATCTATTCATCAGCTTGAGGGGGAGTATTAAGATAGGGGTGTTATTGTACTTTTGGTATTTTTGGTCTTATTATATAAATAACAAGTTGTAGGGAGTAAACCTTAATGTTGGGTGCTCTCATTCAGCGTTACTCTCATTCTCTCTCTTTCTCCTTCTCTGACCCTCTCTCTGCAATAATTCTAATAGATAATTACATGATAATAAGAAAAAAAATCATTTTAAAGATGAGTGAAGACTTAATTGAAGGACCAAACAGTAGGGTTCATCATTTTACACTGTGAAATAGAAAACTGAGGACAATGGTTGAACGGATAAGTGGAGGAGAGAATAAATAGAAGTATGACTAAGAATTACTGAGTGATAAACAATGACTCTCTCTCTCTCTCTCTCTCTCCACGTAATGTTTGCTACCTTATGTATACTGTCTGTAGGTTGTTTTGTTCGCGTTCTGTGTCTTCTGGATGATTCTTGATATCTTGGGTTATAAAGTACAATATTCGGAATTTAGGTGATTGCATCATTTTGTTATTGTAAATCTATAGTGCTATTTGATTATTTTAGATGTTACATACGAAGGTGCCTTTGCATGCTTTGCGTTGCCTGCCGTACCTTGAGGGATTTTGGAAGGACTTCTCACTGTATATTACTTGCAGGAAGCAGAATCAGCAACACTTGAAGCCATATCAAGATCAAAGTTGGGAAGTGTAAGACTCTGAATTTGATATTCCATTAAGTGTAAATAATTATCATTTGTCATTTAGAGTTAATTTCTTGCTTTAACATATCCATGTCTTTGTAATCATTCATATTTTATGTCAGCAATTTTTGTTATTTGTTTTATCTCTGGAAAGTTTGTTTGGCCCTTCTCTTTTCTCTGGTGATGTTGAGATTGGTGCCTGTGGGAATCTTCACTGTGAAAATCTATTGAGTGTTTTGAATGTGATTTTGCTGTTGTCTGGAGTTCGTTTACAGGTGCTTCTCTCTCTCTCTCTCTCTCTCTCTCCCCTTTTGTCAATGGTGATCTTGTTTGGAGATGATTAATGAGCAAGGCAATTCAATTATTTCCTTTTCAAGGAAGTGGAATATGTTTTTTTCTTTTGTCGTGTATTTGGAAAATAGGTTATTCCAGAATGGTTTAGAATTGATTTAAGAAGTTGCAAAATAATTTAAATTTTTATGGGCAGGAATTTGTACACAAATTTACAGGCCATTAGCCTTTTTTCCATCTTGTTGTTATGTCTCTCTTTCAAACTAAGAGATTGAGCTTCAAAGTGTTTTTTAATGTATTGGAATGGGAAATTAACAAAAATCCCTTGTAGTAGGAGGTTACAATTATCTTTGTGCTCTCAAGGAAGTTGGAGTTTGGCTACCAGAGTGCTTTTTATTTTACGTATCGAGGATTTATGAATTCCTGGGTGTGGAACTTGTGCGATAAAAGTAAAAGATAATAGGAAAAGTAGTGTTTAGGAAGTTTGGGATGTATGATGGTGGTTGGTGGTAAGAGGAGATTTGCGGTAGCTATGAGCTGGGCCTTTAAAGTCTACGAGGGGTGGATTGATGATTTTGTTATGGAGTACAGTCTTGACACTGGCTTGCTGGAAGAAGTCACAGAGGGAGTTGATATGTTTTGTAGGTGGGGAGTTGCATTGCTTGATTAGCAATTATGGTAATGAACGGATTTGGGTAACAGGTAACTTGAATTTTTTTTAATTTTCTTTCAGAAACCACAAGTTCAAGTTGTTAAGGTGATATAGCTTGAAAGGTTACATAAAATAAATACGAGCTACGTCGACTGAAAAAAGAAACTACAATCTATTTGTTTCAAACAAGCATACATACATGTTGTTTAATAGTTTTAGGGATAAAGGGAGAGACAAGAAAGTGGAGCAACTGTAGAGTTAACTGGAAACCTTGAATCCATAAAGAGAGTAGAGGGAAATTGAAATGGAGAAAAACCTAGAGTCCACTAGAAAGTTTGAAACTTTGACTCCACAAGTCGAAGAATAGGGAAGTATATAAAAACTGGAAGGGGGAAGGAAAATATGGAGCTGCTGCCCACGAACCAACTATATGGTTATTGACATCTTAACCTTTTCCCAGTTGACTCCAAACCAAACCAAACTAAACCTTTGTCTCAATTAATTGGGGTAGGTTACATGAATTTTTTGCGCCATTTTGTTCTGTTAAGAGTCCTTTCATTAGTTAGTTTCAATAAGTTCATATATTTTCTTAATAAGGTCTCCCATGACAATTTAGGTATACCCCTTCTCTGTTTGTTCAATTACTTATGATATTGTCACTTTTTTTTACTACTGCATTAACTTGTGTATGTTGTATGCATCAAAACCATCGTAATCTATTTTCTCTCAACTTGTACTCAATTGGCGCGACCCCTGTTATTCCACGATTCTTTTCATTCCTAATTTTATTTTTTCTAGTCGTACTATACATCCATCTTAACATTTTTATTTTAGTAACACTCATCTTATTTATGCGGTTTTTCTTAGTAGCCCAACATTCTGTTCCATATAGAATCGATGGTCTAATAGCTATAATTTTCCTTTTAATCTTGTAGGTATCCGTCGATCACATAGAACGCCGGAAGCACCCTTGCTCCCTTGACTTATATTTATAGACTCAAAACTCAATAGACATTTAAATTCCCACTCTTCAAAATCCTAAATAAACTCTTCAAACCCTAGATTCTATAATTACAAAAATAACCCTCATGAAAAATTAAAATGCTACTTGGCCATCATCTTAAGTAAATTTTTTTTTCCACGTTGAACTATATCACATCATATGGGTACGAATAATGTAATGATGATGGAATGTAAGTCAATTTGGCTTTTTGGTATGAGATGGGGTCTTGGAAAATTTTGTTAAGGTATCCAAAGTCCTATAGTTCTTGCTAAGGTTGTATTATCCATTCAAATGGTGGCAGCTAGTGACGAAAAGAATCTTGGTGATTGGAAACTTTGTTAAGAAACGAGATAGGATTTAGGTTAGATGAGTGTTGGCAATTTATGTGACACAAAACTTGGTTATGGGATTGAGTTTGTAATTGGGCTTGGTAGTTTGCTTGAGTGGTGAGTAGTGTTCATAAGGGGGAATTCAATCAATTGCTGCTGCGCTGGTTCCGTTACTCCTTTAGGTTTACCTGCAAGTTGTATCTTATGTTGATTAAACTTTAGGACACTCGTGTTTTCGCAAAAATGCACCATTTCTGATTTTTCTTTCAATATATAAGTAATGCCCTTAGAAAAGTTAGTTTTGAAAAATTTCGATGGTGCTCAACAAGCAATATATTTTGCTCAATATGTGCTCAATAGGGGCTCAAGCCTATAGTTGCGCTATCAGTAGTTTTTGATGATTTTTCTTCTGGTTTTGCCTAAAAATATTAAACACAAGCTTTTGGCTTCTTTTGGATCAAGTAAAATACTTGAGATAAGCCGTTTGAGAGTTTATCTACATTCTTCAGAGTGATTCTTCATTCTTTATATTTTTCGTAATGCTCCCTAATAATTTTTTCATTCTAGATCCCTTTTTGTGCGAGACATGATTTTCTGATGATCTAGCATGTGTTTATCTCAAATCGAAAACCCATATTCATTTTGCATTGCATCATGTGGATAAACCATGGCCGTTGGGTAGTAGATCTGTTTGCAAAAAACGATCAAAGCAAGGTGCTTCGCTTTGGAAATTGAATGAAAAGAAGCTGATGGGTAAGAGAGTGGAGTTTGAGTTTATAGCTTCAATGGTGATGACGTCAAGGTCAATGCATCTAGGGTTGGATTGTAAGTCGTTTACTTCAGTCTTTGTCTTAAACTTTTGATCCAATTGTGGATTCTGTTGGGTTGTTGGGGCCAATTTTTTCAATCCTTGCGGATATTTTTCCTAGGGATTTTGTGATTTAATCTCTTGCATTCTTATTCTTTACATTTATTCTTTCTAGATTTTATTTTGTTCTTAGTATATAGTATGGCCTTTTGCTGTAGTGAAGACCTTCAAACAACTCTAACTGTACATGGGTGGGTAATTATTAAGAAGGTGCTAGGAGACTATCACTTTCTTGCTGAAGGATTAATAGGGTTGTATAAATAATTATCATTAGCGATTAGCTTACATTACGCTTTTAGCACAGGTGCCTCCGAGGAGTTATAAAAACTAATCCAGTGACTTAACCTTCGAAATCAATCCAATTTTATTTCTCTCCACCAGAAACCTAAAACCTTCTATTTTCTTTTGTTTTTTTGTTTGCTTGTTTTTGTTTTACCTTAAACACATGTGCTTTGTCTAACATAAATATTCCATATAATTTATCATAAGCTGCAACATCCTTAGTTTTGTAGTGTTGTCCTACATCTAATCTAGTCTGCAAGATGTTGAATGCAAATCATGAGTGCACTGGGCTTAAAGATGCTCTCTCTGGATATTCTTTTGTTCTTAGTATAGAGTATTGTCTTCGGTTATAGTGAAGACCTTTAAACAACTATTATAACTGTACATGAACGGATGATCATTAAGAATGTGCTAGGAGACTGATCACTTTCTTACTGAAGCGTTAATAGGGTTGTAGGCATTAATGATTATTAGTGAATGGCTTATATTACGCTTTCAGAACAGGTGCTCCTTAGGAGTTATAACAACTAATTCTAGTGACATGACCTTCTAAATTAATCCAATTTTAGTTATCTCCATCCGAAATTTGAGAACCTTCTATTTTCTTTTGTTTTTTGTTTTTTGTTTTGTTTTTACCTTAAAACACATGTGCTTTGTCTAACAGAAATATGCCATATAATTGATCATAAGCTGCAACATCCCTAGTTTTGTAGTGTTGTCCTACATCTAATCTAGTATGTAGGATGTTGAATGCAAACCATGAGTGCACTAGGGCTTAAAGATGTTCTTTTTGGATTTTCTTTTGTTCTTAGTATAGTGTATGGGCTTCTGTTGTAGTGGAGACCTTTAAACAACTATTTTAACTGTTCATGGACAGGTGATCATTAAGAAGGTGCTAGGAGATTATCACTTCCTTACTGATGAGTTAATAGGGTTAGAGGCATTAAGGATTATTAGCGATTGGCTTACATTATGCTTTCAGCACTGGTGCTCCTCAGCAGTTATAACAATTAATCCCAGTGACCTTACCTTCGAAATCACTCAATCTTAATTATCTCTGTTAAGTTACTAATTGTCCTAAAAAGTTTAAGCTATTAGGAAATGTGCTCAACAATGTATATCAAGGTATCCAACACTTCTCTCAAGTGCGGCTCTGTCTCGTACCTTAAAGAGGCGAACAAACTAAATTGAACAGGTGCACCAACACACACAAAATATAGTGCACAATAAGAAATATAATAGGAAAACAGATGAAACTTGAATTCACAACCTCGTAAAACCAAAGCTCTGATATCATGTTAAGTTACTAATTGTCCTAAAAGTTTAAAGTATCAGGAAGTGGGCCCAACAATGTATATCAAGCTATCCAACAATCTCCATTAGAAACCTGTGGACCTTCTATTTTTTTTTTTTTTTTGGTTTTTGTTTTACCTTAAACACACCTGCGTTGTCTAAGAGAAATATGGCGTATAATTGATCATAAGCTACAATATCCCTAGTTTTGTAGTGATGTCCTACATCTAATCTAGTATGTAGGATGTTAAATGCAAATTATGAGTGCACTTGGCTTAAAGATGTTCTTTCTGGATATTCTTTTATTTCTAGTATAGAGTATGGTGTTCTGCTGTCATTTGTCTTACATTATTTGGGTCTTGTCATTGAGGTTGGAACCGCTCACAACACTGATGGTTAGTAGGTGAGTGAGGTATCACTGCATCACTGTGAATGAAGTTTCAGCCTTGTCATGCAAGTGTGTTGGCCACTACAATTGTCATTTTTCTTTCACGAGCTTTTGAATAAGTGCCAGGATCCTCTTTATGCATAACTTGATCAGGTGATGGTGCAATGTGGCTTTACTTGTAGTTGGTGCAGATGAATCTAGGAATAAGTGCTGTGTTTTGCAATCTTTTATGCCACCTTTTGTGTTTATCCCCTTCAAACCTATCCTGGTTTTATGTTTGGCCTTTTCCTTTTTAGCATTGTCTTTAGAAGCAAATGTTCTTGTTGGAGTAAATTCATAAGTTACATTGAGTTTTTTTCTGCTTGCTGTAATCTCTGGAACTTGTCATTAATTTCTCACATTTAATTTTTCGTTGATTTTTCATTTATTTTTTCTGCAGCAACCTGCTGGAAATTCTTGGTTGGGTTCGTTAATTGCTACTATTATTGGAAATCTTAAGATTTCCATTAGCAATGTACATGTCAGATATGAGGATTCTCTCAGGTTGGTCAATGTATGCTTCATTGGAGTGCTTGTGATATTTAAGATGGGGTTTTCTTCCCATTGCATTACACAATTGCAATATCATGTTTTATTTGCTTCTCTCTCTCTCTCTCTCTCTATATATATATATATATATATATATATATATATATATTACTTTTTAACTCTGAATGCAAGAAATCTTTGGTCATACTGCTTCATCTTCTCTGCTGATCTGCTTTCTCAAATTTTTGAGAACTGCCTGTTGTTTAGCAATCCAGGGCATCCATTTTCTTGTGGTGTTACTCTGGCAAAGCTTGCTGCTGTTACAATGGACGAGCAGGGGAATGAAACCTTTGATACCAGTGGTGCTTTAGATAGATTACGAAAGGTTAGCTCCATCTTCTTCTCTGTTGGACTGTGTTGAAAGATGCATGCATTATGTAGGGAAGTTTTGTTATTTTTACTTGTGGGGCAATGCGTTCAGTGAGGCATTTATGTGATATCACCCAATAGCTAGAACTAGAAGTTGTTTGATGAGCATTCTCCATATTTTTGAGCTTAAGATTCCAATTGATATGATGGTCTCTCCAGAAGCAGATATCAGCATTTGTCTTGCATCATTAACTCATGATTTTTCCTCGGTTTTTTTTCCTCCTTTTTGGGGGTGGGGGTGTTTAACATGTAGTATGGATCCACTGTTAATTATGTTAGATGACATCCCAACATATTTGGATTGAAATGTTGAAGTTCTTGCTGTAGTCATTGCAACTTGGGCGGCTTGCTATGTACCATGACTCTAACTGCCTTGCATGGAAGTTGGATAAGAAATGGGAAGATCTTAGTCCCACAGAATGGATTGAGGTATGTTCACGGTGTTAAGTTAGCTGCCATTGAGTAATTTTACACATTTGCTTATGGGAACCTGTCACTAAGATAATTTTTATTTTATTTTTAATGGGTTGCCATATTTTTTGATAGTAATTAATTACTTGTTTTTACCTCCATGACTATTCCAGATTTTTGAGGATGGTATTAATGAGCCGGCAAGTGCTAACGAACCGATGTCTACACGGGCTCAAAATCGAAACTATTTAGTTTCCCCAATCAATGGAGTCCTTAAATATCATCGATTGGGAAATCAGGAAAGAAATGACCCTGAAATTCCATTTGAGAAGGCTTCTCTTGTTCTCACTGATGTTTCTTTGACAATCACAGAGGTGCTAAATCTTGTATTTCTTAGATTACTTCAATGTACTTGTCCTTTTGGTGCCTCCCCATCTGTGTCATGCCTATCTGTGTCATGCCTATCTGTGGCTTTTAACTTTTTCTTTTTAATTGTTTTGGGTTGAGATAATTAAAATAGAAAAAGCATATCTTCAGAGTTTTTTTTTCTTTTTTTTTTCCCGGTGCATAAAATTATTGTAAACATGGTTCATCCACATTTTCTGTTGCTGTCATTATTCACTATTATGCCATTATTCACTATAATGGCCACCTGGGGTCCCTGTCCCAAGGCCAAAAATAAAGCTCGCGGTGCAATCAAATTCAAATCTTATTGAGGTTCTAGAGAGAGAAATTTTACAGAGACTAATCTCCCAATTACAATTGTCAAAATATCCAAATCTGAAACATAAGAGTCCCAATGTGCGCCTATTTATAGGTACTATACTCCCAACACATCCCTAAGACAACTCAACACAGTATAAAATGAACTACATTAGTTTGGGACTGGAAATTGTTGGTTTTTATTGCCACTGTTCAGCTTTAAATTCTCAATTGGCAGATGCCTTATAATTATATTCTTTTCACAGGCTCAATACCATGATTGGATAAGGCTTTTGGAGGTTATTTCAAGGTATAAGACATATGTCGAGGTTTCCCATTTGAGACCTGTCGTTTCAGTTACAGAGGCTACAGGTTTGTGGTGGCGTTATGCTGCTCAAGCCACTCTGCAGCAGAAAAAAGTGTGGTAATATATTTCAATTCACTTGGATATATGACTGGATAATTATATTGGTATAACTGAATGTGTTCTAAGAAAATTCTCTATGGATAATTATATTGGTATTACTGAATGTGTTCTAAGAACACACACTTTCTCTCTCTCTCTCTCTCTCTCTGTCATATATATATATATATATATATGTTGTACAAAATTGACTTTTTGACGATGAGCCTTTTAAGAGCTTCAAAGCCTTCACATGATTTTTTCAATTATTTTTGTTGTTAAAATATCACAAATACAAGTTCATAATTATTGTTCTATTCAACCATATCTAAATAAAAGACTACAAGTTAACAATTGACAAACTTAGCATAACCTCATTGGGTCTGAAATATTTCTCAAATTTCTCATTTAAATTTTTAGTTCTATGAATCTCTCAATTGAATCCCTTTCCTAATCGAGGTATTTGATACACACATGGTCTATTCATATTCAACACATTGCTATTTTGAATTTATATTTTTTTAAACGGGAAATTGGTGAGCAGTCCAATTTATAGACCGTTTATTGTTTTTCATCCAGCATAATATTTCTTAACAAGTAAGGTCCATCTTTATAAAAGTTTTAACATGCAAGGTCCTCTATTAATGCGTGTATGATTTTTTGGGACAAAAATTTTCTTTGTACAGATAAATTTATTTGTCTTATTATAAGCATGTATAAAGATTACAGATAAATTTATCTATCTTATTGTAAGCATACGTATAAAGAATACAGATAAATTTATATATACCTTTCAAAACATATATAAAGAACACAGATAAATTTATCTGTTCTATTGAAATCACGTGTAAATTTATCTGAACATATAAATTTATCTGTCTTATTAAAAACACATATAAGGTGTTATAATTGAACAGATAAATTTATCTGTCTTATTGTAAGCACGTATAAAGAATACAGATAAATTTATCTGTCTTATTAAAAGCACGTGTAAAAAATATAGATAAATTTATTCGTTTTATCGAAAACACATATAAAGAACACAGATAAATTTATCTGTTTGCATATTAACAAAAATTATCTATTTACATTATTTGTGTTTATATACAAATAGGTAAATTTATCAGTTAATCATATAAATTTATCTGTTATGCATAAATGTGCAAACAGATAAATTTATCGGTTTGCATTATTTGTGTTGATATGCAAACAGATAAATTTATATGTTATGTATAAATTTATTTGTTATGCATTAATATGCAAACAGATAAATTTATTTGTTTGCATATTAAACAGATGAATATCAAATAGATAAATTTATCTGTTTGTTATGCAAAACAGATAAATTTCAAATAGATAAATTTATTTGTTACTAGGTATTTTAAGGAGAAATCACCCAGTTGAACCTTGAGCGTTAAAATTTTTATTTATGGACCTTGCACGTCAAACTTATTTTTTTGGACTTTTGGCTGAAATCCTATTTTTTTAATATCTCTAGGACAAGTTGCACTCCAAATCTAATATAGATTTTTTCACCCACACTAACAAGTAAATTGAGAAGAATAATTCTATACATTGTTTAATTTTTTAATTTAATATATAAAATCTCATGCATTATTAAATGTTTAATGTTATTAGGAACCCTGTGCATACGACGGGTTATTGTTAGTTAGTTATAATTGAAGAGAGGAATAACTTAGGGAGAACCTCTTTTTTTATTTTTCTTTTTCCCCCCCTAAGAGTTAAAAGTGCAAGTTGAGAATTAGGTTCATAAACAAATCCTGGTTACGATATTTACTTCTCCGTTGTTTTGACTAACTGTTCATATGTTTACCTTTTCAGCTATCGATTCTCATGGGATCAAATACAACATTTGTGCCAACTTCGTCGGCATTACATCCAATTGTATGCAGGTTCATTGCAACAATCATCAAATGTTAACAACTCAGAAATTAGAGATATTGAGAGAGATCTTGATCCCAAAGTAATTCTTTTATGGAGGTATGATTCTAGTTATCAAGGGGTTCTCTTTCTTTTAGAAATATTTATTGTTATGTCAGCGAAGTGTAACTTTACTGCTCCTGCTATAACATGGTTGAGTTCATTGTCAAACACAGCTAGATGAATTCTGTTTATTGTATGGTTTGCATCTTCCTTATTCTATGTTTTTATCTTATTTATATGATTTCCATTGGTACTTATGTTCTCTCAGTGTGGAGTACCAGTACTTAAAGTGGAGCAGCTACAGCGTCCTTTCTGTACATATTGATAATCATTAGGAATGTGTACATATTTCTATAAGGCTCCAATTTTAGTAGAGTTGAATAGTAAAGTAATGATTTAGGGTTAAAAAAGAAAAGAAAGAAGAAGAGAGAGACAAAATATTATTAGGAGAATAATGGGGTTTAAAACAACTTCTACACCATACCAGTATTTATAAAAAGAGATTTCACAATAATTACAAAATGATCCTAATAAATAAACTAAATAAACTGTTAACACTCCTTCTCAAGTTGGAGTATAGAGATCAAATATGTTAAGCTTGGAGAGAAATCTCTGAAGCGAATAACAAGCCAATTGTTTGGTGAAAACATCAGCCAGTTGATTCTATGATCGAACAAAGGGAGTGACAATTTGTTTCGTCATCAATAAATCTCGAATAAAGTCTTGAATAAAGTGGCAGTCAATCTCAAAATGCTTAGTAAACTCATGGAACACGGGATTGTTAGCTATAAATATGGTTTGTTGATTATCACAAAACATCTCCATAGGATGAAAAGACTTGATGTCGAAGTCTTGAAGAAGAGAACATACGCACACCGTGTCAGAGGTTGTATGAGCCATAACACGGTACTCGGCTTCAGCATTGGAACGAGTAACAACAGTTTGTTTTTTGCTTACGCCAAGTGACAAGATTACCGTCAAGAAAGGTACAATAGCTAGAGGTGAACCGTCTATCAAGGCGACTACCAGCCCAATCATCATCACTAAAGCCAATGACAGAAAAATGATCCGAAAGTCGATATAACAATTCATGGCCTAGGGCATGTTTCAAGTAGCGAAGAATATGAAAAACGGCGTCAAAGTGCGGCTGACGCGGAGTGTACATAAACTGACTAACAACACCAACAACATAGGTGATTCAAGGACGAGTAACTGTGAGATAGATTAACTTCCCAATAAGCCGCCAATAACGAGCAACATCTAGAAATGGTTCTCTTTGTTCAGCATCAAGCTTAACACCATAATCCATAGGTGTATCAACCTGTTGAGCATCAAGCAACCTAGTTTCAAAGAGAAGATCAAGAGTATATTTGCGTTGGGATAAAGAGATCTCTTGAGAGGAGTGGACAACTTCATCCCAAGAAAGTAACGGAGAACGCCTAAGTCCTTGGTATGAAAATGATGTGTCAAATGTCGTTTTAAAGAAGCTATTCTAGTAGAATGATCTCCAAAAATAATGATATCATCAACATAAACAATCAGCACAATAGCATTAGCAGAGGAATAATGAACAAAGACCAAATGATCAGATGTAGAATGCCGAAAACCGAAAGCAATGCTAATAGAGCTGAAACGATCAAAATAGGCATGAGAAGATTGCTTCAGACCGTATAGAGCCTTACGCAAGCGTCAAACAAGGTGCTTACTGCCAGACACAACATAGTTGGAGGGTTAATCCATATAGACCTCCTCTTGAAGATCACCGTGAAGAAATGTATTCTTAATGTCTAGTTGATACAATGGCCAAGAATGACTAGTTGTATTCTTAATGTCTAGTTGATACAAGAATCCAGATAGGGTTAAAGCGAGCCACCGGAGAAAAAGTCTCCAAGTAATCAACGCTGTAGGTCTGTGTATAGCCCTTAGCAACCAAACGCGCCTTAAAACGCTCAATAGAAAAGATCACCGTGAAGAAATGTATTCTTAATGTCTAGTTGATACAATGGCCAAGAATGACTAGTTGTATTCTTAATGTCTAGTTGATACAAGAATCCAGATAGGGTTAAAGCGAGCCACCGGAGAAAAAGTCTCCAAGTAATCAACGCTGTAGGTCTGTGTATAGCCCTTAGCAACCAAACGCGCCTTAAAACGCTCAATAGAACCATTTGGAAGATATTTTACTGTACAGACCCAACGACATCTCACCGCTTGTTTCTCAGGTGAAAGAGTGGTAAACTCCTAAGTTTGATTTTTATAAAGGGCATCCATTTTTTCATCCATGGAAAGTTTCCAACCAAATAGGGATATGGCCTGCTTATAGGAAGTATGAATAAAAATGGATGACAAGGTAGAAGTAAAAGAATGAAGATAAGATGGAAAACGATTATAAGACACAAAGTTAGCAATAAGATGTTGGGTGCATGTACCTTTACCTTGATGTAAAGCAATCGGTAAGTCATCAGAACTAGAAGGAGCAGAGGAGATAAGAACTTCTACCGGAGAAGATGAAGGGCCCGGGCCATACGAGATGATGGGCCTATCTCGAGATCGGTGATAAGCCTACAAAGGTGGGTGAGAAGGAGAAGAGGGTGATAGAGTCGGAGAAGAGAAAGACGTCCTCTCACGACAACAGATGAGATTAGAAGAAAAGTGATTACCGGAGGAAGTAAAGAAATGAGTGGACTCTAAGAAAGTCACATCAGCACTCACATAATATCGTCTAGATTTCGGATGATATCACCGATAACTTTTGTGAGTACGAGAGTATTTGAGAAAGACACACTTATGGGCCCGAGGGGATAATTTATCAGTAATGAGATCAAGAACATGAACGAAGGTAATACAACCAAAAACACGAGTGAGGGAAAAAGGTGGAGAGGTCAGATATAACAAGGAAAAAGGTGACTGACGATCGAGAACAATAGAAGGCATGCGATTAATTAGATAACAAGCAATAAGGACAACATCACTCCAAAAGTGTCTTGGTACTTGGGTATGAAACAATAAGGTATGAGCATAAGGTATGAACAACATCTAATAGATGACAGTGCTTGCGTGCAGCAACGCCATTTTGTTGTGATGTGTGAGCATAAGTCGTCTGATGAATAATACCACGATCGACACAAAATTTATCCACTAGCACTTGGAGTTCGATAAGGACCCCAGATGTCCGTATGGACAACATCAAAGGATTCGGACTGACGATGATGGCTACGACTGGGAGAAGAACTACGGTGAAGCTTGCTTAATTGGCATGCTTCACACTCGAAATTGGACATAAGAGGTAAGTTGGGGATGACCAAGTTAAGCTTAACTGCTGAAGGATGGCCTAAGCGAAAGTGCTACTAAAGAGGTGAAATGGTAGCACTTTAAGTCAGATGAAGTATGGGAAGGATAACCAGAATTAATGTCAAGATAATAGTGTCCGTTCTTCTCATACCCTGAAGCAATCATCTTCTTGGTCTTGAGGTCCTGAAAGACACATGAAGTAGGAGAAAAGGGTACGGAACAATGCAAAGATTTAGTGAATTGACCAACCGATAGCAAGTTAAAGGGAAGATTAGGAATATAAAGATTAGAAGATAAGGCTAAAGAATGAGAGGGATAAAGGATTCTTTGCCCTTGAACTGATCGAGAGGAGCTATAAGTTAAGACTATATGATGCTTAATAGGAGTCAAATGAGGGAAAAGAGATGGATACCTGACATATAAGAATTAGCGCCTGAATCGATGATCCAAGACGGGGAGATAAGAGTCGCATATACAATATTACCTGAATTAGCCAAGGTAGTAGTAGAAGATGGCAGCATAACCTCACATAAGGTCTGGAAACTAAATATGGAGAGTATCAGAAGAAGTGTTTACTTTAGCCATAGTTAATTAAGCGGAGGAGAGTAGGCCAAATCCAAAGAAGAGCAAACCAACAGCTGTGGTCGCGTGAACAAATTCGGGCAAAATCAAATTAATCCGATTAAAATTCCAAATAAGCCAAATCCCAACACTTCATAAGCTAAGATAATTCCAAATTCCCAAATTAAACCAATTAGAGACCAAATGAGCACCCGATGATTCGAAATGACAAAGCTCGCCGAAATCCTAAAAAATGTAATCAAACCAAAAGCTTGCTACTCAACAGGAATCAATCAGAAATCAACACAAGAAACTAGATTTGAAGCAACTTGTGATGTGAACCCAAGAAACCAAGAAACCAGATTCAAAGCAAGCTGTGATGCGAATCAAAGAAACCAAATTCGAAGCAAAACCAAGACAACCAGTTGAAGATCTTCACTCCAAATCACACAACAACAAGAAACAAAGTCGCCGAAGTCGAGAAAAGAGAGATTCATAGATCCCAGAAGTTGAATAAGGAGGGGCTGAAATCCCCAAAAGGCAACTGAAATCCCCCAAAATCGAACTCAAATCCAAGTCGAAATACCAAATCGACCAACCAGAGTTATGGATCGAAACTCTCTCATTGCAGATCTGAAGCAACGATCAATTAACGACCAAAAACCTAAGCACTGAACTTGTTGAAGCTCGAATTCTCTCCAATGGTGTTCAAATCAGAAATCGATGCCCTTGAGGGCTGGTAGGGATGATTTCGGCATTTATGTGAGAGATCGTAACAACAATAAATCAGATCGGAGGCTCCAAATCGCGATATGCGAAAAACAATCCATCGACGCCAAGAATAAGAAAAAAATCGAAAAAAAATCAAACAATTGAGAACAAGAAAGGAAAAATCATGGAAGTGTAGATCGGGACTAGTTGATCATCTGAGATTTTTTTATTTTATTTTATTTTACAATCACAAATTCAGAAAGGAAAAGAAAAAAAATGGAAGAAGGAGAAAATTGGATTGAGATGCTTTGATACCGAGTCGAATAGTAAAGTAGCGATTTAGGGTTAAAGGAGAAAGAAAGAAGAAGAGAGAAAGACCGAGAAAATATTATTAGGAGAATCATGAGGTTTGAAACAATCTCTACACTACAATATTTATAAAGAGAGACTTCACGATAATTACAAAACGATCCTAATAAATAAACTCTAACTTGCAGGATGGTGGAGAGTCATTTATTTAGCAGAGTTGCATTGGATAGCTTCTCCTTCACTTATTCACATGTTTTGTTCCAATTTTTGGGGTTTTTGGATCAAGTGACAAAGCCAGAGCCCTTTGGAGGCGTGTGTTGTGCGCGGTTTTTGGGTATGATGGTTGGGGAAGCATGCTGGAGTTTTTAGGGAGAAAGTTAAAGATATGGGTTTTATGGGACAACATATGTTAACATGACTTTATTATGGGTTTTGGTACTCCTTCATTTGAGGGGATTCCTCTATTTTCAATTTTTAGATATTGAGTAGCCATATGTAGCAGGCTATATCTTGTGTTTGCTTTGTATTTCTAATGCTTTTAGCCTATTTACTGTCCCCTTGTACTTATATGTGTGTTATTTCTCCTCTTTTTCAATAATATTTTCCTTTATTGTAGATCACAATTTTTAGCTGGATGGTGAGGACATGTAACACGTCTAAATGATGCGTACTTCAGGAGTTGTATGTGTGCTTCTTCATGCTATGACTTTATACATACTTCACCATGCAAGTATGCATTATATGGTGATTACTAGGTTAATGGCCAAATTTGACCAGGATGGTGAAAAGTTCTCATATCCATTGTCCTAGGTTGGACTTAGTTCTTTTAAGGGTTCAATGATTTGCATGTATGCTTGTGCACCCACTTGCTAATGCAAGGAACAAACTTCGTTTTGATGGGTTGAAACGTTTCTATTTCCTTGGATACCGAAATGAAACATTTGTAGAATATCAAAATTACTATGTTTCCACTTAAACACTTTGAAACATACCAAATCGATATTCCTAATGAATCAAATCACAACAAAAACGGACTGGAATAATGAGTTGTTTCTACGCTCATTAGGAATATTGAACAATGTTCACTTATATTTGACTCTTTTCATTAAGAGAGAATTTGAGAATAACAAAAAAATCTTCAACTTATTTGGGAGAAATTAGGAAGGAGAAAAAGAGAGAGAGTGAGAAGAAAATAAAATAAACACGATTCAATCACTTATTCTTTTTCTTTGGTACCGCAAAACACTCTTTATATGAAGATTTTCATTGATTTATTTTTTTTGTTTCGATCTTTGATAGTACTACTATATTTTTTTACTTCATTATGTTTGTTTGCTTTCAATCTTACATGGTTTCATATGGTAATTATATATTTGACATTATTTTTACTTTTTAAGTATTTGGTGTAAATATATTAATTTTTATTGTAGTTTTTAATGGTCTGTTGCTCAAAAATAAAATACGAAAAATTGGTGAACAGTCCAATTTATAAGCCGTTTACTATTTTTCATCCAGCAAAAGATTTTTTAACGATATCTCTGATAGTACTACTATATTTTTTTACTTCATTATGTTTGTTTGCTTTTAATCTTACATGGTTTCATATGGTAATTATATATTTGATATTATTTTTACTTTTTAAGTATTTGGTGTAAACATATCAATTTTTATTGTAGTTTTTTATGGTCTGTTGCTCTAAAATAAAATACGAAAAATTGGTGAACAGTCCAATTTATAAGCTGTTTACTATTTTTCATCCAGCATAAGATTTTTTAACGATCAAGGTCCATCCTAATAAAAGTTTTAACACGCAAGATGCTTTTGGGACAAAAATATCATAGAACAGATAAATTTATTTGTGCATTTTCAAAACATGTATAAAGAATAAAAATAAATTTATTTGTCTTTATTTGAAAACACGTGTAAAGAATACAGATAAATTTATCTGTCTTAGTGAAAGCACGTATAAAGAATACGGATAAATTTATCTGTGCTTTTTCAAAATATGTATAAAGAATAAAGATAAATTTATCTGTTTGCATTATCTGTGTTGATATGCAAACAGATAAATTTATATGTTAAGCATAAATAAGCAGACAGATAAATTTATCTATTTGCATATCATTTATCTATTTGTATTATCTGTGTTGATATGTAAATAGATAAATTTATCTGTTTGTAGGGTATTTTTCGGAGAAATCACGCAATTGGATTTTGCGCATTAAAATTTTTGTTGATGGACTTTGTGCGTTAAAACTTATTTTTCTGGACTTTTGGTTGAAATCCCCAATAAAATATAACCTTTAAGCATGTTAAGTTGTTGATTTACTAGCCTTACGAACGCATAAAAATATACTATAGTTTATGTTTCCAAATGCTTACCTGTGTTTATATTTTTTTCTCTATTTCCATTTTGTTTCTTAAATGTTTTCATTTTTGAGCTACAGAACAATCCAACTAAACAAAATTTTGATACGTGCCAGGCTATTATAATTACGTTGAGTCATTGATCTCCCTGTAGATATTTTTGATATAAATAAATTAATATATGCATATACTGCCCTTTATTTTAGTATCTTGGCTTGTAGTTTCATAAACCTTTTGGTTGCTTTATGTAATTTTTTGGTGCCTCGATGACATTGCTATATTTGATTGATTTAATTTGAAATAGAAGATGAGTTATTCCATATGGATTCCGTTGGTAATTGTGGGTATAAGAAAGGATCGCCGCCACGTGGCATTATGAGAAGCTCCCCTTTGGCGAGGGAGTCGCCTTAGCTCACCTCATAATGAGCGAGCCGCCCAACTCCTTCGACCTTGCCTAGGGTGCGCGGGTTGGGTTAGGGTGGGTTGAGATCTTTTTCTTCAACCAATTCACTTTTGTTGGGTGATTTTTTTTAACCCATTGCCAACCTACTTATCGTCAGAACCAATGGGTTGCTTGTGTTTTTTGGCGATTTCAACATGTGGTTTAGGCGGTTTGGCAGGTTAATAGTTGTAAAACTTTGGGATCATTTAAAAAAAAAAATAGTTCCTGAAAGATTAAGGAAATCTATATTTTTATAAAAATTATACTTAACACGTGTGGTCATTTTGGAGGGGTAGTAGTAGTAGTAATAATAATATTAATAGTAACAACAATATTATAATCCAATAGCCCCAACAATGTCATTTATAGTACACACTTATAAAAAAATATTCATAATATATAATAATAGCATCAAATTCTAATTGCTCTATTTTATTCATTATAAATTTTAAAAAATGCATATAATTGTAAATATATATGGTTGGGATTCATTGTATGTAGGAACACGATAACAAATATATATCTTAGGCGGGTTGGATTGAGTTGATTGCGAGTTAAAAAAACATAACTTGGAACCAACTTATAAGCATAATGTTTTTAACCCAACTCACTCAACTCAACCCACTCGCCCACATAAATTGCACCGATTGGTTTAGGGTGGATTAGAGAGGGGTGATGGGTTGTTGGGTTGTTTGGACACCTCTAACCTTGCCTTTGTAACTCGTCTCGAGTCCTGTGAGCCGTATGTTCTTGCTCCACCACCACCTATTGAGTCGGCTCCCTTAACTCTTTGCCATTTGCGAACGAGCTTTAGGGGTATGAGCGTGGTCTAATTGGAGGCTCGTAAATTGCATTTCTACGTGAACTCATTCAGCCCATTTGTGTTTTGCCAATGCACTGGAGAGCGAGTCAAGCGTTAGGCAAACTGAGCATTGTTCTATGGTGGTACAGCCTAGCAAAATTCAAAACTTGGTCAACCATCCTCCTTTGAGTCATCTTCCCCACACCTTGTCTACATTCAAGACTATTGCTTTACTTTGGAGGTTGCTTCGCCATGCTCCGACTCTATACCTCAATTTATGAAGTAAACTCTCTTAAATGATTATTCAAAGCATCCTGGGTTAGGAGCAGGATTTGAGTAACTCCGCTTGGGACCAACGTAGACATGTGGCTTTGGAGAGAACCAACTAGCTCTGGGTTCGACTAGAATTTCACCCATAACCACAACCCATCTGCTGATTCTTCAACATTAGTCAGTTCGGACTTCCACTTAGTTTTACCCAAGATTCATCCTGGTCTTGGATAGATCACCTAAACTCTTGTGGTCGTTGCTTCGGATGTTGTTCTCTCGATGTGAAACTAGTTGGTTCCGTAGTTTTAGAATTCTGTTGATCCCAAGTACTCCATTTCCATCATTGCATATGAGAATATAAAAAGAAAAGAGGAATAGGCATTACCAGAAGAATTGTGTGAGATAAGTGAATTTATCCAATTTAGGCATTCTTGAAGGACTGGAAGCCTAAGCCTGGACAAAGCTAAATTCCGATTTTGCGGAGGGCTGAATAGGGAAAAGCGCCATCTTGCCCATCAACATCTCTTCCCGTTCTAGATAAAGAGAAAGATGGGATCGAGAAGCAAAGAAAGCATTCGAGTAGTAAATAGAAGTATAATTACCCAAAAAAAAAAAAGTAAATAGAAGTGTAGGTAGCATGAGAAAGGATTCAAACAAAAAAATCTAATACATGAACGCTTGCATCACGATTATTGATTGTTACAATTATTTTCTTTTTTGTTCTCTTTTTTTTCATTGAAGACTATCCACTAAACCCATTTTTTATATCCTACACTAATGGTAGATAGGAACCGAACTGTGTCACAACGTTCTATCATAGATAATGTACACAGATCTCCAGGTTGCCTTGAGCGAAGGTTTTTCAATGGAATTTGGTTTGCCGTCCAGGAGGATGGCCCTACCCTAACTAGTCATAGAAAGAGAGGGGCATTGATCAAATCATCAGAACACTCGGCACTATGGAACTGGCCTCACCTTAACCATTCATAGAAAGAGAGGGCGTTTGATCTAAACACTTGACACTATGGAACTAGTATCATACCTATTTCTTGACACTCTACATGATATGACTTCCAACGTATCATACCTATTTGTGTAGCTCTAACGATACAAACTTTGAAGTCTGAATCTAGGATCTGTAGAGGAGAATGCCTTTGATTTGTCGAGTCAATGAGGAAGGGCCACCTGTCCTCATTTGAGCTGGTCCCTTCCTTTGGCTCCCACCTATAAACAGTTGACTTATGTGTCTTGGAAAATAACTTTTGGTTGTCAGATCATCTCCTACCCCCTCTGGCTAAGATCTCTATTGCTATCCCTCTCTCTATGGCTGACCTTCTCCACTTCCGGCAGTTTTCGACCATTGAAGTGTACGCCATCTTTCTAGACTCCACTACTTAGGTCTATCCCTAGCCTCCATACACGCATATTCATTCATTTTAATTCTGGTTTGAACCATGACTAGGAGTTTGAATTTGATAGAAGATCTGATCTGAAAACTAAAATATTATTATCCGGAGAGTCAGAGATGCGAGTATGACTCATATATAACCTTATATAATCCACTGTGTCCGCATATGAATCTTTGCAAATATTACGATGTTGACGATACGATTAATGTTTGAACTGTCTTCTTTACTTTTTCTGACATTTTGACATATGCTAGATGGTACATGTATCTTTCAGGTTTCTTGCACATGCCAAGGTTGAATCCGTAAAATCTAAGGAAGCTGCTGAGCAGAGGATGCTTAGAAAGAGAGGCTGGTTTTCTTTTAGATGGTCTGTATGAATTTTTTGTTCTTATCAATTTCTTTGAATTGAACCACGTCCATTATTTATTTATTTCTGTTTTTTCTTGTGTGCTTGAAGTGAATATTTTGCTGCTTGTTGTCCCTCTGTCCTTGGCATCTTATTGTAGTTTCCTTTGTTCTCAGGCGTACTTCTGGAGATGCGTCTGTTGGGGATGCTTCCGAGGAATCAGAGTCTGTGCAGGAAAGATTGACCAAAGAAGAATGGCAGGCGATCAATAACCTATTAAGCTACCAGCCAGATGAGGACTTGACTTTGCATTTTGGCAGGGACTCACAGAATACAATACATTATTTAGTAAATGTTTCTATTGGTCAGGCTGCTGCCAGAATAATCAATATCAGTCAGACAGAGATTGTTTGTGGTAGATTTGAGCAACTTCATGTGTCCACCAAGTTTAAACATCGGAGCACCCATTGTGATGTGACTCTGAGGTTTTATGGATTGTCTGCCCCTGAAGGTTCACTTGCACAGGTTCATTTTTACATAATGTTGTGATTGCTCTCTTTTCATTGGCAAGGTTTTGACTTGCTTATTACATATGCGTCTTATGTTAATAATGGAATTTAGAACATAGGTACTTGTGATCCTTTTTTTATTTATTTATAAAATTGGCGACAAATAAATATCTTTTAAAAAGTAAAAGAAAAAGTTACAAAACCTACAATTCAAAAACGGAATCCCCTTAATAAAGGAAAAACTGTCTGCCAAAAAGAGGTCAAGAAACAAACTTTAAGTCACTAGCTCTCAAAATCTATGTTTTTTTTGTTTGTTTTTTTAATTTGAAAATTATTGAAGTCCTTTCCAACCAAATTTCCTAAAAACATCACGCGAACTGCACAGTCCCAAAGAACCCACACTTTGCTATTAAGGCCAAAGTGCCAAACCCTCTAAATCAATCTGTACCATCTGAACAGAAGAGGAAGATAATACATTCCAATTCCGCTAATCGCACAGATCTCAACCTTAAAGCCAAAGCCATCAGTTGATGCAAAAACATGTGATCACTACTCTCTTCATGCCTCATGCACTTAACATAACATTTGGAACTAAACAATGTTGGGGTTTTGTATTCTGAAACATGCCATGGTATTGAGTTTTTTGTTAGCCAAGGTCCATTCAAATACTTCTACCGCCACAACTGCACTCCAAACCTACTTATGAGGGTCAAAAAACTGAGCATTTGCATCATGAGTTTTGATACATTGCATCATGAATTATCCTAAAATGAATTATATTCTGGAACGAGGATTTACAAAAGAATGCAATGTATCAAAACTCAAGTAGTTTGACTATTTAAGGTTGTTGGGAATGTTGAATGTCGATGCTTTCATAGTTATTTAGTTCTAGTAATCTTTTTATCAAAGATACTTCAAAAACTTTAATATATTTTGATAATTGTCTCAAGAAATCTTGGTTTTCAGATTTCTCTAATGAGTAGGGACCAAAACTATTGTGATTTGAACATGAAATTCTTCAATAACCATTTCAACTTGCAAGTAGGCTTATACATGTCGAATGATATGTTCTACAGAGTACTTATAAAAACAATATGTTATACATGCCGAATGATATGTTCTACAGAGTACTTATAAAAACAATATGTTCTACAGAGTGTCAGTAGTGGGCAGAAGGTGAATGCATTATCTGCTAATTTTGTACATTCACCAATCGGGGAAAATGTAGATTGGAGGCTTTCGGCGACAATTTCTCCATGCCATGTTACGGTATTTGTTGATTTTTCTTTACTATGGATGAAATTGATTCTGACACGTTTTATGTATTTTCATCAGTATACATCTAAAATCTTTGTGTAGGTATGATATGTAATGGTCAATATCCAGAACCCTGAGATTGATATACTTGTCTTACTCTACACCTAATATGGCATGCCCTCATACAATGCATCCGGATTTTTTTTCCTTCGTATTTTGGGGTACCTCAAATCAACTGCTGGGAAAGGAATTTTAATTTTTAATCATGGCCATTTGAGATTAGAAAGCATTCATTGATGCAGATTGGGCTGTCTTAGTTGATATGTAGTGTGCCTTGTGCTATTGTACTTTTATAGGAGGGAATTAATTACTTGTCCAAGTCAAAAGAAAAGAATGACTTGATCTAGTGCATAAGCTAAATATAGGGCTGTGCGCCTTAGCAGATTCTTGAGAATATTGCACTCCAAGGGTTGTTGAAAGATTTAGAGATTGATAGGACCAATGTAGCTATACTGTGACGGTAAAGTTGCTCTAAACATTGGTCACAAGTCACAACCCAATGCAACATGACAGAACACGCGTATAGCAGTTGACAACCATTTCATTAAGGATATATTGAGTAAGGATTTAATTTGTAAGCCTTTAATGATTTTGAGGATCAATTAGTTAATGTATTAACTAAAGCGCTTAGTACTAAGGATTTTCATTGAATTCTTTGCAATTTAGGAACGAGGATATTCATCAAGAATAAATTGTGTAAGGTTTTGATTTGTACGTATTTCATATGACGTGCGGCCATATGATGGAGGAGGGCTTGGGCGTTCAACAATTTAGGTTTTTTAATTATAATCAACCCTTTCTTGGGAAATGATTTTGGAGTATGCTATATAAGTGGGAACTAGGAAGTTTGTGGAGATTGCTGTTAGAATGCAAGTATAGCTCCGAGAAGAAAGGTAGACTATGAGGACATTAGTAGCTCTCATGGGGATGATCTTTGGGAAGCAATTGGGAGAGGTTTTGCATACTTGGCATAGTATATCTCTTTTGCTATTGGTGATGGTTGCACGATGAAGTTTTCCAAGCTTAAGTGTTGTGGAAAACTCCATTTCCAGAATCAATCCACAACAACATTGCTTTGCAACCTATCAACAACTCTATTGCCTTATGGCGTCCCTCTATACGGCTCTTGTTGCATTGGTGATGGAAACTTTTTTGCAAAGGGGTGTGGTGTGTTAAGGCTCCACTTAAAGTGGTGTTTCCTGCATGGATTGGCGCTAAGAAAGCTATTATCACTATTAACCATTTTAGAAGAACGAGCACAGTTTTGTTGGATTAGTGTTGCATGTGCAAATGGGATGGGAAATCGGTGAACCGTTTCTTTTTACATTGTGCGGTGGCCTCACAGATATGAGGTTTGCTTCTATCTACCTTTGGAGTTACTTCGGTGATGCCTAGCTTGGTTAAGGAGCTTTTTGATTGTTAGTATTGTGGATGCCCAAGGAGGAGCAAGAGGAAGGGTTGGGATGTAATGCCTCGGTGCATTATGTAGTGGATTTGGAGTGAGAATTGCAGATTTTCCATGTGTTGAATGCTGCATCCCTACTTTAAAAGGAGCAGTGCTTTCAACCTTTTTATTGGTCTAATACATATACTTGTGAAAAAAGAAAAATATAATTATAGTGATTTTGGGGGGATTTGCACATCCCAGTTGTGTAGGGGCCTCGCTGTAGGTGGTTTTTGTTTCTGCCTTCGTATGGGTACATGGTTGGACCTTTTTGGGGTTATTAATGATATTATTCTTGCGTATAAAAAATAGAATGCTCTGAGCAGGGACTTTCTAGGATTGGGAGTTAGAATCTGTTGAGAACTTCTTGTTGTAGTTTTATAATGCCACGTTAAATGGTTTGGGATGCTGAATTGAAATGGATAAGGACAAGCAAAAGTTCATTGTTAAATCTTTCTATTCTTTATTGATTGATAGAGGGTAAGTGGCTTTTCAAAGAAATTGGGAGT
>JAOTRH010000008.1:3123002-3137471 GCA_034768845.1 Heliamphora exappendiculata | reverse complement strand
CCCACACACACAAAAAAGAGAGAGATAAAAAACCCAGGCAGCTGCCTTGAATGCTATTCTCACTAGGGACAATCTTGGTAAGAGGGGCTTCTTTGTCCCTAGTTGATGTTGTATATGCAAGAGACCAGAGGAGACAGTTGATCACACTCTGATTCATTGTGATGTAGCGAGAGACCTGTGGGTCTTACTCATCTGGGTGTATTGAGTAATCCTGGCTACTTTACTTGAACTTTATGATTGTCGGATCATGAGAGTTGCGCAACAGCGGTGTGGATTGTGGATCCTATTTGCTTAGTGTGGTTCCTTCTGAGAGAAAGGACCTGACACACTTTTGAAGATTTACTGACACCCTTTTCAAGTTGTACGGTAGGCTATACATGGAGTTTATTTTGCTTTGATTGTTTCAATTTGGGTTGAAGGTCTGTGTATCCCTTATTATTGATATAGGAGAATTAGATATTGAGGTGGCGGTTTTTTGTCTCTGTTTTCCTTTTTTATTCTTGCTGTTTGTAGCATAGGGGTGACAGTTAATATGCTCTTTGTGTCCATCTGATCGACTATATAGTACAATGTTTACCTATTAAACATATATGTATAAATTGTTTTAGTTGTAGGTATATTTAATGCATATATCTATCGCTAATGTGCTTTGATTTGCTTAGGTTGCTCCTTATCCTGTGTCTTCACTTAGGCTTTTGGGTGTCCAGCGTGCCTTAGCATGCCTTTTTCTTTGTGCAACATTGTTATTAAACATATAAATTATCTGCTTTTATTGGACTGAGGATTAAAAGGTTCAACATTTATGGTAAAATATGCTTGGGCTTGCTTAACCTTGTGTTTCTAGATTCTGGAGCCTACTTATGGATTTTCAAAGTAAATGTCTTTGGATGTACTTTTTTTTTCTGCGTTTTTAAATATGTTGATCTTATTTTTGTGTATATACATTCTCGACGTATGCTTAAATTCTTGTTCTCTGTCTCTCTCTTCTTCCTTTCTTCTTCCCTCCTCCCCTCTGCCACCATTCAAGCGCATGAATGGTAAAATTTAATGATATGGTGAATATTGTTCTCTAATGAAACAGTATTGCAGGTTTTGATGGAAAGTTATAATCGCTTTTTAGAATTTGTAAAGAGGAGTAATGCAATTAGCCCTACTGTTGCATTCGAAACTGCAACTGCTTTGCAGGTAATGATGTGTTTACTTTTGATTTTGCATCTTCTAGTAATTAATATTTTGGTATTGAATAATGAGCACATAAGAAGATTAAGAATGTTGATGATTTGGTTGCTTTGGATATTGCTTTTTACTATTTGCAGCTAATATTTTGGTCTTTCATGCTGAATGCAGAATAAGATTGAGAAGGTTACTCGTAGAGCTCAAGAGCAATTTCAAATGGTATTAGAAGAACAAAGCAGGTCCAATTTTCTACGTATTCTTTCCATTTTGAAGCTACTTTCTTGCTTTGATCGCCCTTTTGGTTATTTGGATGATTTTATCATACCATCCATATTTATTAAAGGAAAATGCTAAAGAAAGCTTCTTAGGTGTTGAATAATCAAAAAAAAATTATATTGATATATGTGCAAAGTGCATTGATATCTGTGAAAAGAAAGTATATTGGTATTGGAGCTTTTTGGACCCATGTAACTATTAACGAATGCCCAGTGGGTGCTCGTACTGTTTATTAAAAATTGTATTCTGTCTTATGTGACAATATGACCAGTTAACCACTATGACCATTCATGAGAAGGAAGTGGAGTTTGTATAAGCATCTCGACAATGCCTTGTGATGCTAGAAAGTTATACCATTCACGCTGTTTGGTGCAATTGTTGGTGGTGAAGGATGACCTGTCTCAACTGCACCCCTCATCCCAAATTGTTATCTACCTGGCATCCTTTGCAACCTTTAGTGTACTTCTGAAGTCAAACTTGTTTTTGTGCTGCATAGATAAGAGGTTTGTAGCTTTCCCCTGTTACGGGGTTTTGCCACTCTTGATTTCTTGAACAAAAAGAGGAAAATACCTATAAAATGAAATGAAAGCATTTGATAAATTGAGATGAACGAGTGGAACAATAGAATTGTGGAATAGACCTTGTTGTATTTGTGATGTGTTGAAGGTCGTACGAATTAAGAGAAAGTAAAGATCTGTTGTTTGGATTTATCACGAGTTGTACTGCATGAGCTTCTAATTGCCCCAAAGCAAGGCCAGGTTTCCAAGTTGCTAACTACATGTCCTTTAGTGCCAAAGAGCATGAAGAAGCTGGGAATTATGTTGCCTAAAATTTGTTTTATGGTGAGTTAAGTAAGCTTATTGAAAAGTGTTAGAGAAGGCCTGGATGTCAAAATGACAGGTTGTTGAATCATGTCTCTACAGCCAATCTACGGTAGAAGAGAAGGTTCCATCGGAACAATTATTTCTTTTTCAGTCTCTGAATGTGCGCATTACTAAATCTATGTAGCAAATATTTTAGGATTTTTGGTGCTAAAATAAAGGGCAAAAGGTTGTCGAAGTTAGGGTCAGTTAGGGCTTGGTAGGGTAGGCTCTTTGGGTTAAAAGGGGGAGCTACTATGAGGTCATGAATTGTATTATCTGACTTGCATAAGAAAAAAGAACCTAGGATTTTTTTAATAGAAAACTTGTAAGAATCTCCCTTAGAGGTTTTTCATTTTGAATTGCACAACGTTTCAAGAGCTTCTCTCAAATTGTCAACATTAGAACTGTCAGATAGAAAGATACACAGATATTTGTAAGAAGCTGAGGCTTTCTAAATCCTACTACAACTAAATTCAAAATGTAACTTCGAGTCGTTTACTGCTAAAACTACATAGACCTAATAGGCATCACAAAAGCCTAAGTACATTACTTAATCCATAATGACCCGTAGCCCGCATTTAGTAAATCCTAAGGTTGCCAAATGTCCGACTTGTAAAATCAAGAGTTTCATTTATAGAACTATTTGAGTTGCAATTAACCTCTAAATAAAGTATTGTCTCTAGTAAGACTGGATTAGCCGGGAGTCTTGTGATCCTGTGTGCTGCTCATGCGGGAATGCTCTCCGTCGCCGAAGGAATCCTTGGGATTAAAGGGACCACCCAGTGGCAGCTTCCCGGTTAGGGCTGCATCATCCTTGTTGGAACACAAGCTTCGGTCTAGTAGAAGTGATTGTTATGGAATATTAGGTGCGGGATTATGGTGAGTCGTTCTTGTTCTATGTGCATCTACTCCATTGCTAGTGGTCATTTAGCTGCTGACGTAATAATTATTGACTGGAGTGCTAGTTGTTGGTGTTGTTATTATTATTTTTTTCCTCCCCACATTTCCAGGTTATTTAACCTTCATGGTACACGGACTTCCCAGGATGTCATGCAACTATTAGAAGATACTTGGAATCTATTACTTTTAGGCATCTTTAATCATTTATTTGTTTAAGCTGGGTTAGTAGGTACAAGAAACTATGGGTATACTCAACTGTGTATTGTTTCACTAAATTGTGGTTGAGCAAGGAAGGCTAATATTTTACAGTAGCGACTCTTATCTGCATTATAATTTATATGTTATCTCAGATTTGCGCTTGACATTGATCTTGATGCTCCAAAAGTTAGAGTTCCTGTAAGAGCGGGTGCTTCTTCCAAATGTAGTAGCCATTTTCTTTTGGATTGTGGTCATTTCACATTGCATACTAAGGTATGCTGTTTTAGTCAAGCCTCTTACATTGTAATCATGTTGCATCAACATGGTTTTTAATATATTGTTTATATTGCAGGAAGATCAGCTTGGTGATCAGGGTCAATGTTTATACTCTCGCTTCTATATTTCTGGAAGAGATATAGCTGCCTTTTTTATTGATTGTGACAGTCAGAGCTGTGCTTTGGGGTCTCAGAATTTTAGTAGTGTACCTTCTATATCTCCCATGTCAGAAGATGATGATAACCTCAGCTCTCTGATTGATAGGTGTGGGATGGCAGTTATTGTTGATCAGGTAGTTGTTCAGCTTGTATGTGTGTCTCTGTATATGCGATATCAAAAGAGTGGTAGCTTTTGTTCACATTACAGGTTGTATTCTGCCTGTTATCATAAATTGCACTCCTTTGTCTTAAGCTTTTTGGTTTGTTTGTCTATTGAAGATCAAAGTACGTCATCCAAGCTACCCATCAACTTGCATTTCTGTTCAAGTGCCAAGCCTTGGAATACACTTTTCACCAGCCAGATATTGCAGGCTTATGGAATTGTTAAATATAATTTATGGCACAACTCAAAGTAGTGGTTTGCCTGATTCTGAAAATCTGCAAGCTGAATTTGTCCCTTGGAATCCCCCAGATCTTGCAACTGAAGCTCGAATCCTTGTTTGGAGGGTCTGTTTTTATCTATTTATTTATTTATAATTTATAATTATTATACCCATATGACGTCCGAATCTGCTTTCAAAATTTCCATTGCATGGGATCTCAATTTTTTGTTTTTGTTCTGGACTCAGGGAATTGGTTATTCTGTTGCTGCATGGCAGTCCTGTTTTCTTGTGTTGTTTGGTTTATATCTTTATGTATTGGACACGGAAAGTTCTCAGAACTATCAGCGATGCTCTAGGTGCGTTTATTTTCTTCTATGTTCACCTTTTGTGCTGCTTGTTCTGCTCTGCTGTTGTTGTTGTTGAATAGCTTAATATACACTATTAGATCCATTTCCTATCAGCTTAAGCTTTTGGGATAATTGGTGACCTAACATAGTATCAGAGCTCTAGTCTCATGAGATCTTGGGTTCAATCTCGTGATGTGTTTCCTGTTATATTTGTTATTGTGCACTCTGTGTATTGGTGCACCTGCTTCCTTTGTTCGCCTTTTCACGTGCGAGACAGGGTCGCACATGAGGGCACGTGAGGGAGAGTGTTGAATAGCTTGATATACATTGTTGGGCTCATTTCTTAACAGGTTAAGTTTTTGGAACAATTGGTGATTTAACAGTTGTAATATAACTCTTCTTTTCTTGGTTCTCATTTTAGTTTTCTATTTAATGAATATCTTATCTTCAAAGGTTCTCTCTGCATACTTGACGAGAAATTATATTTTGGAATGCTGCAGTATGGCTGGCAAGCAAGTATATGAAGTTCCCCCAACAAATGTTGGCGGTTCAGTGTCTTGTATTGCTGTAAGTATTAGGGGCATGGACACACAGAAGGTAAAAATATTGTTAACTTTTGAGTTTTTGGGTTATATTTGTCATCCTAATCTTACTCTGATTACCTTCCTGGTGCCCTTAAGTTTAATATTTTGACATAGAATCTGGGGTATTTTTACGTCACTTGCTTACTAATACTACCAAGGGTATAGAATGCTGTATTTTCATATTAAGGGTATAGAATGCTGTACTTTCATATTTTAGACCCAAAGCATTAGTGAGCTCAAGTTCGAAACTGCGCATGTATTCTTAAGCTTGAAAATTGGGTGTTCATGGACTTCTTTTGCAAATATTTTAGATGAATAATTCCCACTTTGTTAGAAACCAGGGAATAGATGGATTTATTGTTGTAGTACCGCTGGATATATTTGTATTTTTCTTTGTGATAAGAAACCCACAGGACGTTGCTGAGTCTCAGTGAGCATATGAACTTAGTTTCAGTGTGAAAAGACCATTTTACACAAAAAGCACAATTTGATAGCCTTTTCATGTTTTGATTGGCATTAATGGTTTAATTTATTTATGGGGAAAATGCCCTTTATATGTTATCCGGACTGTAATTATTTTGAGCCTGAGAGGATAGAGTTATATTGAGGATTAATCTCTTTTTGGGTAAAACGAGAAGAGATAAGAAAAGAAACTGATATACAACCTGAGGTCCCATCCACAAACAAGCCAAATGTGAACTAGCATGGAAAAAGTGGATTGGAGCTTGCCTAAGCATACTGCTCCTTGGCAAGGATTAAGGAGGTATAAGTGAATTATTACTTTAGTTGCAGGAACCTCCTATTGGGGTGACGAATCAGCCCTAAAAGCTCAATTTTGAGATTGATATTAAGAATTTGGTTAGAAATTCGCCCCCGTTAAGGAAGATTTCATTTGTTTTAGGTTGGAACTTTCCAAACATATGAATCGAAAAACAACAAAGGTACATGTGGTGTTTGATAAAATTAAAAACATTGAAAATTAATTACTGAAAACATAATGTTGAATTGTTTAAGTTGAAAAGCTGTTTTGATAAAAATTTAAGTACTGTATTAAATTAAATTATTTGACATATACAAAAAGCTAAATATTAAATTTATTATTTTATTCTTTCCTTTCAATTCTTATATTGTGGCGATGAGGTGGTGGTGGTAGTAACATGGTGGTGGATGTGGAGGGGGTGATTGCAGAGCAATGATATTGAAAGTAGAATGGCAGTGGTGGCTATAATGACAATGCTGACATTGGTGGATGAAAAAGAATAATGGTGGTGGAGATGGGAGGGTGGTGGTGGTGGTAGGTATCGTGGTGGGGTCAGTGGTCGTGTTGATATATTAGTGGAACGATGGTGTTGGCTATAACAATAGCAAAAATGGTAGTGGAGTTGGTGGTAAGGTGCTGGTGATGGTGGCGTGGTGATGATGGGGTTGGTGGCGTGGTGGTTGTGTGCATGGTGGCGGTAGTGGGGGTGGTGGTGGTAGCAATGTGGTGGTGGGGTTGGTGGCATGGTGGCATCAACGGGGGTGGTGGCAACGTGGTGATAGGGGGTTTGATAGCAATGGGGGTGAGGCATGGTGGGAGTAGTGGTGGCTTGATGGTTGTGGCAGGGTGGTGGAATTAATGGTGGGGGTGGTATGGTTGTGGTCGTGGGTTGTGGTGTTGGGGTATGGCAGTGGCTGTAGTGGTAGTGGTAAGGTTATGGTGGGGATGACAGTGGTATGGTGGCGACGTGTTGCTGGTGGCGACAGTGGCGGCGAAGGCGGTGGTTATTGCTCAATGGTGGTGGAAGAAGGGGGTGGTGACATGGTTGTAGCTTTGGTATCACTGGTATGGTGGTGGTGGACCTGGCAGTCGTGGCGATGGTGGGTGGTGGCATGGTGGTGTTAAGGTGGTGCAAATTGATACTTGTGCATTGGAAAATTAAAATTCAGTAAGGGAATTAAGAAAAAAGTTTGTCACTTAGTTTTTTTTTGGAACTTTTAGTCTACATTGCAAGAGGCACTTAGAATTTTAAATGATGTGAATATCAAGCGGACTTAACTAATTTTCACTTAATACATCAAGTCTTAAGTGTTGAATTTTGCTATCAAACTCCCCCAATAAAATCTCTTGTAGCCATCAGATTATAAAAAAAAAAAACTCAAATTGATGATCAAAATATGCGTTTACACATTTATTTATATTTTATGAACAATGTAGTTAGGGACTTGCTAGTAACATGGGGATTTGCTTTCTTGTTTCAGGCTTTGAGTAGAATTTCAACAGTGGTATGAATGGCGCAATGCTAAACCGTACATCATTATCACCCCACCAAAGATATCATCTCGCCAAAAATGTCACCCCCGTTAAGGACATTACACCGCCGAGAGTGTGGCCAGCCAAATACCACAAGGTGCAATCCTAGGTTGAGAATAGGATCGAGGGATTCGCTCGGGACCATTAAGAGGATAAGTGAAATCAAGGTTAGAATTGGGATTGCCAAGGTCGCATGCGCGAACCACCCTTAGGTGGTTCGTTTCTCCTTAATCGGTCTTAGACAGAAGGGGACTTGATCGTTCTGACATTTCAAAGCATGTATCATGGCAATATTGACACATTGCAACTACCCCATGATATATGCACCAAGATTACGAGCTAGTCCCGTGGCGCATGCAAGCTTGCTCACTTTACCGATTCATCCTATGTAAAAAGTGCTTCTCATTCAATGGAAATGCATTACCTTATAGTTCTTTACTGCCATCCTTGTGCTGCCTTAAGGTTGCTAAGTCTCACCTCCGCTAGCTTCGAGCTAAGCCTAAATGCCTAACCAACCCATACATTATCATATTACTAAATCCAAATAATTGAAACCAAAGTAAAAATTTAGTGAAATAGGAAACTCACAATACCAAAGGAAAGTCACGAACTGAATTGAGGTATTACCAAACTTCAACATGCCCTAGTGGGCCGAATAGAAAACACAAATTGAATGGAAAAGAAAAAATATAGTGAAAAGGAAACTCACCGTACCAATGGGAAGTCATGAATTGAATTGAGGTATCGCCAAACCTCGACAAGCCCTAGTGGGCCGAGTAGAAAAATGGATTGAATGGAAGCTCAATAGGAAAACCATAAGATTGTGGCGAACGCCTAAGTCATGAACCTCAAAACCTAAGTCGTAAATAAACCATGGGCACCTCGTGGCGGACAAAGGGTTGGTCACCAAATGGTTGATTGTGAATAAATGGAAGATACACCATGCAACCTAACGATTATGGGCCGAACGAAGTTGCCTACCAAACAAATAGGGTGCAATCCAAACGGTTAGCCTTCCTAAGGCGCGAACCAAACGCAAAACGCCGACTGAATGTGGAGATAAAAATTGAGCTTGCTGTGAAGGCAAATGGAGGTGAGCTTAATAGAGTTTGTGACCTACCAAATGCTCTCAAACAATTGGAAAAAAGTAGCCAAATGATTATGTAAAAAAGTAGCCAAACAATTCAAAAAGGTGATGGGCACCAAACGGAACTCATTGAATCAAGCAACAAGGTTTACAAAGTAAAATCAAACCCTCTTTACTGAGCCAAAGCTGCTGCTAAACAAGTAGCAAATTTAACGATGAATGGAACCCAAAGGGGACACCAAATAAATCCACGGTCGAATGACAAATCAACTGAATGGAAGATCCATCCACCAACAAAAATCTGCCAACAGATGGATGCGAACCGAACAGTTATCGCAAGAAAATAATCATAGCTTGCGTACCAAAGATGGCAAGCCCAATAATGAGAGTTCGAGCGGCGGTGAAGGGTCGCCGAACCATTGAGACAAGTCAAATCTATTAACAAAGTTATGAGAAATTTGAAAGCACCAAACAATAGAACCTTTTGCGCCACATTGTGTGGGCCAAACAAATAAAACCCCAGCTAACGTGGCTGAGAAGATCACGCAGGTCTGATGGTGGGTTATAAGAATGTGCTCTTAGGGATGCTAACGGATAGTCTCAAAATTGTATTGTCTAAAAATAAGAGGTGCTCCTATTTATAGGCTTGAAAGCCTTTAAAGTTGAAACAACTTAGATCGCACAACAAGGTGACACATGTACATTTCAATGACAAGGATTATTGCGTGCCAACCATCTACTTCATCAGTGGTTCACGTGGAGGGGTTTAATGTGGGTAGAGCTACACCAACAGCACGAATGGCATGGCGGGCAGCTGTAAACTATTATTACCCTGCCATGGACATAACACTGCCACGAGTGTGGCCTGCTAAATACTCCATGGTGCAATCCTAGGTTGGGAGCAAGATCTAAGGATTCGCTTGGGGCAACCAAGAGAATAAGTGAATTAGAGGCTAGAATTAGAATCGTCAAGGTTGCTTAGATGACCACTTTTTGGTGGTTTGTTCCTCGTTGACTGACCTTAGGAAAGAAAGAGCTTGACCGGTTAAAAAGTGAAGATAAATCTTTCTGGACCAAACTGTCCGTATAGTGATAGTCATAGTGCTCTACACCTGGCAAAGAACTCGACGTTACATTCAAGGATCAAACATATCAACATCAAGTATCACTCTATCTGGTCAAGCTGAACCTCCTACAGCTTCCACAAGGTGATGCGTTTTCTTCACATGGTTCCACTTCTCCACGCTGCACCTTCTATATCCAACTTCTGAGGCCATGTTTGATAAGGGGTTTAGGCTTAGGGATTGGATTGTTAGTCCTGTGGGCTTTTCAATATCATGTTTGATTTGTCAAATTTGAGTTGGATTCTTGATTCCCTTGGATTGTGAAACTACAGAAGAGGGGGATTATGAAACCCAGCAAAATCCGTGTTAGAAAAAAGAAAGAAAGAATATGGAAAAGCGTGTGTCATCATTGTGAGACATACACACGTATTTATTAAGTAATGAGAGACTACAGCAGATACTGTGGGCATCCCCACAGGATTTTATTAATACTTAATATATATTAATACTCCACCTCAAGTTGGATAATAGATATCAATCATGCCAAACTTGTTACAAATATAGTGAACACGAGACCCGGACAGTGCCTTAGTGAACAAGTCAGCAAGTTGTTCACCAGATCGAACAAAGCCAAAATCGATAGTGCTGTTCTTATACTCGTGGCAGATGAAATGATAGTCGATCTCGATGTGCTTAGTCTGCTCATGAAACACTGAATTAGTAGCAATGTAGATAGTAGACTTATTGTCCCACCATAACTTGGTAGGACCCACAGGCAGTTCCACTAATTCAGTGAGAAGATGTCGAACCTACATGATTTCGGACGTTGCCAACGCCATAGACCTATATTCCGCCTCATCATTGGACCTCGACACCACATTTTGCTTCTTGTTTTTCCACGATACTAGATTCCCACCAATAAAGACAGAGAACCCTGATGTGGGTCTCCTATCAATCGGACATCTTGTCCAGTCTGCATCAGAATAGCCCTCGGTACGGAAATGACCCTAACCACAGAACTGTAGATCCTTTCTCGGGTTGGAATAGAGGTACTGGAGAATACGAACCACTGCATTTCAATGGGAAATACAAGAATCAGACATGAACTGACTCACAATGCTGATAGGATAGGCAATATTTGGTCTGGTCATGATGGTCAAATAATTAAGTTTTTCCACAATTCTGCAATACCTGTCAGGGTGAGAAAACACATCACCGTCACTAGGAAGAAGCTTCACACTTTGATCCATCGAGAACTCTACACTTTTTGCATTAACCAGGTCGGCATTGCGCAAAATGTCAATCTCATATTTTCTCTGAGAAATAAAAATTCTATGCTTACCTCTGTCCACCTTGGCCCCCAGAAAATACTGCAGGTGTCCAAGATCTTTAGCCTGAAATTGTGTCTACAGAAAGGTCTTCAAGCTACTTATTCCAACACGGTCATCGCCAGTGATGACAATATCATCAACATAAACAGCGAGAAGAATACAGCCTGCATTAGTCCGACAAAAGAACATTGTATGATCTTTGCCTGATTGTCGCAGACCAAACTGTTGCACCATCGTGCTAAATCTTCCAAACCAGGCTCGAAGAGATTGTTTTAAACCATATAAAGAATGACAAAGGCGACACACAAGATTAGACTCCCCTTGAGCAACAAAACCGGGAGGTTGTTTCATATAGATTTCCTCTTGAAGATCGTCATGGAGAAAGGCATTATTGACATCCAATTGATAAAGCGGCCTGTTCTGAGTGGCAGCAAGAGAAAGAAAAAGGCGAATGAAAGTCATTTTGGAGACCGGAGAGAAAGTCTCAAAATAGTTGACGCCATAAGTTTGGGCATAACCTTTTGTAACAAGGCGCGCTTTCAAGCGAGCCAAAGAGCCATCAGGATTCACCTTCACAGTATAAACCCATTTGCAGCCAACTGCTTGCTTCCCGGCAGGATGAGAAACAAGATCCCAAGTGCCATTATTATCCAGGTTAGACATTTCTTCCAACATAGCATAACACCAATCAGGATGGGAGAGAGGCTCTGAAACACTATCAGGAACAGCAGTAGTATCAACTGTAGAAATAAAGGCACGTAAAGAAGCTGACAAGCCCTTATAGGAGTCAACATACCGTGGGTGATCCCGACAGAGGCGATAAGGGCGACGGACAGCAATAGAGGGCTCACTTATCTGCGAATCAACCGACGAGAGAACTGGCTCAGCAGGAGTCAGATCACGTGAGGGTGAGGTTGCAGGAGGTGGCGCCGAGAGCGACTCAGAAGATGCGCCAGGAGTATCAGTTGTAATTCGAGAGACCAAAAAATCGACAGATAGAGGGGAGGGAGGTGACTCACAACGCGAAGATGGAACATGAGGAGAAGGAGAATAGAAGGGGGTTGACTCAAGAAAGGTAACATCTTGAGATACAACAAACCGACGGAGCGCAGGACAATAACACCGATATCCTTTCTGGTGTTTTGGGTAGCCAAGAAACACACATTTGAGAGCATGAGCATCAAGTTTAGTAACTTGTGGTCTGGTGTCACGCACATAGCATACACAACTAAAAATTTTAAGAGACAGGGAGTGCACAGGCAACATAGGAGCTAACACAGACATTGGATAAATACCTCCCAACACAGTAGATGGCATGCGATTAATAAGATAACAGACCGTAAGAACAGCCTCACTTCAAAAATGATGAGAAACATGCATATGACATAGAAGAGCACGAGTTGTTTCTAAAACATGTCTATTTTTTCGCTCAGTCACCCCATTCTGTTCGGGAGTATTAGGACATGGCGTCTGATGGGAAATACCATGACTCACTAGAAACTACCTCATGGCAGTAAATAGATACTCCCCCCCATTATTACTGCGCAAGACCTTAACACACGTATCAAATTGAGTTTGCACAGTCATACAAAATTGAGTAAACACAGATAAAATCTCAGATTTATTTTTTATTAAATATATAAATGTGGCACGAGAGTGATCATCTACAGAGCTTACAAAATAGCGAAAACCAAATAAAGAGGTGACCGGACTAGGTCTTTAGACATCAAAGTGTACTAACTGAAAGGGTGCTGAAGCTCTTTTATTGACTCGAGACTGAAAAGGCACACGCAAGTGTTTAGCAAACCGACACGACTCACACTCAATGGCAGACATAGACCTTAAATTAGGATAAAAAATTTTAAAACTCAACAAACTAGGGTGCCCAAGATGACAATGAAAATATAAGAATTTGACTAATGGATGATAGATTAAAGGGATTATCAGGAGTATGCAAGATATTGTATAAAGAAAGGGCGAGAGTTGGTGTCGCAACACCACAACCCTCAACAGCTAAGGAGGATCCATTGGCCACCTAAACAGCAGCATGATCAGTGGTCAGCTTATAATCTGATAGAATACCTGATGATCCAGCCGTGTGAGTAGAAGCGCCAGAATCTATAACCTAGGTGTGGGGGATAGCTACACATGTAGTAGGATTACCTGTAAAGGTGGCTGTGGGTACCTCAGAAGAACTCGTACTCTGTCCAATTTGACCATATATATACTGGTCATACTCTGCAGCAGTCATCTCAACTTGTCTGGTCGAGTTGGGTTCCCCCCGAGGACTTGGCTGGATATAGTCCTGCTGGCTAAAATCAGATGTGGCATTGGCCACCAGTGGGGGTTTCTCATGAAGTTTGTAACATTCACTGCGAATGTGTCCCCGAATCCCACAATAGTGGCATGTACGGGTCTTACGACTACCATCACGACTTTCTCCACGACCAGACTTGCAACCACGACCGCGGCCTCGACCGCTGCGGCTACCATGAAATCCCACCAAAGCGGACTGATCAGAGGTCTCAACAGGAGATGTACCAGTACCACGAGACTCACCCCGACGGGTCACTCGACTCATACATCGGAATGTCTCAAAGAGAGTGAAAATATCTGCTCTAGCAAGGATTTGAGAATGCGCTGAGTCAAACTCGGAATCCAAACTGGCCAAGAAGCACACCAACAAAAGTTGCTGCCGCTGCTGCTGAAACTGAGACAGCTGATTCGTGAACTGAAGAAGATGATTAAACTCGTCAGCCAAAATCTTGAATTGCATAAAGTGGTTTTGAAGAGGCTTCCCTGACTGTTGGGACTGAAAGAGGCCTTTCATGACATTGTATAGGCCGGAGAGATCTTTAGTGGATGAATAGATTGATTCTAATGAGGACCAGATCTCTCGCACAGTATCAGTATTGGCCACCAAAGCCTGAACAGAAGGATCCATCGAGTTGAGCAACTGACTGAATATCCGGGCATCATCCCGGGTCCAAGTCCGGAAGGTCGCTGATGTCTGTGATGGAGGGTCATCAAACAGGTGGAAATCGAGCTCCATGCCTTGAAGCGATTTAAGAATACTTTTCTTTCATAAAGCATAACCATTGGCGCCAACAAGGCGCCGATCAACCAACCGTGTGGATGACGAGAACACCTCTGTAGTACGTTGCCGACCAGCTTCAACATGGGATTTGCGGGTCACGGAATCCTCTGACATCCTTGTTTACTAACAAGGGGACCAAAAAATACCACAAAACATAAGTCCTATTCCACACGAAAACATGACAAAGATCACACCGGACCCTCACAGCATCATCAAACTTGCAGACATCATGGAACTACATTGATAGAATGATGCAGTGAGGGAAAGAGAAAAGTCGAGCCGAACGACTGAGGAAGGGCTTGTCAGAGTCTGGAAGTGGTCGGCGAGGCTGAGAAAGACCCTACGGTGGTCGGTGCAAGCCTGGAGGGGCTGACAGTGGTCGTCGAAGGCCCTAGAGGGGATGACCGTGGTCATTGGAGGCCCGTGCAGGGCTACT
>JAOTRH010000008.1:3103778-3122901 GCA_034768845.1 Heliamphora exappendiculata | reverse complement strand
ATGGTTAGCGATGCCCCCCCCCCCCCCCCCGAGGGACTGACAAGGGTCGGAGACTCGGAGGTACCCTAGGAAGGCCCGACGATGGTCGTCGTCAACCCCTCCGACGAGGGTTGGAAACTCGCCTAGAAGAGCCAACGAGGGTCGGTGCACGCTTTAGGAAACACGTATTTATTAAGTAATGAGAGACTACAGCAGAAACTGTGGTCCCCACAGGAAATTATTAATACTTAATATATAATAACAAGCTGGGTTTGATAGTCCAGTTCGTATAGAAAATCCTAAAATGACCAAATTCCCCACAAACTCTATCTCTTTCTTCTTCTTCTTCTTCGGGTGAGGATGATGGTACCATTGGCAGTATCCCAAATCTGGGCCTTGACGATCTTATTATCGACCTGAATGTTGCGGGTGGCGAACTCGATGCCAATGATGGATTTGGATTCAAGGCTGAACTCGACTCGACTCGATTAGAAGACAATGAAGATCACTGTAATGACTGCGGATGAGCTGATCGTCACTTTGAATGTCGATCGTGACGAAGTCGAAACCCCCTTCTTCACCCCTTGTTTCCAAAGCTTGACGTGCATCTAGATTCTTACTTATTCCAATCAATAGCTTAACTGTAACTTCTTAGTATGTTTGAATATAAGAAAAATAATATTGTTAAATAAATGGTAAAATTGAAAATTTATAAAAATAATTCTATCTCACATTATTTATTATCACCCAAAACAAACATGAGTTTGTGTAATTCATTATATTATCCTATCCAAATCAAACACAAAAAAATCAATCATATTTCATTCATAGTCCCACCTCTTTTCTAATTTCATTTCACTATTAATCCCACTCAATCTACACCGGTTATCAAACAAGACCCGAAAGTCCTAGAACACATCCTAAGGTAATTTCGGCACCCCCAACAGATGGGTTCACTGTTAGAGATACAAGCTCTCGAAGCAGATCTTTAAAAAGATAGACCATTTTCTTTTTCAAAAAATTAACTAAAAATCAAAACCTCATATAGAATGCTCAAATCAAAAAACAAAACTAGGGCGATGATCAGCCCTAGGAGTCAACCATGCTGGTTTTTTATTTTAATTTTATTTTTACAAGCCAGCGATATCAACTCAGGGTTCAAAGACTTCTAGATTTAGTCAAGCTGAATCGGTCTTCGAATACTTTGGTACGAACTTGGAAGTATTAAACAAGAAAACGAAGAGAAAAGAGGGAGAGAATATAAGCTTCATAGTACAAAAATACCCTTCTAACTAAAAAGTAGTAGAATATAAAATTAATTTGAATCGTCAAGTAAAAGTTTTGGTAGTAGAAATTTGATGGATCGCTTCATCCTCCTCGGGAGCATGTGCAAACTGATGACTAGACACTAAGCACTTTCCCTGCCCATGAGAAGATGATCTAACAAAATTCTGTCCTTAACCTTATAAACCATCCTACTAAAAAACATATCTCATGAATGTGAATAAAACTAGAGACAATGGGCTGCCCTTTCGAAGTCGTTGCTATACAACTTTCTCCCGCTGTGCTTTTAAAACTAACTCTAATGGTGGTTTTTATTCTTGCCTTTTGATAAGTGATGATGCTTCTTTTCTATTATTTTTGCGGCTAGTGTTTTTTTCCCCTTAACTTATATTTTGGTTTCCTTTTTTCAAGGCTTTGGAATCATTTAGTACTCTGGTGATAGAGTTTCGGGATGAGGAGGAGAAGGCCACTTGGTTGAGAGGACTTATGCAAGCCACATATCGAGCTTCTGTATAAAATTTATTAAGTTCTTTTTATTATTTGTTATGTTTCTTAACATCGTTATATTTGCATATTCTTCATGTCTAAATTGGTTTGTATTAACATGCTGGTTATAGGCTCCTTCATCAGTTGATATACTTGGAGATTCAAGTGATGCTGTTGCTGACTTTGCCAAACCTCAGGCCACTAATTTGAAGTCAGCTGACCTTGTTATTAATGGTGTACTGGTGGAAACAAAATTATCACTATATGGAAAGGCAAGTTTTGTGGTTCTTTAATCATTCTTGTTCTGAAACTCCTTCCAATGCCTCCATGTAAATTCTATTTTCTTTTTCTTCCATTTCGTTAGCTGCTTATTTTAAGGATTACAGATTATGTAGCATACTAAGAACCAATCTGATATTTTTTTTTATTATTCCTATGCATTTGCAGACTGGACATGAGGTGCAGGAAAAACATGAGGAGATTCAAATTCTCGAGGTTCTTGCTGGAGGGGGAAAGGTTTGTTTTACTTGTGTGCTGTCTGCTGCATGGAACTCAAATATGAGATGCCTCGAGTCAGATTGATGTACATGTAGTTCATAGTTTTTTGTTCACTGAATCCTAAGAAACTGGATATTGAGCTTAAGCTCCAGAAGTTCTGTACTTTAGTTTTTCATAGTGTTCTAGATTCCTTTGGGTGTTTCATTAACCTAAAGCTCATAATTCGATCTGCATAAAGTTTTTATTTCCTTTTCCAATATGAGTAATGCATAATGGATGGTGAGTGCCAGCCGATAAGTCACAAGGTGAAGTATTCTTCTTTTCGTTGAAAATAATTTATCTTGTACATTGGTCCGACTGATGGTTCTTAGTTTCTTATGCTTTTGAGAGTTGATTGACCTATGTTAATTGTATGCAGTTTCCTCACACGTTCTTACTGAAGATTCTTGTAGCCATTGCTTTTCTCAGTTATACTTGATATTTAAATTGTAGAATGTTATTTTGCAGGTGCATGTTGTTCGCTTGGAAGGCGATTTGACAGTCAACATGAAGCTGCATTCGTTGAAAATCAAAGATGAGCTTCAAGGATCTTTATCTTTGAGTCCAAGATACTTAGCCTGCTCTGTGCTGAAGAATGACCATTTATTTGCTTCCCATCCTCTGGTGAAGGAGATGCCCACAGCAATCTCAGAGGATGATGATATTTTCAAGGATGCTTTGCCAGATTTCATTCCTTTGCCCGATTCAGCCAGTTATTCACAAAATTTTGATATGGCTTATGCCGCAAGGTTAGGGAATTTTAGTGAATGTTCAGAGATTGATTCTACTGGAGCCTTGGTTCGTGAGGAGATCGGAAAAGGAAAAAGCGTGTCTGGTGATGTTTTTTATGAAGCAGAGGGCAGTGACAACTCTGATTTTGTTTCTGTCTCATTCTCAACGAGGAGCCCTACTTCATCTGATTACGATGGTATTGATACACAGGTATGACTTGAGCATTGTTGAACTGTTAGAAGGAGAAAAATAGACTGATTTGTCCATAGCTTAGTATACAACGCTAATTGTTCAAGTAAAAACTTTTCAGATGAGCATTCGCATGTCGAAATTGGAATTCTTTTGCAACAGACCCACTCTTGTTGCTTTAATTGGTTTCGGTTTAGATATATGCTCTGCTAATAGTGATACAAGGGATACAAGCATGACAACAACTTCAGATGATCAATCTTCAGCTTACAAAGACAAAGCAGAAGAAAATGAGCGTGCTTTTGTTAAAGGCTTGCTGGGATATGGTAAAGGTCGTATAGTATTCTATTTGAACATGGATGTTGACAGTGTGTCAGTGTTTCTCAATAAAGAGGATGGTTCTCAGCTTGCAATGTTTGTGCAAGAGAGTTTTGTGTTGGATCTCAAGGTGACAGCAATTTAATTTTAACTTTGTTATCCTTATTTTTCTCTTTAATTTACACTATGAACTTTCTATTCCATGTCTGTCTTTTGGTAAATGTAGAAGTTGGTTGTGTTTAGCAGAAGCATTAGCAAGACGAGTTCCGAAAAATACTACACTTCATGCGCATGCTAGGATTTATGTGGTATTAATGGATGCTAATTTTTCCATGATCATAAGGCCAAATCACAACAGTAGAGGAAGAAAACATATAAACCCAAACAACACCAACACCCAGGTCATGTGTCTGCACAGGTGCCCTTTTTGCTGATGTTATTCCATCTCAACCCCCGTGGCTCTTCGCCATTCAGCCTATCATGCTTGTGGCTAGTGCAGAACTCTAGCGTTACTCTCATCATTAAATCATCTGTGTCATGAGTCCTAACTGACTAGATGTTTATTTCTTACAAAGCCCAAAAATTAGGTTCCTTAGTTTTCTGAACAAGGTACTGAATTCTTGCAATCCCAAGAAAATCCACGAAAGAACTTCCTAAAAAGTAACTACATATAAATTAAATGTAGGAAATGTTGCAAATATCTTACCAGTTATTGTACTTAATTTTTTGTTTTGACTTTCTATCATAATGAAACAGTTTTGTTTGAGGAACTGCTGCACCCCAGTTTTTGGCTGTACTTTTGGAAATGAACTATACACTGGCTGGGAATGATCTTTGGCATGCATGGTGTTGATAGGATGTGCGAGCATAGGATTCCTTGTTCCATGTTGATGAAATTACTAGAATATTTTTCTGGGTTCTTTGAAGTCCAATGGCAAGAAAACCATACAAATATAGTTTAATTGAAATGTATGAGCTAGCTTTAATTAGCACCTTTTTGATCTGTAGCTTCAATAAAGATCAAGTAACAGTACTTTTGTGGTTTGGCAAAGAAGTTATGGAAAAGTGTGATTGAAGCCGGTGGTTGCAACAACACTGCTATTAGAGATAAGTGATAAGATTCACTTTATTTGATATCAAAATCAAGATAATGAAAAGCTCTTTCCATTTGTCATTTCACCTATAAGTTAATTTACTTTGCAGCCCCCTCTTTTGCTAACTTGGATCTATAATGCTTCCACATTTCTTGTATAATTTGTTTGTATAAAACCCATATACTTCAATGCTTTCTATATTCGGTCTAGACAAACACAAATTACTTGCATCTTGGTTCCCATAAAATTTTTTTTTTGAAATACCAATGCACACTCTTCCATCTTCCATCTAGTTCTCTAATGCTTTCCAAAGTCGTAAATATGCTTGCACAACCCATTGTAGCAACAAACTATCTGATGATATAAATTGAATTGATATAATGAACTTAATAACAGCTCAGTAAATCTACTCGCTGCATTCTTATTGATGCTGCATCCTTATTGAATGAAACTTTCTCCCCAATTTTTGGGAATTAATTTGTGGACTACTTGTGTGGTGTTGTGTGTGTTCGTCTCATGAATTTGCGCCTATCATTCTAGTTTAGGTTTGAAGGTTTGAGTCCTCTGACGTAGTTTAATTAATTCTTTCAGGTTCATCCTAGTTCTATATCCATTGAAGGCACATTAGGAAATTTCAGGCTCTGTGATATGTCGCTTGGGATGGATCACTCTTGGGGATGGCTCTGTGATATACGGAATCAGGGGGCTGAATCTCTTATCAAGGTACCTTATGATTTGTTTGATTAGAAGCTGATGCCTAACAGGCTTCTTATCTATTTATGATACTTATTTTTAATCATTCTTTTTCGTTGTACTAAATTTCTGTGTGTGTGTGATTTGTTTTCCTTCAGTTTACTTTCAATTCGTATAGCATTGAAGATGATGATTACGAAGGATATGATTACAGCTTGCGAGGCAGGCTTTCTGCAGTTCGCATTATCTTCCTCTATAGGTTTGTACAGGAGGTGAGTCTGCTGCTGTTAAGAATATAACTATTCATAGTGTTAAATTTTTTTAAGCTGCTAATGCTATATATTTATTGATAGTTATTGAACTTATCAATGTTCTTGTTCATTAATTTATGATAACTTTTTTTCCCCTTTGTTTTTGTTTGGTTAAATAACTTTACTTACTTCTTCTTGGGGTCAAATCTGGTTTTGTGGTTGTGGATTTCTGATATAATTTGTGGTTACATGCTTCTGCAGATAACTGCCTATTTTATGGAACTTGCAACCCCGCATACAGAAGAAGCAATTAAACTTGCCGATAAAGTTGGAGACTTTGAGTGGCTGATTCATAAATATGAGATTGATGGATCCTCGGCTTTGAAGCTGGACCTTTCACTTGACACTCCAATAATAATCGTGCCAAGAAATTCAATGAGCAAAGAGTGTGTATTTCTCAAATGAATCCATGTTTTTTGCATTCAGTTATAGATTTTTTTAGTGAAGATAATGGGATACATAAGTTTTTATCGATCTTGATTGTTTCTTTGGGGGTTTTGAAAAATGAAATGTTGTGGCATAAATTCTTGAAATTTATTCCTTTTCCTCTTTTTGAGGAAGGGATGAACCAGTAGTTCCTTTGTAGTGTTGGATTGTCCCTGTTTAGTTTGGATAAGAAAGGGAAGACAAAGTGTGGGACCAAGTAAAAAAGAAGGAAGAGCAAGGAGAGGAGAGGATAGTAGTAGGAAAGTGGTTAGGTAATTTAGGGGTTTGATATTTGGAATAAAGTTTGGTGGCGACTTGGAAGAAGTTAGGGATGGAATTGGTTCTTAATGGAGATAGTAAGTTGGAATGTGAGAGGTTTAGGTCCAAGTGCAGTTAAAGAGACTTGGTTAGAAATAGTACATTTGTTATGATTCATTGAGAAATTAAAATTGAAAATGTCGATGGGAAATTGGTAGGGTATTTGGTGGGCAAGACATAAGAACTGTATTGTTTTAACCCTCTTGTGGTAGGCAAGAGAGTATTCTAATTTGGTATGAAAGGTTGTTGATAGTGAAATAGTGGTGGGGAACCATCGGTTAAGTTTCACAATTTGGATAGGATTGAATGGTAGTTTTGTCTATTTCTGTTCTTGATCCGCAATCGTTAGAGGTGAGAAAGTCTTTATGGAATGAATTAGGGAATTTGGATGGATTGTTAATGAATTAGGGAATTCATATGGATTGTTCTTCTAATTGGTGTGTGGGAGGTGATTTTAATCTTGTTAGATTAGCCTATCAGAAATTGAATTGGTCCGAGTTACTAGAACTATATGAGACTTTTTGATACCTGCATTGGCGAGCTGATCATCCAGTGTTGAATGCTCTATTTACTTAGTCAAATCTCTTGGAAAACTTGGTATGCAGCTAGTTCTGTAAATTTGTATATTCTTTGGGGTTGGATGATAGATTCCCAAATATGAGATAGGTGGGGCTTCTAGTGTTATCAGATTATCATGTTATTTTAGGAAGTTGTCCTTTTAAGTAGGATTCTGCACCCTTTATATTTGAAAACATGTCACTTGATCATCATTTGTTCAAAAGGTCTATGGATGGCAGGACTTTAAATCTATGAGAAAACTAATGACTAGCACTATGTAGTTAAATATTTAGAAGAGGTTTTTGGGAATATAAGAGGTGAAATGTGGAATAATAACAAGAATTGAAGAGTTGGCTTGTGAAGTCGTCAAATCACGAATTATGTATTGTTCCTCTGTTTATCCAAATCACATATAACATTGAATCGAGTATTGTAATATATTTAACATTTTAGAAATATATAGAAAATAATTATATTTACAAAAACACAAATTTCTTTCTAGAACAAAACGTAAACAATGTTATTAATAACACAATAAAAGCAAGGTTCTCAGAAATAAGTTATGCATGAATCAATACTTAATACAGATGAAATAAAACAAGAATATATGGTAAGTAAATAAATTAGTATAAAACATCATTTAGGTTTTAATATTTGTTGTTTACCTTTTAAGTTATCAGCTAGGGTATTCATAGGAAAAAAAAATCATGTGCAAGTGTCCACGTATCAATGTCATAAGATACTTAATACTAGGCAACTATATATCATGAAGGTAGACAAAAACAAAAGAAAAATTACTCTCGATATCTTAACAATGCATAACTTTGAAACAATATTTATTTTTGCTAAGTAAGTTCATCTAAAAATTTAAATATTCATGTATTGCATATATCCCATTATATCGCATTATGGATCGCATGTGTATTGTATGTCACATTTAATGGAAGATATTCGATGCATATAGAGAGATGAAAAAGAAAGTGCCTATATGACTGGAACAACTCCTCGGTGTAGAAAAGGGCTTGGAATAGGATCTCAAAGAATTATTGAAAGAGGATTTAGTTGATAATAAGATCTTTTCTTTTTTCTACGTGTTATAATCTTCAGGACGTTTAGTAAGAATTTGGGTTTGATGGTTTGGGTTGGTGTTCAACTAATGAAGTAAGGCTAGGTGGTTGAAGACCCTTTGATGAGTAGGAAAGTTAACATGGAGTTCTTGATTTGAGGGGGACAAATCTTGAGGCCTTGATGGTTTTACTATGGTTGTCTATCGGTATTGTGGGTGCATTTGTTAAATTTATTAATTTGACGAGCATAGTAGTGATCATTTGTTTTTGCATCATCTTTTGTTTTTGCGTATTACTTCCACTTCTGTTTAGATGCAAATGATTTATTATAGAGGGCTTGCCTTCATAGGTAATTGAAGATTTTTGAAGTATGTACCATCTACGATGCTTTGAGTTATTGGGTTGGAAAGGAATATGAGACTTTTTTTTGAGGAAAAGATCGAAGTGTGTAAGTCGTAATATGGATGGGAGAAAATTTTTCCTTAGTTTCTAATTGGTAGTGCTTGGTAAGAATCGTGCGATTCGCTGCCCTTGTATTTCTCCTTTTCTTTTTGGAGGATTTCTAGCTCTCTTGTGTATCTTCTTTTTTTATATAAAAAAAATCTTTATTAATATTGTCTCTTTTATCGATAAAAGGAAGGAATTTTGCTTTAAAAGTTACTTTTATGTTCACACATTTACAATTTTGCTTTAAAAGTTTACGGGTGGTGTGGAGATGTGGCCCAATGTAAGGTGGTTCTAATATTTTTGCTTTGCCAAAGATAGGAATGCTCAAGTCTTGTGGTTGGATCAAGTGGTAAGAGCCCATTCGAATCCTGGGGTCCCTATTCCCGCTTACCAATAAAAAAAGAACGTTTTGCTTCGTGAGATTCTGATTTTTGCTTTTGGATACTAGGCTGATTAGGGATGTGCAGGATTGGGGATGGACCAGTTGCTAACGCTGCTTGGGTTTTTGTGCAACCACAAAGGTGTGGAAGGTGGGGTGAGATTTTAGTTAAATAGCAAGGGGAAGGTTTACACTCAAATCTTTTTACAAACGCATGCTGGGGAGTAAGTTTCTTTTCCTATGGAGAAGTGTTTGTAAGGTTAGATCTCATTCAAAAGTATTTCTTGGTTGGTCTACTGTGCACAATGCTGTTTGGGTTTTTATATGACCACAGAGGTGTGGAAGGTGGGGTAAATTCAGTTAAATGTCAAGTGGGAAGGTTTTCACTCAAATCATCCTATAAATGTGTGCTAGGGAGTAAGTTTCTTTTCCCGTGGAGAAGTGTTTGAAAGGTTAGAGCTCATTCGAAAGTATTTCTTGCTTGGTCTTGTTAACAAAAGAAATATTCTCTTTATTGCATATTATTCTGTCTAATTAACCTTAATGATGGAATACTTAATATATATAAAAAGAGAAAAACCTTAATAATGGTAATAATACCACACTACCTTTTAGCTATATATAAAATACCAAAAAGGAACATTTCACTCCCCTCAAACTCATGATGCTATCCTGGAGAGCAGCGAGAGTTTGTCCCAAAAAAAAAAAAAAAAACGAAAACAAGCAGCAGTGTGAGTCTTGGTGAAGAAATCAGCAAGCTGCAAAGAGAAAGAAACAAAGAGGAAGGAACGAATGGGAGGCTAATAGTGCCCAATTGAAGGTGCTGACGGACAAAGTGACAATCAATTTCAATATACTTGGTGCGCTCATGAAATACAGAATTATGGGTAATCTGGATAACACTCTTATTGTCACAATAAAATGAGGCAGGAGAATCGAAAGAAACATGCAAATCTGACAGAAGTCACCGGAGCTCGACAATCTCAGCAGTCGCATATGCCATAGCACGATATTCAGCCTCAGTAGTGGAATGGGCAATCACAGACTGTTTCTTACTCTTCCAAGAAACGAGTGAGTCACCGAGAAAGATGCAATACTCAGTAGCAGACTTACTATCAAAAATATCACTAGCCTAGTTGGTATCTGCATATGCCTGAAGAGTTACCATGGAGGTGGAGGACAACAATAAACTATGGAAAATAGTATCCTACACATAACAAATGATGCAGAGAAAAGCGGCTCAATGGGTGTTGCAAGGAGCAAAGACAAATTGGCTGACGACATGAACAACATAGGCAATATCAGGTCTGGTTACGGTGAGATAGACTAAACATCTAACCAGCTCCTGATAAACAGAAGGATCTTCAAGAGGAACACTATTAGGAGAAGAGAATTTGGCATGGAGTTCAACGGAGGTATCAACAATCTTATTATCAGTTAGGCGGCCACGGTGAACAATCTCATAAGCATACTTAGTCTGGGATAGATGATAACCTTGAGGTGAAGAAGTGACCTCGATACCGAGAAAATACTGAGTAGGGCCCAAGTCTTTCATCTCAAATTCCGGCAACAAATGTTGTTTGACCTCAAATATGGTAACCAAATCAGAACTAGTGATGGTCACGTCATCCACATATAATAACAAATCAAACGTCACCATCATCTGTATGTCAGATGAAAAGAGCAGAATCATGGGGGCTAGAATGAAATAAAATCTATGTAATAATAGACTGCAAATGGTCATACCAAGCACTTGGGGATTGCTTAAGACTATAAAGAGCCCGACGAAGACGATATACCATTGAAGAAACTTCCTCATGGAGGTGCATATAAACTTCCTCATGAAGGTGTCCATTGAGAAAGACATTCTTGACATCAAGTTGAAAGAATGGCTAGTGAGGAACGACAACAACAGAGATGAGGGTACGAACAATGGTCATTTAAGCCACTGGGGTAAAGGTTTTCTCGTAATTAACGCCATATTCATGGGAAAACTCTTGGCAACGAGACGAGCATTGTAGCACTCCAAGGAGCCATAAGAGTGAGTTTTGACTTTATAAACCTACTTGCATCCAATGAATTTTTTACCTGCAAAGAGAGTGACAAAATTCCAAGTACCAGTTTTCTGAAGAGCAGATAATTCGTCAGATATTGCATTAACCCAATTAGGAGTAGTACATACTTTTTTTTATAAGAATGGGGCTCAAAATAAGTATGGATAGAAGTTAAAAAGGCATGATACGAAGGAGAGAAACAAGTGTTCGAAAAACCAAATCTTACCGGTGGGGCAGAAGCCTCGGGAGCAGATGGAGCTGGTCAGAGCTGGTGTATATAGGTGAAGGAGCAATTGAACAACGAGGAGAAAACCAACGGGAGAGAGGAAGGCTGAGAAGGTTGGAAGGAAGGTGGAAGATCAAGGATTTCAATTGCAGAACACATCAAGGAAAAAATGATCAATATGAACTAAGTCGTTTGTAGAAACAGGAGCATACTTGGGAGGAAGATTAAAATAGGCAAGACGCTCAAGAAAGATAACATGACGCGAGACATAGTGACATGTGGAGATAAGATCATAACATCGACATAGAGACGTGTGGAGATAAGATCATAACATTGATATCCTTTTTGGTGGAGGCCATAACCTTAAGAAGACACAGAGAGCATAGTGGACACTGAGTTTGGCCGGTTCTCGTTTAGGGAGAAGAATGAAACAAACAGAACCAAATACACGCAGTAAGGAGTAATTGGGAGCGTGTTTGAAAAGTTTCTCCTAAGGAGATAGCCCAGCAAGGAGAGGAGATGGCATACGATTGAGAAGATACACATGCATAAGAATGGCTTCTCCCCAAAAGATAACATGAACGTAGGAGAGAAGAAGGGATCAAGCTGTGTCAAGAATATGCCTATCATGTTTCCTCTTAGTGCGACCATTTTGGGCCTTAGTATTCGAACACGAGGACTGGTGAACCGTACCAGAGGAGGCCAAAAAATCTATAAATTCAGTTAGAAAATATTCCTCACCGAAATCTAAACCAATAATCTTTATAGTGGTAGAAAACTGTGTGTGAACCATAGAATGAAAATCACAATAAACGCGAAAGAAATCTGACTTGTGAGACATAAGGTACACCTAGTAGAACCGACTATAATCGTCAATGAAGGAAACAAAATAGGCAAAGCCACCCATGATGGCAAGAGGAAAAGGGCCCCAAACATTAATATGGACATTCGAGAAACGAGAGGTAGAAATAGATATACTTTTATTAAAAGGTAAAGTTGATATTTTTGCAAGTTTATAGTCACTGCACTCAAAATTATCACTAACAGACATTTTTCCTAAACCACCAGACTGAACTAAAAGTTTTAAACGATCACTTGACAAATTGCCTAAGCGAGAATGCCAAAGGTAAAATGGGGAAGAATGCTGATCTCAAGAAAAGGAAGACATGATAGCGTTGGACACCACAAGAATATGTAAGCTCTCCAGAATGTAAAGGTTACAAGCTCTACACCAGATCCTGATATGTTTTTATGACTTTTGGTCCTGAACAACACAACTAGTGAAAGATAAAAAGAACATCAAAATCAGAATCAGAAAGCTAGCTAATAGGCAGTAGACTAACAGATAACTGTGGAATATAAAAAAAATTAGGAATGGACAAAGTGGACGAGTGAGAGGGGACAACCGAGCCAATAGAAACAACATTCATAAGAAAGCCATCGGCAATGCAAACAGTGATAGGAGACGAAGAGGAAACATAATTGCAAAGAAAAAAGAGATTTGACGTCATATGATGGGAAGAATTAGAACCAAACATCCAAGTTGAGGGTGAAATACCTGAAAAGTATGAATTATGAGAACTTGTATGGGAAATAGTCATAGAAGCATGTGACTGATTCCCAGGGGAGGCGAGTAAAGCCCAAAATTGACGAAACTAATGAAACAAAGCTTGGGATGGAGGGGAAGTAGATCTAGTGAATGCAAGTGTCGCAAGAGCAGCAACGGTGTGATAACTCGGAAAAGAGGTACGCGAAAATGCAGTAGAGGAATGATTGCTCTTCTGTGCTAACTTAGGATATGTAGACTTCCAATAGCCCTTTTGATGACAGAAGCTACACTCATCCATGGCAACATGTGATTTTGGCTTTCTGTGACCTGAAGCAGATGTGGAGAGAGAGTAGGAAGTAGTGACAGGTTGGAATCAACACTGCCTAATTATGGCGGGGTGGCGAAGACTGACTGAGAGGGAAGGGCCATCTGAGCAACCTTGAATTGTGTCTCTTCTGCAATAAGCTTGCAAACAGCCCCAGCCCCATGAAGAATGGCACCACGAAGTGCCTCAAATTGATCATGGAGTGCCATAAGAAACTGTACCAGCCTCTGCTTTTCGCAATATTGAATATAATTATTGAGGAGTTGCAAGTCTGAGGGTTTCATAAGTGCCAATTGATCCCAATAGGTTGTTATCTCATTGTAGAATTCCTGAATGGATTTGTCATTTTGCTTGGCACTTTGAATAGTCATATATAATTTATAGTGTTCGGCAAAATTAGATATAAGAGACATATTCTGGAGATAATTCCACGCTTTTTTAACGGTTATATAATTGGAGAAATTCATGCCAATATTTGGCTCCACAGAGTTATGAAACCAAGTAAGGACTTGTGCATTCTCCTTCTCCCACATGGCAACAGATGAATCATACCCCTTAGCCTTAGGGTTTGTTGGTCAGATAGTTGAATTAGTTATAAAATTCCATCGACCTTTTCCAAGAAGAAAGTTTTCATAACATTCGACCAATACGAGTAGTTGAATCCATTTAGCTAGATGCTAATACCCTGCAATTTGTCTTTTGACGTGTCGAGGGAGTTGACAAACAAAATAGTGGAGTGCAAATGAACAGGTCAAATTCGAAACCACCGGACTCTCCAAAGCAAAACGAATTTAGTCAACAAAGAATCAGATCTGACAAAAGGGAACTCCGGTGATCACATGGGCTTTTTCGGAGATTGGCGGTGGTTGTTGGAACTTCGTCAGAGGTTTTCGATGGTCGCTTGACATAAGAGAAGGGTCAGCGAGGGTCGACGAGGTTGCTAAACCAGGGAAGGGGAATGTCAGCTAGGGTTTGGAGGGTTAGAGAAGTATGCAAACAAAGAAGGAGATGAAATGTAGGAGAAGGTTCGTTGGTGGTTGCCAAACCTCGAGGAAGGCTCGTTGGTGGTCGCCGGATCTTGGGGAAGGCTCATCGGTGGTTATGGTGAGTGGCATCTAGGGTTTGTGGAGAGGGCGATGCCAGATAAATCGAAGAGTTGCGAGGAGGGGTTGCGATCTTGTGGTAGGTAGGGTTTTGCGAAGGGAGTTGATAGCACCAGAGAGAAAGAAGTTGACGGTGTCGGAGAAGGAGCGAGATTGACGAAATACATAATCTCTTTATTGCATATTATTCTTTCTAATTAGCTTTAATGATGGAATACATAACGTATATAAAAAGAGAAAATCCCTAATAATGGTAATAATACTACACTACCTTTTAGCCATATGTAAAATACCAAAAATGAACATCTCATAGGGCTACCGTGCACAAGAAGTTGTGACCATTAATTACCTAATTCGGAGGGGCATGTGCTAACAAATTGGTATTATTTCTGTAAGGAGGGGGAGACCGTGGCTCCTATTCTTATTTGCTATGATTTTGTAAGGGAAGTGTGGGAGTTTGTTTTGCTCTTTTTAAGGGTTGATTGAGTTTTTGAGATGTAGGTGGTTAGCATTATGACGGTTTTTTTTTTTGGTGGGGGGGGTGGGTGGTGCGCTGAGAAGTAGTAGGCGTGGTGCTTTGGTCATTCAGTTGACTCATCGCCAGATGATTCTCTTAGTGAATTCACCGTAAGTTAGTTGCCTTTGCCTTTACTCCCCTATTGCTAAGGTTGGAGCAGAATATAAGAGCATTTGATGGGTGGAGTCTCCATCATGCTATGCATGTGCAAATCACATTTTTTAATAACTAAATTAGTTAACAGAATTTGTTGATAACCGAATTAGTTAATAATAGTTTTTTGGTTACTTTGACATATTTTCAAATTTGTTGGATATTTTAAGAATACAAAAATCCATACAACTTCACTGTAAGAGAGACACCAAGTGAGTACTCTCATTTTATAGAAGGTATAGATTTGTATAGTTGGTTATATGAAGGAGCAACATAGTTTAGTTTTGATACAGGCTGTTTGATTTTATTGAGCTTTTATCCTTACTCATTTTTGGAGAATCTTTTTCTTTTTGGTAATTAACCTCGTTTTTGTGGGAGTTCTTGTATATGGGTGGCATTCTCTTAATGTTCTTTCTATATAATCTTCTTTATTTATAAAAAGGATTATTCACATATTTATTTGTGTGTATAATAAGCTAAAGCTTAAATGTAGTGTCTTATTTTCTTTTGATCTAAGCTTGTTGTGAGATTGATCTTTCCTTTTCATTCAATAGCCCTTTCATGTCGTACTTTCTTCCCCTTGTATTTGTTTTATTGAATGTCCGGAAGTTGACTTAAAGTTTTCTGAGACATGGATATTTTGTGCAAAAGCTTAGTTGAATGCTTTGTAGGGTGAGAATAATAGAGACATTATTCTTATCCTCCTTTGGTACCTTAGTGTTCAAAGTTAGTTTGTTTTGTTTTTTTGAGAAATACTATTTCCCTTCTGGTATATAGCTTTAATATCAAGTAGTTTAGTTATTAGACATGGATTCACATTTTTGTGTTTGTCGTCCTTGCAGTTTCATGCAACTTGATTTGGGCCAGCTGCGGATGAGAAATGAATTCAGTTGGCACGGATGCCCAGAGAAAGATCCTTCAGCAGTCCATCTTGATGTTCTTGATGCAGAGGTATTTTTCGTTTTCAAGAGTTCGATCGGATATTAAAGTTGAACTATTGAAATAATGTTAAGTCCAGCTGTAATATTGCAGATTTTGGGAATCAATATGGCTGTAGGAATCAATGATTGCATTGGTAAGCCAATGATACGGGATGGCCAAGAAATTCATGTTTGTGTACGACGCAGTTTGAGAGATGTGTTTCGAAAAGTTCCAACATTTACTTTGGAAGTGAAGGTATTTCTGTGATGGGAAATCTACTCCTGATTCCGTCTTTTGTTTACTCTTCTTCTATAATTGAAGCAGCTTTAGCAGTCCTTATGATCTTGTTTGTTGCTCGGTTACATGGTTTCTATTTTATACCTGGACATGGACTCTTAATATTGCTTGTGCGATTATTTGCAAACAATCCGAGAACAGCAATTTAAAATCGCTGCATTTAATAATACCGACAATTACATTCCTCCTCGGGTTCAAATTTATATAAGTGGAGGCTATAAACTTTAGCTAGAAAGCAAATCATCTTTCTCTTTTGCTGGCAATGTAATACATCATCTTCTGATTCGTTTTTAATACTTTGTGTTCTAGCTGGATATGATTCTTGCTTATGGTGTCATTAATAGACAATAAAAATGTAGTTCTAGGACCCTTTCTTGTTGTTTGGGAAAACAAATTTTTGCGATGAATTTGTTCTGTAAAAAAACCTGCATTTTTTTTCTTGGTCCACGCGGATAAATGAAGCTTATTCTTAGTCACTGTTACCTGGTTTGACTTTGGAGGCACTTAAACTATGAGAGTCAACATCTAGAGATTCTGCAGTGCTAGACAAGGAGTACCAGGATTCAATGTGGATACACATGTTTACTATGTCAAAAATATATGGGCATCTCTGCAGATGGGCATGAGTAAAGGTAGAAAAAGAAAGTAAGACGACTATTCAGACGCATTTTCTTTCATGGAACATGGTGTAACATTGGACCGAGGTTCTTGTTGAGAGTATAGTATGAATAATAAAGTTATTCATCTCTCCAGCAGTTTAAGGGTAGTTAACAATCTAATATGATATCAAATACACAATACATCGTTGTTCAAACCTCACTGCCAACATGTTAACTAAAATACTCGAGGTGTGCCGCCATGCTTAGAGTACAAATATAAATAATAAAGTTTTCCCTCTACGTCACAACTTAAGCTTTTAGATTCGTTAGTGATTAACAATCTAATGGTTTCTCTCTCTCTCTCTTTTTGTTACAATCCTCTCCATCCGAATGCTTTCATGAAAGCTTCCATGCTATTATGAGTGCCAAGCAGACATATGAGCTATTTGTACTGTTTCTGATACCTGTTTCATTTGAGTTCATTTGTCATGTTTGAGATATTTTTGCAGAAGTTGGATTGGTCTACTTGATAATTGCAAAACTGGGAATAGGTCAAGATATGCTAGTGGCTTTCAAGAGATGACGTTGATGCTTATTGGAGGTTCTTCTATGGTGCAAGCTAGATCTGCTAGGTTTATATTCTGTTGGTTGTGGAAGTAATGCATATATTTTCATAGTCTTCTAGAATTTGAGACATACGATGAAGGCATGGAAAAAAATGATTAAACACTGTCTAAGGCTAACAACAACAGCGTCACATAATCAGTTTGGTTTTATACTTGGTAGATTAACTGTGGAAGCAATCCACCTACTAAGGAGATTAATAGAGAAGTATAGAGAAAAAAAAAGAGAGATCTTAATATGGTTTTTATAAATTTAGAAAAAGTCTATGATAAAGTGCCTAGAGATGTTATATAGTGGGCATTTGAGAGAAATTGAGTGATAAAGGGGTACATTGATGTGATAAAAGACATGTATGATAAAGTAACCACGACAATTAGATAACTACAAGAGAAACAAGTGAATTCTCAATTACAATAGGATTACACTAAGGATTGGCTTTGAGTGCTTATATCTTTGCCTTAATTATGGATGAAGGATAATGTTCGATAGTATATGTTGTTTGCTGATGACATTGTCATAGTGGATGAGGTTAGGAGCTGGGTTAACGTTAAATTAAAAATGTGGAGAGAGGTTTTGAAGTCAAAAGGATTTCGAGTAAGTAGTAACAAAACCGAATGTATAATTTTAGCATTAATTGGAGTATTAATGATGAAAAAGTAATGATTCAAAACTAAGAGATACGTAAGAGTAGATATTTTTGTTATTTAGATTCGATTATTAACGAAGATGACAGAGGTTACAAATAATGTAACATATAGAATCAAAGTTGGTTGGCTCAAGTAGAGGAGTGCTTCCGGCGTTTTATGTATTGGTCAGATTCTTACAAATTTAAAATAATAATTTAATAGAACAACTATTAGACCAATAATTTTATATGGGACAGAATGTTGGGCTGCTGAGAGGATCACATAAATAAGATTAGTGTTGCTTAAATGAGAATGTTAAAGTGGATGTTTAGTAAGACTAGAAAAAGATAAAATTAGGAATAAAAAGATTTGTGGAATGGTAGGAGTCGTACCAATGGATTACAAGTTGAAAGAAATAGATTAATGTGATTTGGACATATGCTACGTAGACCAATTGATGCAATAGTAAGAAAACGCGAGAAGATCATAAGTAATGAAAATACTAGGGGCAGAACCTAAATTGACATGGGATGCCGTATTAAAGAAAAATATGAACCTATTGAATCCAATTGAAGTTAAGGTCCTTAACAGAGCAGAATAGCGTAAAAGGATTCATATAGTCGATTCCAATTGATTGGGACAAATGCTTAATTTGGTTTGGTTTGGTTTGGTTAGTCTTTTAGAATTTGAGTAGGTTTTTTTGCTTATTGGGATTACTAGTAAGGTTAGAACTGGAGCTTGCTAAAATACATTATTGGGATCACCTAATAATACACTATTCTGGGTTAGAAAAATGAAACTCCTACAAGGAAGCGGTCCGCATTCTTGAGCAGTAATATGTGTAATTCATGCCAGTTTTTTATTATGGACTCATTATTTTTCTTGAACTTTCTTATAGTAGAGAGTGGCAAGTTAGTGCCGTTCTAAGGAATTGGTCGCTGTTCTAATACACAAACATGGGGGTTTTCTCTTGCAGGACATTACAAAGGGGATATGGTGCGTAACTTTCATTGGTTGTGTGCTATGAGTCTAGAGTTTGTGCTGGAGCCGCTATTCCTTAATTCTCTCTTGTTAAAATGCCCATGTTGGTTGTCCAGTAAGAATAGGATACTTCGTACTAGTAATTGCATTTAAGTCTTCCAAGCATCATATGAAAGATGCCTGGCATATACAATACCTATTTGTCTGGACTTAAGATGGCTAAATTACCCCTAAATGTCGAATCTATGCCTGTTTATATAAAATTTGAAGGCAAATTTTCAAATTCAAATATTTTATACAATCACTACTCCACCCACCCCCACCCCGCTC
>JAOTRH010000008.1:3073103-3103678 GCA_034768845.1 Heliamphora exappendiculata | reverse complement strand
ATTGAAGGGAACATAAATACCCTAGAAAGCATATTTTGGATGGTATGCTTGATTGGGAGATCCAAAATCTATAAAGCATTTGGGAAGGTATTTGTCATCTATTTGTAGGGAAGGAATTACAAACTCATGCAGTCTTTCTAATTTTTTATAGGTGGTTTCTTTGTCGCGTATACAAGTTTTCTTTTTAAAAGATTGGATGCTGCTTTGGTATTTTCTGTTTGTTTCTATTTTGTTTCTTGACTCTACCCAATTGAAGAGACCTTAATACCTTGTTAGTTTGGGTTAGCTACATCGAATTTTCTCTAGATACTTGTGATCAATGTAAAACCTCAACCTTTGGGGTGCGGCACTCCATTTTCAATCTTGTCATCACCCACATATGGTTTAACTTTGTTAAGGCCATTATAGCATAAAATGATATGCTTGAATTAACAGTCTTTGATAACTAGTTAAAAAATTGATTAGGCATTTGAATGAATTCAAATTAAAAGATGTCCACAAATCCCATATTTAGGAATTTATGGTTTGTCCAGAGACATGTTACATCTATTTACTCTAAAGAAAGCAATAAAAGATGGAACTGTAAAGACTAAAATTGAAAGATTTAGGATTAAACCATGCGTGGCTTTGTCTCAAGATCTGTTTTCTGTCGGCATTTGAACAGATGGTTAGGGTGGCCTCTTGATCCTTACCATTTATAGAAGTATGGAACATTGTTCCATTTACTTCTTAAAATAATGGAACCATTGATAAAGTGAGTTGAGATATCTTACTTCAGTAATGGCTGGACGACAATTTATTTCTTCTATGGCTAAGCCTCAGTTTTTAATTACTTTCAGTGTACTAGTTATCCGTATCTTCTATTAGGACCCTTTAGGTGGTTCATTATATTAACTTTTTGACAGGTTGGTTTATTGCATGCTGTGCTCTCGGATAAAGAGTATAATGTTATCTTGGATTGTTTCTACATGAACTTATCTGAAGAACCAAGACTTCCTCCAAGTTTTCGTGGCAGCAAGTCCGGTTCGAAAGACACAATGCGATTGCTAGCTGATAAGGTCAACATAAATAGTCAAATTTTGCTCTCACGCACTGTAACAATAATTGCAGTGGAAGTGGACCATGCATTGCTAGAGTTGTGTAATGGCATTCATGAGGATTCACCACTGGCTCATGTTGCTGTGAGTATCTTGTTTTTAACCAAAACTCTTATCTTAAATTTTTTCTTCCTTATGATGGTCAGCTCTTTTCTATTAGCAGTTTTTATGCTTATTTCTAATACTAAGCAGTGTGAATTACGTGCTTATCTCTTAACACAAAACTGTGTGAACTCACTTTACTTGTTTCATCTTGTTGCAGCTAGAAGGTCTTTGGGTATCATACCGGATGACTTCTTTATCAGAAGCAGATCTTTACGTTACCATTCCCAGATTTTATGTTTTGGATGTTCGTGCTGATACCAGACCTGAGATGAAGTTGATGCTTGGATCATGTACAGATGTTCCAAAACAAGCTTCTACAGGAAGATTCCCCTTTTGCGCAGATAAAGGCAGCTTTATGAGAGTTGACTCTCAAGCTGCACCAGGCATGGGTGTTCCAACTTCGACTATGTTTGTGATGGATTGTAGATGGCGATTGTCATCGCAATCATTTGTGCTCCGGATTCAGCAGCCTCGTGTTCTTGTTGTTCCAGATTTTCTTCTTGCTGTTGGCGAGTTTTTTGTGCCTGCCTTGGGAGCCTTAACTGGGAGGGAGGAATTGATGGATCCAAAGAATGATCCCATAAGTAGAAACAACAGTATAGTACTCTCTGCTCCTGTTTACAAACAAATTGAAGATATAGAGATTCTGTCCCCAAATAGACAGCTAGTTGCGGATGCTGTTGGAGTTGATGAATATACCTATAATGGCTGTGGAAAGACTATGCGGTTAACTGAGGAATCAGATTTGAAGGAATTCCATCCATCAAGATTTCAACCTATTATCATCCTTGGACGTGGAAAGAAATTGCGATTTGTAAATGTGAAAATTGAGGTACCTATCCTGCTTTTTTTTTTGGTAGTTCTTTTACTCATTGGAGTTATGGTTTGAGTAATCAATAATTAATACTGAGAACTGGACCGATTATTTAACATTAGTAAGTTGTTAGTTGATAACTGAATAAGTTACTCACTAGCGTGGTAACCTTTCTAATATCGATGAGCTATTTTCTGAATGGATAGATTTTTCCTTGTACAAGGCTGAATAAAACCATGGTTGGCTTCTCATTTCCATCTGCTAATTGATCCACCTTAACAAATGGATCTTGCTCCTTCAATTTTTTAATTAATTCGTTCCAATATTCCTTTTGAAGTGATCTTTACTTCATGGGTCATGCCGCTTCTCTTCTACTCTTCTTCCCCATGTATAAATTCTAAACAAGTTAAAAATTTGTAGTGAGACGAATGAAGGAGGATTACAGAAGAGAGAAAGGGGGTGGGGAAGAGTTACTTTGGGGCAAAAGAGAGGAAAGAGATCATTACGGCTTCTCTTACTAGCATCTATTATTTATACCAAAGGTGTACCAAGTACAAAAATGGATTTAGGTAACAAAATAAATAATTAACACTCCCATTCAAGTAGCTCTAAAGATATCTATCATGCACAACTTGAATGTGATGGGGTAAAGGAATCTTATTACTAATCCTTTTAGTGAATAAATTAGCTAACTGGTTCTCAAATCTCACAAAAGGTATACAAATCAAAACACTTGTTCAATTTTTTCTTGATGAAATGCATGCCTCCTATATGTTGCACTAGGTTATAAGCTTTATTGTTACAATACATTTTCATAGATCCATCATTATGAATCTCTTAATCTCTACAAGATTTGGTGCCATAAATGCTCATAAATGCCATGAGCTATAGCTCTCTGTTCAACCTCTGCACTTGATCTAACCACCATTGATACAAGCCCAATAGCAAATTCCCCCTTATAAAAAGGTACAGCGATCAGAAGCGAACCGCCTATCATCCACTGAACTAGTTCGATTTGCAGCAGAATATGTTTGCAATCTCAAATGACAATTATTATAAATTTCAATTCATTTGTGATACCTCATGATACGATGATGCACCAAGTTGAAGAGTAAAACAGTGATTTAGGGTTAAAGGAGGAGAGAAAGAGAGAGAATTTTATTAAAAGAATATTGAGGCTTAGCATAACATCTACACATCAGTATTTATATAAGAAACACGAAACTAATTACAAAAAGGCCCTAACATATATAAGTAATTATCTAACACTCTCTCAAGCTGGAGTATAGAGATCGAACATGCCCAGCTTAGAAAGAAGTCGCTAGAAACCAGAAGCAGCTAACGGTTTGGTAAGAATATCACCTAATTGATCTTCTGAGCGAACATAGGGAGTAACAATTTACTTCGTCATCATTAAGTCTCGAATAAAGTGGCAGTCAACCTCGATATGCTTACTGCGCTCATGGAACACATGATTATTAGCAATAAAGATGGTTGCTTGGTTATCACAAAACATCTCCATAGGAGGAGGGGACGTGATGCATAAGTCATGAAGAAGAGAAAGAACCCACAATATTTTAGGCGCAGTATGGGCCATAGCACGGTACTCTATCTCAGCACTGGAACGGGTAACAACATTCTGTTTCTTACTACGCCTAGTGACAAGATTACCACCAACGCAGGTACAATAGTTAGAGGTGGATCGCTGATCAAGGTGACTATCAGCCCAATCAGCATCACTAAAGCTAATAACAGACAAATGATCGGATGGACGATATAACAATCCACGACTTGGGGCACGTTTTAAGTAGCGAAGAATACAACAAACATCATCAAAGTGTGGCTAACGAGTAGCATGTATAAACTGGCTCACAACACCAACAACGTAGGTGATATCAGGACGGGTGATCGTGAGGTAAATTAATTTTCTAATAAGCTGTCGATAACGACCAACGTCCAACAATGGGTTCTTATGTTCAACATCAAGCTTAACAATAGAATTTATAGGAGTATCAATCGGACGAGCACCAAGTAACCCAATCTCATAGAGAAGATCAAGAGTATACTTACGTTGGGATAAAGAGATCCCTCGAGAGGAGTTACCAGAAATAATGATATCATTAACATAAACAATCAGCGTAATAGTATCAGCGGAAGAGTGATGAACAAACACTAAATCATCTGATGTGGAACGCCGAAAGCTGTAGGCAATAACAACATAACTGAAGCAATCAACCAGCCACAAGGAGATTGCTTTAAACTGTATAGAGCCTTACGCAAGCGACAAACAAGTTGCTCACTGCCAAGTACAACATAGCCAGGGGACTAATCCATATAGACCTTTTCTTGAAGATCACCGTGAAGGAAGGCATTCTTGATATCAAGCTGATATAATGCCCAAGAACGACTAACAGCAACGGAGAGAATGAGCTGAACAGAGTTAAGGCGAGCCACTGGAGAAAAGATTTCCAAATAGTCGATGGCGTAGGTCTGAGTATAGCCCTTAGCAACCAAATGCGCCTTGAGACGCTCAACAGAACCATCCGGTAGGTACTTTACTGTATAAACCTAACGACCAACGACATTCCACCGCTTGCTTTTCAGGGGGAAGAGTGGTAAGCTCCCAATTTTGATTCTTATAAAGGGCATGCATTTCCTCATCCATAGCAAGTTTCCAACCTGACATGGACACAGCCTGCTTGTAAGAAGTAGGAATAGACACGGACGACAAGGTAAAAGTAAAAAAATGAAGACAAGATGACAAACGATCATAAGATACAAAGTGAGCAATAGGATGTTGGGTGCATGTGCGTTTACCTCGGCACAAAGCAATCGGTAAGTCATCTGAACTAGGAGCGGAGGAGATAGGAACCTCTGCCGAAGAAGATGAAGAATTCGGGCCATATGAGACGACGGGTCTATCTTGAGATCGTTGATAAACCTACAACGGTGGATTAGAGGAACAAGATGGTGCTATAGGTAGACGGAGAGGGAGAGTAGGAGGAGGAGGAGGAAAGAGAGACTCCCCCTCACAACAACAGATGAGATCAGAAGAAAGTTAGCTACCGAAGGAAGTGAAGAAAGTAGTGGATTCAAAAAAGGTCACATCAGCACTCACGAAGTAGCGGCGAGACTAGATAAAAACACCGATATCTTTTTTGAGTACAAGAGTATCCAAGAAAGACACTTACGTGCACGAGATGATAACTTATTAGTACTAGAATCAAGAACATGCACAAAGACAGTACAAAAAAAAACACGAGTGAGTGAGAAAGGTAGAGAGTTGGGATATAACAATGAAAAAGAAAACTGGCGATCAAGGACAACGGAAAGCATGCGATTAATTAGATAATAAGCAATAAAGACAGTATCACTCGAAAAGTGTTTCTAAACGTGGGTATAAAACAATAAAGTCCAAGCAACATCTAGCAGATGCCGGTGCTTGAGTTCAGGAACGTCATTTTGTTGTTACGTGTGAGCATAAGTTGTCTGATGAAGAATACCACGAGTGACACAAAAAGAAGTAACAGTAGACTGTATGTATTCTAACGCATTATTAGAGCAAATGATTTTGATGCGGTTGCCAAATTGAGTAAAAATCTCATTGTAGAATGTAGAGAGCACGAGGTAATTCAAACCGGTGTTTTAAGAAACAAAAACCAAGTCATACGAGAGTAGTAATCAACAAAGACAATAAAGTAAGAGTATCCACACTCGGAGTGCGAGAAGGACCCCAGATGTCGGTACGGACCAAATCGAAGGACTCGGATTGACGATGATGGATACGACTGGGAAAGGAACTACGGTAATGCTTGCCTAATTGACAGGCTTCACACTTGAAACGGGATGTAGGAGATAAGTTGGGGATGCCCAACTTAAGCTTAGCTGATGAAGGATGGCCTAAGCGAAAGTGCCACTGAATAGGTGAAATGTTAGTACTTAAGGCGGAGGAAGGAGGTGAAGGAGAATCGGAGCCAATGTCAAGATAATAGAGCCCGTCCTTCACATGCTCCTACAATCATTTTCTTGGTCTTGAGGTCCTGAAAGACACAAGTAAGAGAAAAAGGTTACGGAACAATGCATAGATTAAATGAATTGACTAACCGAAAGAAAATTAAAAGAAAAATTAGGAATATAAAGACTAGAAGGTAAGGCCAAAGAAGGAGAGGGATGAAGGATATCTTGCCCGTGAACCGATCGAGAGAAGCCATCAACTGGGACGATATGATGCTTAATAGGAGTCAAATGATAGAAAAGAGAAGGATTGCCAGACATGTGAGAACTAGCGCCGGAATCAATGATCCAAGATGGAGAAGTATGAGCCGCACATGTAATATTACTCGAATTAGCTATAAGGTAGTAGTAAAAGAGGGTGGCAGAATTTGACATAAGGTCCGAACAAGCTAGCGAAGCTGAACATGGAAAGCATCAAAAGAAGGTTGTACTGTAGCCATAGTAAAACGAACCAAAGGAGAGGATGCCAAATCCAAAGAAGAGCAAACCAACAGTCGCGTCACAAAGGAATCTAACTAGAAGCCCAATGAGCCAAACCCCAAATAGAAGACCATAAGCTAAGATAATGTCAAAAATCCCAAATGAAGTCAATAGCTTGTCAAAATCGATAGCAAGAAACAAAGGCATTGAAAAATTGAACTACAATGCCCAAATCAAACTGCAATTGAATCAAAGATTGAACCAAAAAATCCCTAAATCGAGCATCAAATCCAAAATTGCACAGAATTCCAAGTCCAAATTGAGCAGAAAATCCCCAAATCGAGCAGCAAAGCCAAAAAACAGACTGAAATTCACACCAAATTGAGCAGCAAAACCCCCAAATCGAGCAGCAAATCCCCAAATCGAGCAACAAAGCCAAAAACAGATTAAAAGGCACGCCAAATCGAGCACCAGAATCCCTAAATTAGACCGATAGCCCCAAAGTGAGCAACAAATCCCCAAATCGAGCTTGAAAGTGAACCAATATCGAGCAGAAAATTGTAAGTGACCACCGAAATCCCAAAAAAAAAAGGCTAAAAACACAAGTCGAATCAAGCAGATTTGAAGTAGAGACAGTCGGTGACCATAAAAAACCTAGGTGCCGAAATGGTTCGAATGCGAATCCTCTCCAATATTGTTTAAATCAACAAATCGATGCCCTAGAGGGCCAATAGAGACGTGTGCGGCACCCATGGAAGAGATCGGAACAAGAAAAACAAGGATTGGAGGCTCAAAAAATGCAAGCTGTGAAGAACACTCCAAGGCGCCGAAAACAGAAAAAAATATCGAACAATCGAGAAGAAAAAGGAAAAAATCATGGAAGTATAGACTGGGGCTAGTCGATTATTTGGGAAATTTTTGGTTTTTTTTTTTTGGGGTTTAAACACAAATTCAAAGAAGAAAAAAGGAGAAAAAAAGAGAAAAGAAAAAGAGGTTGGATCGGGACGTTTTGATACCAATTTGAAGAGTAAAGCAGTGATTTAGGGTTAAAGGGGAAGAGAAAGAGATAGAGAATCTTATTAGAAGAATACTGAGGCTTAACATAACCTCTACACTACACCAGTATTTATATAAGAGACACCAAACTAATTACAAAAAGACCATAACATATATAAGTAATTATCTAATACACCACATGACAATCATGCATAAATTGATTAGTAACTCTCTCAACACATACAATATCTAAGCTGGTGTATGATAAATATTTCAGCCTACACACAAGTTTTTGGTACATTTTTTTCTAATGGCTTTGCAACCTCAAAACTAAGACGGTAATTAACTTTAATATGCGACACTATTGTTTTACAACTCAATATACCTATCTACTCTAAAAAATCAAGGATATACTTCCTTTAGGTGATGAAGGTACTCTTATCGGATTTAGCAACTTTAATCCTAATAAAGTATCTTAATGTTCCCAAATTTTAAATCTCAAACTCTTTAGACATATGAGCTTTAAAATGAGATCTCTCCTACACGTCATTACTTGTTACTACTTTGTCATCTACATACACAATAGATAATAGATTGCCATTACTTTAGTATGATCTTTATGAATTTGTTTGTATTCGGATTTTACCATATCCTTGGGAAATCTCACAAATCATCATGAACTTGGGGACTTCTTTAGTCCATAGAGATCCTTTTTTCAATTTGCATACCTTCCCTGCTATTGCATGAGATGAGAAATCCAGTTGAATATCTATGTACAATTCTTTTTAAATTTACCATGAAGAAATACATTCTTCACATTCAATTGTTGAAACGGCTAGCCCAAATTAGTAGTACAAGAAAGTAGAGTGCAAATAGAGTTCATCTTTGATATTGAAGCTAAGGTCTATTGATAGTCAATACCATAGTTTTACAAAGCAATTATTACCATTATGTAATGTCATTATGTAAAGGTTTCGGCATTCTCCGATACCCTTTACGATTGATTTTTCAGTGTGACGGAAAGTCACTCGTGTAGTGGCTGTTGCATTAGCCATAACGGTCGTAATGACTCTATAACGGCTTGAAATGGAATTATAACGGCCATTACGGCTTATGTAACATAATTTTATGGCGTAAATCGATTTTGACCAACATAGACCTCACTTCTTCCATTTCTTTCAACCAAAACACTATTCCATACCTAGGTGATGCAATATCCCACTTTTCGGACACAACAAATTCTCACATTGTTAAATTCTCGTTCTCAACTACACACTTAACAGTTTCAAGGGTTCAACTCCAAACCTATATGTTCTCTTTGTTCGAGCTTTCAAAAGTTCAACGTTCTCACATAAATAGTTTCCCTCTCGATTCTCACCAGAGAACCTAGTCCCAAAATTTACTCAATGCTGCGTTAACTCAATGGGCCTCACCACCATAGTACTACTACGCTCCCATTCACTAAGCTCCTGTACGCCCATCCTTGAATCACCACGGTACACATAAGATGATCGGTCTACCGCCACGGCGCATGTAAGACGACGTTAAAAAATGCACAGATCAAGACATAGCATGGCTCATGACGTACATGGACCCTTTATAAACACGACTCCACTACACAAGATCCCTGAATCACCATGGCACGCAAAGGATGATCGGTTCTGCCACGGCACATATAAGACGGTATGGACTTTACCTCAACACGACTTCACTACACAAGATCCCTGAATCACCACGGCACACGTAAGATGATTAGTTCCGCCACGACACACGTAAGACGGTATGAACCCTACCTCAACACGACTTCACTACACAAGATCCCCAAATCACCACGGCACATGTAAGATGATCGGTTCTGCCACGACACACGTAAGACGGTATGGACCCTACCTCAACACACTAGATTCCCGAATCACCATGGCTGTGTAAGATGATCAGTTCCGCCATGACACACGTAAGATAGTATGGACCCTATCTTAACACCATTACATAATACGCAACCCACCTCATGTTTATTACTATGTTTCCACAATGAGCACTCACCTCCTTGGTACTACTACGTTCCCATACACTAATGTTTCCATACACCTTGTCCCCGCTACATCATCCTTCCCGTCCAGTACACTCGTACTCAGTTAAGTGCCTTGATGTGTGGTTTACCGGCGACAGTATCCATGTCTAGTACACTCGTACTCAGCTGATTACCCTGCCCGGGTCGAGACAAGGCACGACTCAAACATAGCACAACTCAAGACGTTAATGGACCCTTCCACATCTCCATATCACAACACATAACTCTCCTCATGTCAAAACCCCAAGTTTGTTTCAAAGAATAAAGTTCATTCGTTGTTCATCGTTCGGTTCCCTATACGTATAATAGGTCTACTACTCATGCTTCCATCACAAGATGTCTAACTACTTCTAAACATGCTTTGAGTACAATAATAACATCAACAAGTCTCATTCATGGTAAGATATAAATATAGCACAACCATTCACATACTTAAGTATCACTAATCAACTTCTCTAAAAATTCAGCATCTTAAGTTCGGTTTGCTAAATTCATTTACCATACTTAGAGACATTTGTTTATTATGAAATTTTATGGGATGATAGATATGCATGTTAGGAACATTTCTTATGAAGACAACTAAGATGAAAGGTGTTTCTAGATGGCAAAAATTAGTTGAATGGAAAAGGTCCAAAAACGACGCTGTTTGGTAAAATCGAGTTTTAGGAAAAATCATCCGGTCAAATCACTCCAAATAAATTTTATATGAAAAATAACTAAAAAATCTAGCTCTGGACATAAAGCTTGACCTGAGGGGATTTTTTGGAATTTTCTAAAATCGGCGAAGTGGGCTATTTTTCTACTCATTTGGCGTCAAACCGTAAAAATTATATTTCGGGTACTTAGACATCATTTTGGGTTCCACAAAAAATTGTTAAATATATTTAGTATTAATATATTAAGTATTAATAATATTCCGTGGGAATGCCCACCGTATCTGCTGTATGCTCTCATTATTTAATAAATACGTGTATATCTCACAATGAGTATACACGCTTTTTTGTATTCTTTCTCTCTCTCTCTCTCTCTCGTATTCTAACATAGTATCAGAGCCATGAAACATTAGCCATCACGAAACCTAACTACCACCAGTTGCAAAACCTTAACCCTAGCCGCTAACCACAAGAACCCGATCGTCAGACCACCTCACCGACCACCGTTGATCCTCGTTGGTGACTCCAAAACTTGCGCCGACCTTCCTTGGGTCTCTAGCAAGCATCGCCGACCCTCGTCGGTCCTTCCAGAGGCTTCGCCGATCCTCGTTAGCCCCTCCAGGGGTGCTGTCGTCCACAGTCGGCGCGACCAGGGAGGTTGCCGACCCACATCAGCCCCTCCAGGGGTGACGCCAACCACCATCGACCATCCTAGGAGCCTCGGCAACCACATGCGACCCACTCTAGGCCCTTGCCGACCTCTATAGGCTCCTTTCGAGCCTTGTCGCTCACTCTTAGCTCTCCGACAGATCTCTAACCAGTGCAGCCAGGTTCTCTTTCCCTCACAGTGATGTCTGCTGGTTCCATGATGCTGTGAGGGTCTGGTGTGGTGCTTTTTCATACCTCCGTGTGGATGGAGACGTCTATTTCGTGGTATTTTTAGTTCCTTTGTTGGTGAACAAGGATGCCAGAGGATTCTGTGACCTGCGAATCCCAGGTTGAAGCTGGACGACAGTGTACCACAGAGGTGTTCTCATCATCCACACGGCTGATTAATCGGAAACTTGATGGCGTCAATGGCTATGCTTTATGGAAAAAAGTGTTATTAAGTAGCTTCAAGGGATGGAGCTCGATTTCCACCTGTTTGATGACCCTCCATCACAGACTTCAGCGACCTTCCGGACCTGGACCCAAGATGATACCCGGATATTCAGTTAGTTGCTCAACTTGATGGATCCTTTCGTTCAGGCTTTGGTGGCCAATACTGATACTGTGCGAGAGATTTGGTCCTCATTAGAATCAATCTATTCCTCCACTAATGATCGTCTTCTTCCGTTCACGAATCAGCTGTCTCAGTTTCAGCAGCAGAGGTAGCAGGTTTTGGTGGTGTGCTTCATGGCAGTTTGGACTTCGAGTTTGACTCAACGCGTTCTCAAATTCTTGCTGGAGCAGATATTCTCACTGTCTTTGAGACATTCCGACGTGAGTCGAGCGTTCTATCGGGATGAGTCTCGTGGTACTAGTACATCTCCTATTGAGATCTTTGATCAGTCTGCTTTGGTTGGTGTCCATGGTAGCTGCAGCGGTCGAGACCGCGGTTGTGGTCGTGGTAGTGGTAGCAAGTCATCGTGGAGGAGGTCGTGATGGTGGTCTTGAGACCCGTACGTGCCACTATTGCGGGATTCGGGGACATTCGCAGTGAATGCTACAAGCTTCGTGAGAAGCCCCTACTGGTGGCTAATGCCACATCTGATTTAAGCCAGCAAGACTACATCCAGCCCAGTTCGCAGGGGGCACCCACCTCGACCAGACGAGTTGTTGACACGACTGCTGCAGAATATGATCAGTGTATGTATGGTCAGATTGGATAGAGTACGAGCTCTTCTGAGGTACCAACGACTACATTTGCAGGTAATCCTACTGCATGCGTGGCTACCTCTCACACCTGGATTCTTGATTCTGGCACTTCTACTCACATAGCTGGATCATCAAGTATTCTATCAGATTATAAGCTGACTCTTGGTCATACTGGTGTTTTGGTGGCTAATGGATGCTCCTTAGCTGTTGAGGGTTGTGGTATTGCCACACTAACTCCTGCCCTCTCTTTATACAATGTCTTGCATACCCCTGCTAATCACTTTAATCTATTATTTATTAGTTAGATTACTACTGATTTGAGTTGCTCCATGACATTTTTCCCTGACTCGTGTATTTTTCAGGATCTTACGACGAAGAAGATTATCAGTAAAAAGACGTCTCTGGGGCGTTGTACCTGCTCGATGCTGCTCTTGCTCAGGCGTATTCTACCTTGTCGTCTTCTGCCCTTTATATTCATTGTCGTCTTAGGCATCCTGGTTTGTTGAGTTTTAAAATTTTGTACCCTAGTTTAAAGTCTGTGTCTGCCATTGAGTGTGAGTCATGTCGTTTTGCCAAGCACCTGCGTGTGCCTTTTCAGTTTCGAGTCAATAAAAGAACTTTTGCTCTCTTTCAATTAGTCTATTATGATGTCTGGGGACCTAGTCCGGTCGCCTCTTCATTTGGTTTTCGCTATTTTGTGAGCTTTATAGATGATTATTCTCATGCCACATTTCTATATTTAATGAAAAATAAATCTGAGATTTTATCTGTATTTACTTAATTTTGTATGACTGTGCAAACCCAATTTGGTACCCGTGTTAGGGTCTTACATAGTGATAATGGGGGGGAGTATCTATTTATTGCCATGAGGGAGTTTCTAGTGAGTCATGGTATTTCCCATCAGACGCCATGTCCTAATACTCCCGAACAGAATGGGGTGGCTGAGCGGAAAAATAAACATGTTTTGGAAACAATCTTTCCTCTTTTATGTCATATGCATGTTCCTCATCATTTTTTGGAGTGGGGCTATTCTTACGACCTGTTATCTTATGAATCGCAGCCATCTACTGTCTCGAGTGGTGTTTTCCCGATGTCTGTATTAACTCCTGTGTTGCCTGGGCACTTCCTGCCTCGTAAAATCTTTGGTTGCGTATGCTATGTGCGTGACACTAAACCACAGGCCACTAAACTTGATGCTCGTGCCCTCAAATGTGTGTTTCTTGGCTACCCTCAACACCAGAAGAGGTATCGGTATTACTGTCCTGCACTTCGTCGGTTTGTTGTGTCTCGGGATGTTACCTTTTTGGAGTCGACCCCATTCTATTCTCCTCCTTTTGTGCCACCTCCGGGTCGTGAGTCACCTCCCTCCCCTTTGTTTGCCAATTTTTTGGTCTCTCATATTACAACTGATACTCCTCCTGCACCTTCTGAGCCGCTCTTGGCTTCACCTCCTGCAGCTTCACCCTCCCGTGATCCGTCTTCTACTGATCCAGTTCTCTTGTCGGTTGATCCGCCAGTAAGTGAGCTATGTATTGCTATCCGTCGCCCTTATCGTCTTTGTCGGGATCACTCTCGGTATGTTGACTCCTATAAGGGCTTGTCAGCTTCTTTACATGCTTTTATTTCTACAGTTGATACTACTGTTGTTCCTGGTAGTGTTTCATAGGCTCTCTCCCATCCTGGTTGGCGTTCTGCTATGTTGGAGGAAATGTCTGCCCTGGATAATAATGGCACTTGGGATCTTGTTTCTCTTCCTGCCGGGAAGCAGGCGGTTGGCTGTAAATGGGTTTACACTGTGAAGGTGAATTCTGATGGCTCTTTGGCTCGCTTGAAAGCACGCCTTGTTGCAAAAGGTTATGCCCAAACTAATGGTGTTGACTACTTTGAGTCGTTCTCTCATGTTTCCAAAATGACTTTCATTCGCCTTTTTTTTCTCTCGCTGTCACTCGCAATTGGCCACTTTATCAGTTGGATGTCAAAAATGCCTTTCTCCATGGCGATCTTCATGAGGAAGTCTATGTGGAGCAACCTCTCGATTTTGTTGCTAAGGGGGGGTCTGATCTGGTGTGTCGCCTTCGTCGTTCTTTATATGGTTTAAAACAATCTCCTCGGGCTTAATTTGGGCTGTTTAGCACGGTGGTGCAACAGTTTGGTCTGCAGCAGTCAAGCAAAGATCATACCGTGTTCTTTTGTCGGACTAATTCAGGCTGTATTCTTCTCGTTGTATATGTTAATGATATTGTTATTACTGGCAATGACCATGTTTGGATTAATAGTCTGAAGGCTTTTCTGCAGACCCAATTGCAGATTAAAGATCTTGGGCACCTACGGTATTTTCTGGGATTAGAATAGAAGGTTAAAATGAGTTGTAGGATTTTCTACCAGAATGGTCTTGATCAATGAAGATGGATGACTTAGCTTTAGCTCTAAACTTTTTTCCTTCCTTTTCTTACTTCTTCTTTCTTCTTTTCTTGGGACTCTCTAGAATTTCCTCCCTCTTACCGAATTATATGAAGAAAATTGGGTGGAGATGGTCTTCTATTTATAATCTTGGGGGAGGACTTAGTGTGTAATTTCCTAGGGTTTATTTGATAATTAATTAGAATAGGTTTAGGAACTTTTTCATAATTATAGGTTAGTAGACCAATGCGTTGTCACTTGGCTAATGATGAAGGGTTGGGAAGATTTTAGCTGAATAGAATTCTTTCAGCTAAAAAGAAACATGAAAGTGTTCAAATAGAACTCTTTCAGCTAAAAAAAAAACAGAAAAGTGTCTAAAGTACCCGGGAAGATATTTTGACACAAAAGGTGACTATTGTATATGACTTGATTTTTTAGAATTAAGATTTTATTTTAGAATTAATTTCGTAGAATATAAAAATATTAAAAGTATTCGAAATTGCTCCATTTATACTGACAAAGTCCAAATGCAGTATAAAAGTGCATGTTCCCAATGGAAATCCACACTATACAAAAAGTACACTTTTGTATTTTTTGGCACATTTTTCAAGGTAGTTGTTAGAAGACTAATATTTTTTTATATAATTAATTCTTATTTAATTCTTTTGTATAATTAAGGAATCTCTACATATGGAAGACTAATATTTATTTATATAATTAATTCTTATTTAATTCTTTTACATAATTATAGAATCTCTACACATAATATGGATTTAAAATTATATCTTAATTAATTAATTATGTGGACTTACCATGTGATTAAAATCTCTACATATATAAATATATATATATATGAATATATACTAAAATAGAGAATAATATTTTTAAGCCAAAAGAATTAATATTTTTGGGCTCAACATTAAAAGTTGGCTGGGCTTGATTCGTGGATTTTCTTAAAAATTCATGGGCTTAATTAGAAGATTTGGGCCATTAATTTTGTTAGGCCTTTAATCATACTTGGACTTTTCTTTGTGTTTTAGGCCTTATGTGCATTTGGATTTTGTTGTATTTTGTCCTTATTAAATACTTCGAACTTATGCTAAGCTTAAGCCTCATTAATACTTGGGCCTTAATGATGTTTTCACCTAGTTTGAGTATTTGGTTTTAATTATACCTGGGCCATACTTCTAAGACTTAGACATTTATTTGTTTTGTGCCTTTTGTTGGAATTGGGCCTAAATTAGTTTTGGGCCTAATTAAATACTTTGGGCCTTGATTGTTATTTGGGTAATCTTTAAACCTTATTTGAACTTTGCGCCTTGTTTATTTACTTGGGACTTGTTTGAGTTTTGGGTTTTGATTACGCTTAGGCCACATTTAAATCTTTGGGCCTTGATCATGTTTGGGCCTTGTTTAATTTTGGGCTTGTAAAAAGAATTAGACTTTTGGGCTTGAGGAAATATTTTCTTGGGCTTCAATCGGTTTTGGGCCTTATGAAAAACTTGGGCTTTTTATTTGATTGTGGGCTACTTGGTAAGTTTGCCCTTATTTAATTTTTGGGCTTATGGAGACTTGGACCATATGGACACTTGGATTTTTATTTAAGTTGGGCCTTTTTGTGTTTGGGTCTTTTTTTGATTTTGGGTCATTCTTGATTTGGATATTTATTTATCGTGGCCTTTCCGTATTTGGGTCTTTATTTGTTTTTGGGCCTTGGCCCGTTGAGTTCTCATCATAAAATTATTTATTCTATAAACCTTGCATTCTAAAGTTTTATGAGTTCTAAGAGAAACTATTACTCCTATTAATCTTCTACTGTACTATCCGAAAATACGGGTCCTTACAAGTGAAGCTTCATTTTTTTTAATTCAGATCTACATCTCTCGGATTTCTACAATCGATTAGTCACTACTCTTTCTTTTCCTCTTTTAACAGTTAATGTAGAGCATTTTACCTTCATTTTCCTATCATTTCTTCAAAATCTGTCTAAAATTGTGGATTTGGATGTTTAGACATTGATTTGGAAGATTTTCATGAAAAACTAGTATTTGATGTTGAGTCAACACGCATGGGTTCCAAAATTGAAAAAATTAGGTGTTTTTTTTAAACAATTGCTTAAACAGTCTAAAAGATAGTTTTTTTTGGATAAAATTAGAATTAACTTTTTTATGATAAAATTTGAATTAACTTTTTTATTTAAGATATTATTGTCATTCTATACAATAAAAATTCGATTTTTGGGATGTGAATAATTTTTTTTTTCCCCGAGAAAAATAATAAACTTTTTAGACATACCTAGAGTGAAGCTTACAAGCTTAACATTGATTTGCTATTTTGCATAATTTGGACCAACATTTGTTAATTTTGGCACATATGCCTTCAAAACCAAAAAAAAAAAAAAATTTGTTTTTAATTTTTGTTTTAAGATCTAGGAAAATACAAGTTTGGAATTTTTAAATCTAGGTTGTTTTAGCTTAGATTTGCATATTTGATGTTGTATTAAAACTATTTATCATTGAGATAAAATTAGTATGAAAAATATGGCATATTGGATCATGTTTAAAAAGTAAACAAAATCCACCAAAAACCAATTTAAACTCTAATAAATATTATTTTGGAATTAAAATATGCGTATCAATTAGATTTTATTGAGTTATGCAATGAAAAAAAAAAGTCATGGCGCCAGTTGTCACCACGACTATTACAGTTTGACCGTTATGCCCTGAAACTGCATTACCACTACAATTACCATTACGGCCACCGCTACTGCTATTTAAAAAAAATTCCATATCTGAGTAAAGTTCTTAGCAATAATCCTCGCCGTGGATCTCTTAAATCCCAATTGTGCCATCAGTTTTTTGCTTTACCGTGAACATCTATTTATACCCCGCTGATTGTCTTTTCTCTGGAAGACATACTAGCTCTAAGGTGCTATTTATTTTCAAAGCTTCCATATTTTTCACTATACCATTTCTTCTCACTTAGAATCAGTGAAAATTTTCTTCCAATGTTGTGGAATAAATATAGAAAACAAAGAAGAAATGTATGCACATACAAGGGGATGAACAATCAAATGATACAAATTGGGGGATATGATGTTGGAAGGTCTTTACTCTAGATGAATTTGCAAAAGATTCTGAAATTGGAGCTGATGGTAACAATCAACAATGTTTCGTTTTGCTATCTGAACAGGCTTTTGTTTCTCCCCTTCAGTAGGCTCTTTTTTCTTCCCCTCATTGTAACTAGGAAAAGGTAAGTATGAGATGTCAACATCTCTTCCTCACTGTCCTCCCTGAAGAGATCGGTTTGAACATATGGGTTTGACAGGGGGAAAAAAGACTCGGACCAAATAGTGACACCCATAGTAACAAATACTTTGTGGTGCAAGGAGCATAACATTTATCACATTTCTCAGTAATGGAAGGTTTTAAATGTTTTGAGATCTAACTTACGCATTTATCACATTTCTCAGTAGGGAGTCTTAAACTTACGCATACTAGAGGGTGGGTGATTAATGAGGTAAGCCACAGCAAGAACGGCCTCACTTCAAGAGTCCCAATACAATTCAACTCGGTCATGTTACTGGTTGTGTGAGTTTTTGCACCTTCCTCCACATTAAAATACTGTAAAACAGATAAACTCTAAAGCAGGCCCAAATACATCAAAATCACAGTTATTAGGTAAGTAGATATGCTTTTCACTTCGTTGATTAAGGTTCGAATTTTCTCCCGCTTGCTAGGTTCAGTGGTTTAGGGGTGGTGACGTACTGGACCCTAAATTTACTCTCCTGGGCTGGGTCCAAAGGGTTTTGCCTTAGATAGTTTCTCATTTATTAAAAACAAAATCATCAAAACCAACCAGGTCTGTCCCAAGAACACTTGAAACAAGTACTCAACAGTAGAAGACGCAAAAAGCTATGATATTACTTCAGAGAAATATGAGATCGCAACAAAAACCCACCATGGGAGCTCCAACACAGAATTTGTCGCACCTTATTTTTCCAAAACACCTTGTCCAACCCCAAAAGGCTAAGGAAATGCACTAAAACGGTTGATCAACCTCATCTTAACCCGTCCATACCATGAGTTTACTCAGTAGTGGCTCAAAGTAGAGTTTTCTGAAAGGCTCCTTCTGCAAAAATATATGAAAATAGGAAAATATCATCAAATCAATTTATAAAATAGTGAAAAATTATTCTGGGCATGGGGAATACTAGAAAATATAGGTTTTTTTTGTTGATTTTGTTGAATTTTTTTTTTGGCGTACAAAAGAAAAGGTAGTGGGAAAAAAATCAAGATGAAAAGATCACATCTTGTAAGAAATATTACAAGTGATACTGGATCGACGCTTTGATATCATGTTAGAAGTTGTTGCGAGAAGTGAGGAAGAACGAGAAAAGGAGAGGAGAGGAGAGGAGAGGAAGTGACACTGAGTCAAATGAGTGGTGGAAAGCATTAGGGTTTCTTTTCCTCACATCTATTATTTTTTATCAAAGGTAAATACCCTTGGGTACTTGTGACAAATTACTTATGAGAACTGATTATAATCAAACATCTCTTCCAAAGCATTTTTATACTTCACAATAATGCCCAATGTGGCAAAATTAGATGCAAAGCATTTGATTGTGAGGTGTAGTAGTTGTCAGTTTTTAATAGATTGTTTCGGAATATAACAATCCAAGTTTATTTGTTGACGAAGGTTGGATTTTCTTTGCACTGTATTTCTTAACAATGTCATGTAACACACATCATTTTAGCATGTTGCCCGTGTTGTCTAGCGCTAGTTTAGTCTCCACAGCATAAGCTTCTTATCTGCAAGTTTTTGTGAAACTTCATTATTTGTCCCAATTTCTTCAAAGGCTTCTCCATCGGCCCAAAATAATAATATTCAACGTTTCTAGGTACATCTCTGGCATCTATGGACCTATTAAAATCGTGTTTTGAATGCTATAGACAATGAATTGATTACACGCTTCCTAGTAGGCCGTGTTTGCCATCAAATTTTGGTAACACTACTCCATTTCCAATTAGGCTTTTGGGATTCTATTTATTTCAATAAGACCTTAAAACTCTTTGCAAATAAATTGTTAATTCCATATGGAGTTACCTGCTTGGCACCAGAGTTAGCTGCTTGGCACTTGTCCCACTTTTGTAGCAACATCCAACATTAGTTGAAACCAAGGATTAAAAATTGCATTTTCAGATAATAAACTCTATATGATGAAATTGCTCACATCTGCACCTAACTTTATCCTCAAAGTTTCCATCAATCTAGTAGAAGTCTAGTTGTTCCAGATTTCCATTGTATGCACTCTTAAAAGTTGAAAGCAAGAAGAAAAAATTGAGTTTCATTTTTGTCCCTATTTTCCCCAATGAACATTTTAGCAAAGGTATCAATCGAGCAAATGCTCGTTCTTGTGTATACAAATAATAAAAAGATGAGAGAACACTTATTTCACATATTAAATAATGAAACACATATATGATTAGTGTGCTTTAATTAGCTATTCTTTTTAAGTTTAACATAACTTGTCTTTTGATCTTCTTGTTGATAATTCCTCAGAATGGTTCTCTTTTGAGGAAGTATACATACATGAGCAACAATAGCAGCTACACAGTCTCCCTCGAAGATGGTGTTGAAATTTTGCTTCTGGAAAATTTTCCTTCAAACAGAGACAAAGCTAATCCAGATTGCTTGGAGGAATTATCATGCAGCTCAAATACTTCGATCTGTGAAAATGATTCATTTAAGATGGAAAGTTTTACTTTTGAAGCACAGGTACTTTAGATCTATCTGTCTATGTCGCATCCTTTATTTGGAAATAAGTTGACTTGCCACTGATGTATATTTTGGCTTCTTCTACATCTATTGGTGTTCTTTTCTGTTCTGCAACTTCTTTCTTTCAACTTCTTTTTTTTGGAAGTTTTATTGCTTCTATTTCTACTGAACCTACATACTGTTGGCTACCAATCTTTGTTTCTATGAAATAGATTTTGATGCTGGACCATTTAAATTAGAAACTGACATCTAAAAGGCTTTTCTTGCCAAAATGTTTTTTTTTTTTGTAAAATTGAGCTTGCCCCTCCCAACAGTTATTTTTGTTTCCCCTTGGAAACCAAGTGTTTTAATACTGTCGAACTAGGGACAAGGAAATGATCTTCTAAAAGCTTTGGGTTGGATACTTATTTAAGAGTATATAATTATTTAGGACAACCAAATTTCAGGTTTGCTGGTGTATTAATCTGGCACTGTGATTAGTGATAACTTATAAGTTTATAGCATAGTTATCAAATCGTGAATCGAAATACTAATATTGCGAATCGAATCGAATCGAAAATCGTAAAACTTGACATAAACTACAAAGATAATGTTTAAACACCTCATGGCCATTAACAAAATAATTTAATTAATATTAACACAAATTATATAGTAAGAATACGATTTTATAATCTAATTAGAAAGATATTTACCTTCTTCACAAGAGATTTTAGCTCAAATCCAACTAATCATAAGATTCCTTAAAAATCATTATATGTTCTCTATTGAAAAATAGAGTAGAATAAGAAAAGAGAGATAAATATAAGATAGTTTAAAACATGTCATGCGTGCTTACTACTAATAAAAAAAATATTAGAAAAGATGTTATGGAACCGTTGAGCCCAATGATCCAGCTCATATCATGTTAAATTATGTTTATTTCACTAAAATAATAATAAATAATTTATTAGGAAATAATATTTTCATCTTAAACATCCTTAAAAGATGCATTTTTGATATTTTTTTTACCTAGAGAAGAAATAAGAAAAAGAGTTAAGAATTTATCTGATCTTCTTGATTCTTGTTAAATTCTTTAATCACCAAATGAGTAACAAACTATATTAATTTATGATTTTAAAAAAATGGTAAATATGAGGTTCGAATTTTGTTGAATCTCATAATTTTAAGAATCACATTAATCGTAAAAAGTGAATCGACTCATTACTCGAATCATGAATCGTAAGATTCATCATGATTCTATCACAAAATAGATTCGCTCATAAATTCGTATTGATTTATGTATTAATCGTGAATCATAAGTTTTTAATAACTATGGTATATAGTATATTGTTTTTGTAAGAGTCCCTAAGAGTCTTTGAGTTGGAAGTTGTGAAAGAATCCTAGAATGCTTATCTTAAAAGAGTGAAAAGATCCGTTTTGAAGTGAATTGTTGGTTCTTTGAGTAGAGAGACTAGTACATGCTTGTTAGTACTTCCTCCATCCCATATCATGGCTCTCACTTTCTATTTCTGGTAATCCTATTTTTGTGTGCCATTGTTTCAATTTTGGAGAAATTAATTACTTTCCATATTACCCTTTTTAAACGTAAGTACAATTCATATTTCCAAGACAGTTAAACAAATGGTACCAAGGGTGTCTTTGTAACATCTTCTTCAAGGAAACTTTCCTTGAGCATCATCGATCATGCCAGAGGAAATGGGACCCAGTGAGTATATATGAGGGGTAATGAAGAATGTAAGTGTCAGTGATACGTGTATCTGAAAGAGGAGTTTGAGGTGTCTCCACTTTCCTCTTGCTGCTTTACTCTATTGATAATTCTTCCCCAGAAAACAGAGACTGAGGATCTCATATCTTGTTCAATGTTTGCTTCTTTGCTTGGTTGCCTTGGCTGGCTATTCCAGTTAGTATACAAGTTTTTGACCAGTGTAGTAGGTTGCTTTTCCTCTCCATTATTATGTCATGATGTGCTTTTGTCTTGTGCAAGCAATTGACTACTGTTTAGTGCTTGTGGTTTTATGGACTTCTTCCTGAATTGCTGCTTGGTGGTCATTATAGATTTTCTGTGTACTTCGTGCTACAATGCTAAGCTTGCCTTCAATATTGGGGACCATTTATTTGCTAGACGATTGAGGCTATTGGCCCAGAAGAAAGGTGGTTTGGAAATTGGGAGCTTCCTTTTTCAGCTTTTCAATGAGTTAGAAATTCGAATGCAGCACTATTTTGAGTATGATTAAGGCTTGTCTTTTGGATTGTGTTTTTGTTTTTGTTGATTTTTTAGGAATGGTTGGAGTTCAATTAGTAAGTATTGGAGACCAAGCATTTTTTTAGGTTTCTTACCTTTCTTAGCATTGCTTGTATCCTTTTCTCTGAGGCAATGGGTTGTGTCGCTCCTTCTCCCATTTGTTTTCTTTGTTTTCTCTCTCTCTCTCTCTCTCTCTTTATAGACACACACACACACACACATATATATAGACATGTGTGCGTGCGTGTGCTCATGGAACTTTGTCAGCAAAGTAAAGACAGAAGAAAGAGTAATGTGCCAATAGCAAGCTAGTCTTCAACATGACATGAAAAACCTAGTATAATAACTTGAAATTAGGTTCATAATTTTCACACACTTGGCTGAGACATCATGCAATGCATACCACTTGATTAACATGACAAAAGCATTTCTTAGAGTGGGCTTGGTTCGACGTGCTTTAAGATTATGATTAATACACCCTGAAGTGTATGACCCCTTCTGTTGAAAATTTGACAATACCTGTACTGGCACCAAATGCCAAGCATGAAAAGGACGTTTTTACATAAAGCTATAATAGTTGTTGAGAAATATAATTGTAGTTTTTTTGAGTATTTTTTATGCATATGATATATGTAGTTGCTAAAATATATTTCTCTTCTGAAATATATGTTGATGTTAACGAACATATTCATACATTTACCATATTGGTATATCCATCTCATTTTGTGTCCGAATCTCGATTTTTGATGATGCTAAACTTGCTATGGAAGACAAAGCTTTAATTCATAGTTTTTGTTCATTATAAACTGTTTTTGCTCTTTTCTTTTTTCTCTCTTGGTTAGTTGATCACTAATGTGGGTCATACATGAGTTATGGTGATAATTAATCAATTTGTGGGAACATTTTTCTTTTAGTGGACGATGGATTCCGTAGTCTAAATTTCAATGATCCTTTATTATTTGTACACTCATGCATTTCCGACCATACCCAGGTTGTTTCTCCTGAGTTCACCTTCTATGACAGCTCCAAATCATCCCTTGATGATTCCTCCCGTGGAGAAAAGCTTCTTCGCGCAAAAATGGATTTTAGTTTCATGTAAGATTAGCTGCTTTTCCTCGTGCAGTTATGTATTCACTTACCTTTTTATTTTACTTTTGCAAATACATTCTAATAACAATTAAATCTTTGCAAGGAAATTCACCAATTCTACAAATCGTTTCTGTGTATTCTGTTGGAATTCATTGTGCCAATTAAAATGCCGTTATCACAAGCATTAGCATAGCAAAATCAGGAGCTTTGCTTGTTGGTCTTAAGGTTGCTATCAATGGTATGCTTCATTCTTCAGAGGGAAGTGACCAATAAATAAAAATTCTGCAGGAAGTGATAAGCTTACAAAGGAAATTAACAGTTTTCTTGTGTGTGTGTGTGTGTCTATGTGTGTGCAAGTGTGTGTTGTGTGCACGTGCGAGCGTGTTCCTCCCTCTCTCTTTTCTTTGGGTTCAGTGGGAATGAATTTTATTGCGGCCTAGCTGCCATTGTAAATGTCCCCTTACACAATACCAGAGGATCAACTCCCTGGGCATGCCACCCAAACCAACAGAAAACTAACTAATAACTTAGAATTAGTTAGATTTAGTAGAGAAGAAGATAAAAGAGAAGGGAGAGAACGAACTACTTAGATAAATAACTAATAACATCACACGCCTCTTCAAGTTGTTGCATAGATATCTCTCATGCCCAAATTTTACAGAATGGGGTGAAAATCCTTACTATTGAGCCGTTATTAAATACATTAGCCAATTGTTCCTCATATCTCACAAAAGGCATACAAGTTAGACCCTTGCTCAATTTCTCTTTGATGAAATGTTTATCAACATCAATATGCTTTGCTTGGCATGTTGCACTGGGTTATAAGCAATGTCGATGGCAACCTTATTGTGATAACACAACTTCATAGGAACAATACCACAATCATGAGTCCCCAAATCTTTCATCCGCAATTGGACCAACATAAGATAAAAAATGTCATAATTCATAGTTTTTATACTCTTGTGCACAGGATCTAGCCACCAACACCTATTCTTCAATTTGCTAGGTAACCAGATTCCCCCAACAGTCCTATCATCATTCCAAAAAATTCTTGAAAAACATTTGAAAATTGAAAACCCACCCAAATGGTTCTGTAAAAATGTGCAACAATCAACATAATACTCAGCATGAGGAGACAATAAGACAAATAGAATGTTATGAGTTTCATTGGTTGACATTACTGCCATGCTGACATCAGCACTACAGAAACTTCGATCTCCTCTGGAACCAATTTTCAGATGATTCCTCACAAGTTCTAGTGTGTATTAGTTTGGATCTGAATATGTTCAGTGGCTCTCATACCAAGTTAGATTTAGCAGAGAAAGAGGAGAAGACGAGAAAAGATAAGGAAGATAGGCGATGTGCGACAATGAAGATAGACAATAACTTCGGGCTCTCTCCCTCAACCCCTACTGTTTATATTCACCAGGATGTCTTGGTGTCAAGGAAGGCCGCTGTCTTGGCGCAATATTGAATTGTTCCATAGAAGCCAAGAACTCACGAGATTTAGCTTGACAAGACTGGGAAAAAAATTAGCTTTTCAGATATTAAGGCCTCGTTTGGTAATGTTTACAATTTTCTGTTTTTTGTTTACAAAAAATAAAAAATATGTTTTTATTTATTTTTATAAAAAAACAAAAACAAAAACATGTTTGGCACATAAATGTTTGGAAAGTGGTAGTTGGAGGTTACGAATGAATGCAATGGTCGGAGGTGTTATTCAGTGATAATAGTAAGAGGTGGCAATGGTGGTTGAAAGTGGTGATTGGATGCGGTAGTTGGAGCGGGTGATCGGAGGTGATGGCCGGATGATGGTGGTCGGAGGTGATGGCCGGATGTAGTGATCAGAGATGATAGCAAGAGACGATGGTCGGAGAGAGTGGCCGAATGTGGTGGTTAGAGGCGGTGGTCGGAGTAGGTAGCTGGATGTAGTAGTCAGAAATAGGGGGAAAAAAAGATACAATCAAAATTTGTTTACAAAACAAGTGAAAACACATTTTTTCTGTTTCTAAAAATTTTATAAATTTTGGAAGCTGTTTACAGTTTTTTGAAAATAAAAATAATTACGAAACATATTTTTGTTTACAGTTTACGAAAAATTTAAAAACAAAAACAAATAACATAAACGTTACCAAACGCGGCCAAAATGTCGTATTGCATTTAGTTTTACTTCAGCGTTTTAGTGCTTCTATGCTTCTACATTCTTTGGCTCTGACTTTTTAAGCTTTGCCCGGGTTGATATATGTATGCTTTGAGAGCAATCTTTTCCTTTTTGATGTATGAAGTTTGACCTGTACTGAACTTTGTCACCTATTTTGTTTGGAACAGGTATGCATCAAAAGAAAATGACATTTGGATTCGGACTCTTGCAAAGGATTTAATTGTTGAGGCTGGTTCTGGTCTTATCGTTCTTGATCCAGTGGATATTTCAGGGGGATATACATCTGTTAAGGATAGAACAAATGTGTCTGTGGTATCAACTGATGTATACATCCATCTTTCTCTGAGTGTAATTTCTCTTCTACTCAACCTACAAACTCAGGCTGTTGCAGCATTACAATTTGGAAACAACGATCCCCTGGCTCCTTGTACCAACTTTGACCGACTTTGGGTGTCCCCAAAAGGTGTTTCTTAATTTTTCTGAAGCAGATTGTGATTCTTGGAAAAGGCTAATTCTTTGATTAGTTTTTAGATCTCAGTGGCTATTAATGTTTGTCTGTCTATGTTCAAAAATGGTACCGGCATGTTTTCCGTTTGCACATTTTAAAAAGCTAGTTATCTAGGTCTTTCTTGAATTTGGGTCTTAACTCTTACCTACACTGTGCTGTATTATCTGTTTGCAGAAAATGGCCGCCATAACAACCTTACCTTTTGGAGACCGCGAGCACCATCAAATTATGTGATATTAGGAGATTGTGTGACATCAAGGTAAACCACGTCAATGTGCCGAGATGAGATATGTGCCTGTTATGTGAAAATATTTGTTGATCATATATCCAAATTTCCCTGTTAGGCCTCGTGAAATGAAAAAACAAAATGCTTTCTGCTGGGCATGTTAGTGTTGTGGATGTTAAACAGGTGAAATATGATGAGGCACAAACTTGTTGGGACTTGATCAATCCTTGTTGGACGATGTTATTCATCTTCGATTTCTGGTACCAAAAGTTCTTATAGGTCGTTGGGACTTGATCAATGATGTTATTTTAACATCACTTTCTGGTACCAAAAGTTGTTACAGGTCATTGTTAGCATTAATAATTTGAAATTTTCCTTTGGATTAAAAAAAAGTTCCCTTTGAAAGGTTTTGGTTTTTTTTAGATGTAAATGTCAAAGAAAAATGAGTGGAAATGAGTTGTGTTGCATTGCATTGGTTTACTTGAAACTTGAAAGCCATTTACATTCATCTTGTTTTGCCTATTTTTACGGAATTGTTCATTCATCCTTGAGACATGTTTTCTTTTGTTAACTGTTAGTATTAATTCTGGTTAATTTCACTCCTTTGAGTAATGTTGATGGCTTCCTGTAAATGTCATACATTTGGTCGACTGTTCTGTTTGAATTAATTTCGCTTAATTGTCATGTCTTCAGGTCAATTCCTCCTTCACAGGCAGTAATGGCAGTGAGTAATACATATGGACGTGTAAGGAAGCCTCTTGGTTTCAAGCTCATAGGCTTGTTCTCGGACATTCAAGACTTGGAGAGAGGTGAAGGCCAATCTGATTATGATGGTGATTGTTCTCTTTGGATGCCAGTTGCACCGCCAGGATACGTGGCAGTGGGATGTGTAGCACATACAGGGAGCCAACCGCCACCTTATCACATTGTTCATTGTATACGATCTGATCTTGCGACATGCACAACGTATTCTGAATGTGTTTTCAGTACCTCATCTAATCCTTGTTTTACAAATGGATTTACCATATGGTGCTTAGACAATGTTCTAGGGTCATTTTATGCTCATCCTACGGCTGAATTTCCATCAAAAGACAGTTGTTATGACCTGAATCAACTTCTTCTGTGGAACTCAAGTTGGCATCATTCTTCGTCAAAACAGCCTACCTCTAATGAAAACGGTCAGCATGAGAATGTAAGTCAACAATTAAGTAACCGGAGCGCAAGTTCATCAGGATGGGATGTTCTCCGATCTATTTCAAAAGAAACAAATTGTTACATGTCAACTCCGAACTTTGAGCGAATCTGGTGGGACAAGGGAAGCGATATCCGCCGACCAGTCTCCATATGGCGACCTATACCACGACCTGGTTATGCTATACTCGGTGACTGCATTACCGAGGGGTTAGAGCATTTTAGCTTTGTCTTCGTTACCTTACTATTCATTGTTTTTATTTTTTATTTTTTGAGTATCTTCTTTTTTGTTGTTATGGTGGATACTATTATAATTTCTTGTTCATCAACATATGGTATTTATTTTCCTTGTCAGGTTAGAACCACCTGCTCTGGGCATAATTTTTAGGGCTGACAATCCAGAAATCTCTGCAAAGCCTGTACAGTTTACTAAAGTTGCTCATATAGTGCGGAAAGGTCTGGATGAAGCTTTCTTTTGGTACCCAATTGCTCCTCCTGGTTATGCATCTTTGGGTTGCATTGTGTCCCGAATAGATGAAGCACCGACCCTGGATTTATTTTGCTGTCCAAGGATGGATCTTGTTCACCAAGCTAACATTCTTGAGGTGCCTGTTTCTAGGTCTTTGAGTCCAAAGGGATATCAGTGTTGGAGTATTTGGAAAGTTGAAAATCAGGTATGGTTAATAACCAAAACTCTTTTTTTTTTTTTTTTTTAAAAAGAGCTTATAATGTCCACATTTAGAATATATCATAAGTATTGGCTACTGTCCTTTGGCCCAAATTTTCTTTTTAGGCTCTCCTGTTATTTACATTAGACCTCTCGATCCACTAAAGTTGTTTCTGTAGGCCTGCACTTTCCTTGCACGCTCTGATTTGAAAAAACCTTCAACCCGATTAGCATTTACGATTGGCGATTCTGTGAAGCCAAAGACACGGGAGAACATTACTGCTGAGATGAAATTAAGATGCTTATCTGTTACTGTTCTAGACAGCTCACGTGGAATGGTACGCTTAAAAATAAAAAAATAAAATAGGATGAAGAAACATCCCTCACAACCTCTGTATACCCTCTTTCTGTAAGTGTTAATATTTGTAAGCCTGATCCTTTCAGATGACGCCACTTTTTGATGCCACAATCACCAATATCAAGCTTGCCACTCATGGTCGAGTAGAGGCAATGAATGCTGTTTTGATTTCTTCTATGGCTGCATCAACATTCAATACACAACTAGAAGCATGGGAGCCGCTTGTTGAGCCATTTGATGGAATATTTAAGTAATTCTCTCTTCGTTTTCCCTTTCAAAAAAATATTATAGACTGCTGTTTGTGATACATTGTTTTAATAATGTTGTACAGCTTTTTGTCAATATGGTTCTGTGCTTTGTAAAATATGTTTTTTTTTTCTTTTGGAGGTTTGAGACATATGAAACTAATCTACAACCACCATCAAGAATTGGAAAACGAGCGCGTATTGCTGCTACCAGTACTCTAAATATAAATCTCAGTGCAGCCAATCTTGATACATTTGCAGAAACAGTGGTTTCTTGGAGAAGACAGAGGGAACTAGAACAAGAGGCAATGAAACTGATTGAGGTCATTTAAAATCTGAGCGTTTAACGGGTCTTACAATTTCTGGTGTTAGTCCAGTGAAGACGCTGATGCTGTTTGGTTCCTTGTGCATTCTCTTTGCAGGAACCCGGTACTCTTCATGGCCATGTAGATAGTTCAACTTTTGCTGCGTTGGATGAAGATGATTTTCAAACAGTGATAGTAGAAAATAAACTTGGATGTGACATTTATCTGAGGAAAGTTGAGCAAAATTCAAATACAGTTGAATTGCTATGTCATGATAAATGTGCTTCTGTATGGGTTCCACCTCCAAGGTACTCTGACAGGTTAAATATTGCAGATGAATCTAGGGAAGCCAGGACATATGTCACCGTGCAGATAGTTGAAGCCAAGGTTTTAGTATGACTATTTACGACAGTCGTTCATCTTAGAATCAAGCATCATTTTTGTGACAGCTACTACTGACTAAGGGAGTTTACTTTTAAATCTGGGCAGGGTTTACCTCTTATTGATGATGGAAATAGTCACAATTTCTTCTGTGCTTTGCGCCTGAGTGTTGATAGTCAGGACATAAATCAGCAAAAGCTTTTTCCTCAGAGTGCAAGAACCAAATGCGTTAAGCCATTAACTTCTAGAACCAATCATCTGGATGAAGGCATTGCCAAATGGAATGAGCTTTTTATATTTGAAGTTCCTCGGAAGGTGTTCGTAATATTACTTCACAACCTCTCTTTTATAAGTGCTTATTCTCCTTTATTTGAAATTAGAGGCAGTATTTGTATATTTTTTTCCAAACAGAAAGTGTGGTTCTGAAACTGTGAGCCTAATGATGTTCTAAGTTGAAAGTCATATGATAGTTTCTTTGAACTGGGAATAAGATTTGTCTACTTCCTTAAGCATTTATCCGCCCCTCCTACTATGGTATCATTAGTGTAAATTAGGAGAAAATGCAGGCTGATCATGTCTTACTTGTTCTACTTGGAAGTTACAATTGTGGTTTTTCTTGTTGCCTATTCACTTCCATGCCATTTTTCCTGAAGGTTTCATACTGAAACCCATGTTTGATAAGTCTCAAATATACTCTGTTAAAAATCTATTTAAACCTCAAGAGTTGTTGAATTTCCCATCTAACTTGGCAGTCAGGAAACTGTGGCATTTTCCTGTTTTACAACGTTTCACTAGATTTTTACATATTTATCTAATATTTTGTTCAACTTTCAGCTGAATTAGTTTGAAAATCTATTTAAGCATGAGATTGTTATCCGAATTCTGAATCCAAAATTTCCTGAATTTGGGCCCCTGTTCTGAATTTACTTTCTCCACTCTTTTTTGTCCTCATTACCCATCTGTTCAATATTTACTTGTTTCCCCCCACCCCACCCCA
>JAOTRH010000008.1:3056600-3073003 GCA_034768845.1 Heliamphora exappendiculata | reverse complement strand
GGCTTCCAATCTGATATAAATATTGCTTCCTATGTTTCTCATTTGGTACACTGAATGTATTCCAGAGCACCATCGACGGTATGATGCATTATTACCTTAAATGTCTCGATTGCAACTCTTTTACCACATTTGAACCCTCAACCACTAATATAATCTTTAACGAAGTGGTGCCTCAGTATAAAACGCATCGCATTCATCTTGACAGCACTATGTAATGATTCAGGTATTTATTGGTGCTATGTTTTTCTTTTGTTCAGTATCAATTGGACACATTACTGCTTGTGAAGTGGCCTTGTTTTTGTTTTATACGCATTGATAATTTCTATTATCACATAATTTTTTGAAAATTTTGTAGCAGAACTTGTCTCTGAAGATAATAATTGAATCATATATATGATTCCCACCAATGACTTCTTTAATCTTAATCAGTTGTTAACATGTTTTTTTAACTGCAATCTGGATTTTCATTCTACAACGTCTTGCAGGGGCTTGCTAAGTTGGAAGTGGAGGTGACAAATCTCGCAGCTAAAGCTGGAAAAGGTGCATGTTACATAGGCAAATTAGCTTCTCATTCAGAATTCTCATCCCCTCCGCCCCCCAGGGAAAAAAAATATAATAATAAGTAAAGGTGCAAAAATAATAATAATAATAATAATAATAATAAATGCATGTTTTATATTTTTACCATTTTCTGCTCTCTAAGCTTGCTGATGCAGTGTTTTTTACTTTGGTTGTTGCACATGGGAAAGTCTTGATCATTTATAACTTAATGCGGAGGAGTCTGGTGTTAACTAATTGGTATGGCCGAGGGAGAGTTTGTTTCCTATGTATTCATTCATTGCGAGTTCACCACAGGCCTTGTGGTATTTTTCTTTGATGTTATTTAAAGTGACAATCACTCTATATGCTTTGTTCGCTCATTGAAGACGAGTTATAAGCAATTTGGATGGCACTCTTGTTATCAAAGTAGAAAGTAGCAGGAGAGAGAAACACCAAAATCAGAGAGGGGCTAGAGGAGCCAAGCAATCTTAGTGGTAGCATGAGCTATGGCACGATATTCAGCTTCAGCAATAAAATGAGTAATGAAAAACTAATTCTTCCTCTTCGAGCAAATGAGGGGGCCATTAAAAAATATGTAAAAACCAATAGTAAACTTGCGATCTGACAAATCGCTAGCATAATCAGCATCAACATAAGTCCGTAGAGTCAAAGATGAAGGCGACAAGAATAAGCTTTGCAAGATAGTATCACGAACATAACACTGAATGCAAAGCAAAGCTTCCAATGAGTGCAGCGAGGAGCAAAGACAAATTGACTCACCATGTGAACGACATATGCAATTTTAGGACGAGTCACAGTAAGATCGACTAAACACCCAACTAGATCTCGATAGATAGTGGAATCCTCAAGAAGAATGCCATCAGAAGGAGAGAATTTAGCATACAATTCAATGGAGTATCCATAACCTTATCATCAATGAAACGAGTACGATGGATCACCTCGTTTGCATATTTGAATTGAGATAAGAGATAGCCCTTTGAGAAAGAAGTAACTTCTTTACCAAGAAAGTAGTGCAATGGATCCAAATCTTTCTTTTCAAATGCACGAAAAAAATGTTTCACTTCAGAGAAAACAACAGAATCAGAACCAGTGATGATCATGTCATCCACACGTAATAACAAAATAACCATCTCAGCAGGAGTGTGGTAGAGAAAAAGGGCCGAATCATGAGGACTAAGAGTGAAACCAATTTGGGTAATAGTGGGCTGAAAGCAGTCATACTAAGCACAAGGGGACTGTTTCAAACCATAACGGGCACGACAAAGAAGACATACAGAACTAGTAGGATGCAGAAGGCCTAGAGGAGTACGCATATAAACTTTCTCATTAAGATGCCTATTGAGGAAGCATTTTTGACATTTAGCTAAAAGAGAGGCCACTAACGAATTGTAGCAATAGAAATCAGAGTATAAATTGTAGTCATTTTGGCCATAGGTGCAATCATTTCCTCATAATCAATCCTATACTCTTGAGAAAAACCCTTGGCAACTTAATTGGCCTTATAGCACTCCAGAGAACTATCAAAATGAGTTTTATTGTGAATTGCATTTACATCCAGTAAGGTTTTTACCGGCAGGCAATTGAATCAAATCCCAAGTACATGTCTTCTGAAGAGCACTTAATTCTTCTTATATAGCATTGATTCAATATGGATCAACATATGCTTTTGCATAGGACTTAGGTTCAAAATAAGTATAAACAACAGATAAGAAAGCACGATAAGAAGACGAAAAACAGGTATTAGAAAAATCAAGTTTTACCGACGGAGTACGAGCACGCAATGGATAGCGCCGCTCATGTGCATTAGAATCCCACAAAAACAGAGGGAGTTGAGTCGAAACTGGTGGATACGTGTTGAGAAGGAGGCAACTGACTGGAAGAATAAACTAACAGGGGAGATGTAGCTGGAGGATGAGATGTAGAAGGAAGTTCATAAACACTGAGAGTTTGAGTAAACTCTTCGGAAGACACATCATGCGAAAAAAGATCAATATAAATTAAATTCATTTTGGAGAATGGAGCAAACTTGGAAGGGAGAGTAAAGTATGAAAATCGCTCTAGAAACACAACATGACATGGAGACATAAATGCGTTTAGATACAGGATCATAGCACTAATACCCTTTTTGTTGAATACCATAGCCAAAGAAGACGTAGAGAGCTGAGCGAGCGCACTTACTTAGCGCTCCATTTTTGAAAAAGGATAAAACAAGAACAACTAAAGACACGTAACGACAAGTAATTAGGAGCATGAACAAACAACTTATCATAAGGAAAGATACCAGAAAAAAGAGATGTGTGCATGCAAGTACGAAGATACATTGAAATGAGTACCGCTTTTCCCTAGAAACTAGCAGGGATAAAAGAAGAGAGAAGATGGGAGCAATTTGCGTCAAAGATGTGCCAATGTTTTCTTTCGGCTCTACCATTTTGTGCAAGAGTATCAGAACAGGAAGATTGATGAATAGTGCATAATGCAGATAAGAAGTCAGTGAATTAGGTTAGGAAATACTCCCCACCCAAATCAGAACGAAAGGTCTTTATAGTGACGGAAAACTGAGTGTGAACCATGAAATGAAATGTGCGGTAAATACAAAAAAAAAATCTGATTTGTGAGGTATCCCACAAAAGCAACTATAATCATAAATAAAGAAACATAATACACTGGTCCTCCTATTGTTGCAATGGGGAAATGACCCCACGCGTCAATATGAACAAGAGAAAAGGGAGATGTAAAAAGGGAAGTGCTTTTACTAAAAGTTAAAGCTTACATTTTTGCTAGTTTATAGCCGTTGCACTCAGAAATTGTACTAGCAAACACTTTATCCAAGTAACCAGACTGAATTAACTGTTTTAAGCACTCACTAAATAAATGGCCTAACCTAGAATGCCAAAGATAGTAAGGAGAAGAGTGTTGATCTAAACAAAAAGAAAATAGTCGCGAAGGAAGAGTTCAAAGGAATGTGCAAATTTTTCAGTACATATAAATCATTAGTCCGACGCCCAATCCCAACTTGCTTTTGAGACGGTCTATCCTGAACAACACAACTAGAGGAAAAAAACAAAATATCAAAAGAGAATCAGAAAGATGACTAATAAAGAGTAAACTGAATAATTGATAGACAATTGTGGCACATAAAAGACATTAGGAATATATAATGAAAAAAATAAGGAAAGGAAAACCAAGCCGATAAAAACAACTTGCATAGAAGCACCATTGGCAGTGGAAAGAGTTTATTGAGAAGACGGAGAAATACAAGGACTCATACTTGATAAATCATGTGTCATATGCTGAGAAGAGCCAGAATCAAAAATCCAAATAGTTGGTGAAATACCTCTGAAATAAGAACCATTCAAACCTGAAGAAAAAATGGTCATGGAGGACGCATGAAGTTGGAGGCCAAAGGAGTTCTGCATAAACTAAAATTGCTGAAATAGAAACTGCACTAAGGAAATCTTGCAAGTTCGAATCAAAACCGCGTGTGTCAAATAAGCGCACCCAAAACAAAATCAATACTTGTGCCAAGATCTCATGTTAAAATCTCGTGCCAAGATTTTGTGAAGGCAATCGGAGAGCTACTAAGGAAAGGAGATTAGACAGAAACTGCACTAAGTGAACCAAACTGTCTTCCAAGTTAAGAAGCCACAGAGCCCAACAGAGGTCCGACAAAGATTGTTGGAATCGGTCGAAGGTCCAACAAGTGTCGTTGAACACTTAGTAAAGAGAGCAAAGACATAATACCATGATAGTAAAATCGAGCTATAAAGGGATTGCATCTTTTTCGGAGACAGTTAGGGTTTCGGTGGTGACTCTAATACCATGATAGTAAAGAGACCAAAGACATAACCTATCATTCTATTCATCAAAAAAGGCTTAAACGTAAATAGAACTTACACAATATAAACATAACAGAATCTAAAATCCTAATTAGTTTTAATTACTAACTTACCCTTTAGCTAACAAATAAATAACAAAATAACCAAAGATACACTTTCACACATAATAGGCTACAAACAAAGTCCCATACTTCTCGCCATAAAATACTCTAGTTTTTTTTTGCAAAGGACTCAAGTCAGCGTAATCACCTTTTGGACTGAAGGCATTACCAGAATCATATGTAGAAAGACAAGTGTTTGCAATTATGTTTGTGCCAAGGAACAGAATTCCCATTTTTCCATTGAAATGATCAAAACGCTTTCGTTTCCTAAGAGACCAAAGTGAACACTACACAAAAATAATGCAACCGAAACATTAAATCATATTGATACAAATTAAAATTTCATTTTTCTTGAAAAAAAATGTAAAACACTATGTTACTGTATTAATGAGTCTTTAGCAATAATATATGTAAATGACTGTATTTTACTATATTAATGAATCTTTAGAATCATTTGCACTTGTGTTTAATAAAATTTCTTTATTTGACAATGCTTTTAATACAATAGCTATTTTATGTGGCTAACTGTTTAAATCGCAATATGTTTAAGCACTCATTTCTTAACCTTGTATGTATTTAGGTTTTTTCAAATTCTTTTTGTCATGTTTGATGGGTTTCCAAAACATTTCCTTTTTTGTGCTAATCAAAATAACATACCAAAGAAAAACTCGATTCTTGGTTTGTGCTTAATTTGTGTAGAAAATCATTATTGGTGTGCTTCCCTGAATCTGTAGTTCAAGTCTAATAATCACTTGTAAATAATTATGTATTCTTTTATGATGATGTGCTTATCGGTAGTGTCAATCATGGAGCTTTCAATCTTTTAGATTCTATGTTATGTAATATTTATTAACACATGGTTTATTGGAGACAAACTTGAATAGGTGTTTAATGTTCTTTGAACTAAATGCTTGATTATTATTTATAAACACTTGGTTTATTGGAGACATACTTGATAATCTATAAGGTTGCGTTTATCTCCTTTGTTGTTTGGTCAATATAGGTGAAGTTGTGGGTTCATCGTCATTTTCTGTTGGGCATGGTGTAAATACCTTGAAGAAAGTGGCTTCAGTGAGAATGCTACATCAACCACCTGATGGGCAACACATTGTGTCGTACCCACTAAGGAGAAAGGTTTGTGTGCAGACATGTAGGAAGCACAAATACAGATACGGGATATGGATGTGATATGATATGAATAGGGCAATACAAAAAAAATCAAAAAAGTAGGATACGAATTCAGTGAGGATACATTTGTAAAAAATATTATTTTATGTTTTTAGTATTGTATTATTTATAAAAATAAAACAAAAGTAGGACTAAATTCATTTCATTGTTACATTCAAGCATTCAATACACGACAAGTAATTAGAATATTATGATGGAATGTTAAAGTAACCAACAAAGAAGAATAAATCACAATTGATCACGTATTAGAGTTAACATAGGAAACCATATAACAAATTAAAAAATAAAAGCAAAAAATACCCCAATAGAATTAAAACATATAAAAAATTGTATCCTCGTTGTATCTCCCATGTATCCCTCATGTATCCTCTTGTATCCCCCATGTATCCGAGTTGTATCCAAAATCCCAAAAAAAAATATTGGATCTTTTTTTGGCATATCCGATCCGTATTGTGCCGTATTGGATGTCTATCCTTAGCCGATACGTGTCCGATACGCGTATGGTGCCTATTTGGAAGTATCCGTGCTGGCAGACATGCTTTGGTGCCATTGATGTATCCATTCTTTTCCCCAAGGATCCTATGCATTCTGGCATGTTCTTTGTTCTTTCTTTCAGGGACAGGCTATCAATGATGACATGATTTCCAGTGGATGCCTTCTAGTTTCTACTTCTTATGTTGAAAGGAAAACAATCGCAAACTTTCAAAGTAGTGTGCAAAATGGAAATGATGTTGATAGAGATGCAGGTTTCTGGGTGGGGCTTGGAGCCGAAGGTGAATGGGAGTGTTTTCGTTCATTCCTTCCTCTGTCAGTGGTCACCAAAACACTTGCAGACGAATTTGTTGCTGTGGAAGTTGTGATGAGGAATGGAAAGAAACATGCAATTCTCAGGGGTCTTGCAACTGTGACAAATGATTCAGATGTTAATATAGATATATCGGTCTGCCCTATGTCTATGATTAGTACTCATAATCTCTCTGCAAATAAAAAACAAGAAGTTATTGATCAACACATAACTACCATGCCCAATGTTGTCAGTACCATAAGTCCTGGTTCTTCTACTTTATTACCCTGGAGAAGTATGTCCAAGGATTCTGACCACTGCTTACAGGTTCGTCCCTGTGTTGATTATCCTCCACCCCCATATTCATGGGGTTATGCCGCTGCGGTAGGTTCTGGTTTTGCCTATGGAAAGGATGTACCCTCCTTGGATCAAGGTTTCTTTTCTAGGCAAAATACCTTGAAGCAAGAAAATAAAGTGTCTGTCTCTTCATTCAAGTTAAATCAGCTTGAGAAGAGGGATATACTTTTGTGTTGTCCTAGTACCAAAGGTAAGCAGTTATGGCTTAGCATTAGCACGGATGCCTCAGTTCTTCAGACAGAGCTTAATGCCCCTGTCTATGATTGGAAAATATCAATTAACTCTCCTTTGAAGTTAGAGAACCAACTTCCATTCCCAGCAGAATTCACGATCTGGGAAAAACTTAGAGAAGGTAATATCATTGAACGACAGCATGGTATTATCTTATCACGTGGGAGTGTACCCGTATATTCAGCTGATGTCCGAAGACCTATATACCTTTCATTGTTTGTTCAAGGTGGCTGGGTGTTGGAAAAGGTAAGAATTTCAATCTTAGTGTGCATGTACTGATTCTTCAGATATATCACCAAGGTTCATGATAAGAATTTAAACTCATAAAGTTTTTTTCCTTTTCTCTCTTCCTTGTCAGGATCCTGTTCTTGTTTTAGATCTTGCATCTACAAGCCATGCATCATCGTTCTGGATGGTTCATCGTCAGAAGAAAAGGTCTGCTGGTTTGAATACTCTGCTATCATATTCTAATGTGCATTTTCTTAGAATATATTTCTCTTTATTTTCTGTTCATAGAGCAACAGATAGGATTCTATAACCAGAAATCAAATCTGGTTCGCAAGAAGTACCACTTGAATTCAACATCTCAGACTGTCAGACATGCGATTTTAATTTAAAACCTCAAAGCCTTTATTGATCATTTTTAGTCACGAATGTCAGGCTGCAAACAAACTAATCAAATCTCATATGGTTTCTATGGCATTCCTCTTATTTAGTGGAAAATAGATGCATGCATCTTGTAATCATGTTTTATAGCTGATTCAACATTTCATGTTGCATGAACTAACATTTTGAGACACTGGTTTTCGGGTCGACCCCGGTAACAAAGAAAAAAAGAAAAGTTAGGATCCAATACCATGATAAAAGTTATTAGGATTTCTTGTTTGATAACTGGGTGTCTGGCCAGCGCACCTAAACTAATCCTGGGATCAGGAAGTTAACGGTCGGGCAAACCTCCAGTGGCCCTAAAGAGATTTAACCATTGAGGAGCAAATTCAAAACCGGACCAGCTAAGTTACCCTCAGGGTAATTGAATAAGTTATCAGGAATATGACGGAACAAAACACTTAGGATAGAGAGAAGAAAGCACCGAAATGCAAGTGCTGCACCAAAACAAAACACTTAGGATAGAGAGAAGATGGTGGTTGTTTCTTGTTTTAGGTGGATGCATCAAAAAACCCAAAAATAATGAATAAGGAAACAACTCATATATTGCCATGCTCATTTAAGAATTTCTATTGTTCCCATCATCTGGTAACCACAGGATAATCCACAAGCAAGGTGATAGGATCCAATCTGGTGGTTGGTCTTCTCCTAGCTTGCTGGGTTGAGTGGCCCCCCGTTGCCTCTGTACCCAGAATAGGTGTACTGCACTAGCATTTTTTTCTCTCTGGAATTAGTCTTATTGCACTCTTGGCAGTGACTATTTATAAATCCTTAGTTAGAAACAACCAGCAGCACCCTCTCAAAAAAAAAGGGAAAAGAGCAATGGAACGTCTTTTTTAAAATAATAAACACTAAAACATTTTCGCTTAATTTTTATCTTTTCAAGTTTCTTGCGGGTTTGTTTCCATCGAAACGGTTGAAATGTTTGTGCTATCTAGAAAATCCATATAACACGTTAGTAGAATATCAAAATTCTAATATTTTCACCAAAATAGATTGAAACCCACCGAAACTGATCGAAACACACTGAAGCATGCTAGCACAATAGTTGTTTCAATGATGATTAAGAATATCCAACAATGTTAATTTCTATATGGCTCTTTTTAGAGAGAGAGAGAGAGAGAAATTTGAGAACGAAAATATCTTAAGTTTATTAGAGAAACCGAGATATCAAAAAGGATAAAAACAGAGACAATTTGAAGAAGATATACAAGTATGATTAAATCACTTATTCTCTTTCTTTGTTTTCTCAAAGTACACTATTTATAAGGATTGTCGTAGATATTTATGTTTATTTCTAATCTACACTATGATTAGAATTTTTCATTTTTTATATTTGTTTTCTTTTAATTCCTACATAGTTCTATGTAGTAATGAAATATCTTACATTATTTTAACTTTCTAAATATTTAGTATTAACAGTAATCCAATTGTAGTGTAGTTTTTTATTGTTTGATACTCTAAAATAAATACATCGTCTTTAAACATGTTTGAGTTGTAATATAGTACTTATACAAATAATAATATGGCAAAATCCACTTTACCCCCTTATAATTTCCGTCATGTGCAAATTACGTCCTCACGTTTGAAAATGACCACATAACCCTATATGGTTTATGGACTAAAATGCACCGTCAAAAAATCCATCCCAATTAATGGAAAGTACAAATCATACTCCAGTAAAGAGAGTAAGAAGTTTTTAAAGACAAACATACCCTTAATAAATTTTCAAATTTAGAAGAAATGCCATTTTCTTCTTCTTTTTTTCCTCTCTACACTCCCTCCTCCCCTCCTTCTACCATCACCATCCACTCCTAGTGTCAACCTCCCCCACCAATCAAACTCCCCCATCCGTCCCTCCCTAGCCTCCCTCGTAGCCCACCCATACTAACCATCCCTAAAAATAGAGTTGATGTAGGAGAGGAAAAAAAACTGAAAGGGGGATGAGAAGCAACAAGGTAGCTTTTTTTAGCTTGTAGTTTTAACTGTGAATGGTGCATCTTGCAACCAAGAATCTTCAAATTAAACAAAGCCTTCAATCTCGAAGATGACTGAAACAATAATTCAATCTTGGTGGCCTCCACTTGGTATGTCTCAAATCTATGACGAAGCCTAGTTTCATGTGGATTCGAGTCATGAGTCTCCTTATTCATCTATAGAACATGGAGGTGTTGAAAGCCACAGGAGATCGATGTGGGGTTTCTTGGGTGTGGGTGAAGAGACGGAAGCAAAGAACCAGTTAGGTTGGGCTCGTATCAAGATCAAAGGTGTTGGGGGCTCTATTCTGGCAAGAGTTGTAGTCGGTTGGGGTGTATGGAGATTTGAGATTCGGATCTGGTCAAATTCGAAACGTAGATTGTTACAGCGATGCTCAAGTTTGGGCAGGAAGGACAGGAAGGTGGTCGGCTAATGATCAGGGGCGAGGAAGGAGGTAGCGCATGGGAAGAATTCTTTGGGTTGGACCTGTGTTAGTAGGTGGGGATCAGAGTTTGAGAGGTGCACGTGGAAGCTTAAAAAGGAAAGAAGTTTTAAAATTTGAAGATAAGGTTGTCGAACATCTAAAAAATGCATAGGATAGGGCTTGGCCACGTGGCAATTAGGTTGCCAATGGGGGGTGCCCGGATTGTGGAGTGGACCGAAATGTTGGGCCAAGTAAAGATTTTTGGAGAGTGAAACTTAAATGCCCAATAGAAAGTCCCGAGTCGTTTGTGGAAAAAGGTGGGACAAGTCATCAGCCATAGTGAATGAACAACTTCAAAAGCCCACGCCTTTTTCATCATATAAGGGCCAAGACTTAACAATAGGCTCCTTTAATTCTATTGGGCCTAGTATGGGTTAGGCTTCTTTTGGGTTATTTTCAAAGCTCATTGCTCTTCCTTCTTCTTCTCTTTCTTTTCTTTTTGGGCAGAGCCTTTTTGGCATTGATGGTGTCAATGGGGAGATGATTATTAGTTGGGGGATGAGGGACCAGAATTGGTAATAAGAAAAAAGAAGGGGTATTTTGCTAAGAGGGAGATTAGAGGGGGAGGGAGAGGGTAGTACTCAATTGAAGGGTTATGGTTGCATGGCACCCATGGCTACTAAGGGGCTATCAGATGACAATGTAGGCAGGAATGGGGAGGACTGTTCTGGTTCGACAGAGGAGTGTCGATGTGATTTGCTGGAGAGTGACGCAGCTATGGTTTGTACCCCGCTGGCATTAAGGGGGCTTGAAGAATTGTGGTTTGAAGATGTACGGGAATTGAAAGACAGCATCAAAGGAGGAAGTGTCGGATCGGGCGTTATAGAGAATTAAGAACTTTATCATGTTTTTGGTTATATCTTTTTAACGGGTTCGAAGATGTTGTGACACGGCTTTCCCGAGACACAGAGGTTTGATGGAGAAATAATGGTGAGTTAACAACAAAATAAGAGTTTGGGCCATAAGGGTAACGATTTGAGAGAGAAAATTTAGAATGTTCCATCAATTATGATGGTAGGAAGAAAAGGGTATGGGGAGTAGGGTAGTAGCGTTAATGAAAATTTTTGTTGACTTATGAAGATAAATATTATTAGTTGGAATGTGAGGGGCTTCAATGCGTTTGAGAAACGGGTGGTTGTGAAAGCTTTACTTAACAAATGGAGAGCGGATGTGGCGTGTTTACTAGAAACTAAAATGAGTGGGGGAGAAGGGTGGAGTGGTTTTACTTGGGTGATGAGGGAACAGCTAGAGGGTGGTGGAACAGTTGGAGAGTGAGGAAGGGGTGTTTTCTGCCTCTTGTTTGTTTAAAAATGTGGAAGACGACTTCTTATGGTTGTTTACAGAGGTGTATGATCTAGTGGTGAATGGTTTGAGGGATGGGTTTTGGCTGGAGTTGGTTGCGGTTGCTTTTCGTTGGATGCTCCTTAGTGTGTGAGTGGACTTTAATGGGGTACGGTTTCCAGAGGAGTGTTTAGAGTGCATTGTTCTGAGCAGAGCTATGAGGAAGTTTGCTTCTTTCATTAATAATTTGGAGTTAGTGGATTTACAATTGACACGGTACCATTTTACGTGATCCAGTACTCAGGATGATTCATCTACGTGTTGCACCAACAGGTTTCTAATTTCCACAGCTTGGGAAGAGCATTTTTCTGATGTTTTCCAGTTACCTCTTACAAGGCCAGTTTCACAGCATTTGCCCATTTTGTTATGCAGCGGTGGGATGGTGCAAGGACGAAGCCCATAAAATTCAAGAATGTGTGTTGCTGGTGGAGGGTTTCAAGAAGAAGGTTAGGAATGGTGGAGCTCTTATGCAGTGGTTAGTATGCCTAAGTTTTGTGTTGGCTAAGGAGTAAAAAATGTTAAAGGAAGATATAAGGAAATGGAATAGGGAGGAGTTTGGGCATCTAGAAGTTTAGAAAGGCAGAGTTTTGGAAGATATTTGTCGGAATGATGAGATGGAACAGGTTAGAGCACTATCTAATGAGGTGAGGGAGAAGGTTATTTTGGGAGGGATGGTAAGATAGAAGAGAGTAGTTGGAGACAGAAATCAAAAAATCCTTTGCTAAGGGATGGAAATCGAAATAATAAGTTCTTCCACAGAGTGTCAAATGCCCATCAGAGGAATAATTTTATTGCTCGCATTTGTCGGATAGAGAGTGAGTGTGTGTGTGTGTGTGCGCGCGTGCGTGCGCTAGAGAATGAGGGAGAGATTCATCATGGAATAGCGGAGTACTATGAGGGATTTTTTTGGATATAGGGGGAAGAGACCCTATATTGGTGGGATGGAGTTCCCATCTATTTTCAGAGGACGATGTGCTCTGTTAAGAGAGAAGATTTTCAGAAGAAGAGGCTGCAGCTTTGAAAAATCTAAATGGGAGAAGGCTCCTGGTGCGAATAGGATGACCTTAGCCTTCTTTCAGCAATGTTGAGATTATCGAGCCAGAGGTGATGGAGATGATGCATTATTTTTTGGAGCATAAGGAGTTTGAATGATTTTTTGGTTGCTTTAATTCCAAAGAAGTGTAATGTTGAGGATATTAAACATTTCAAACTTCTTAGTTTGTTTTGGCTGATGAGTTGAAAGGTATTTTGGGGAAGGTTGTTTTACAGTCTTAGAATGCTTTGTAGAATGAGGCAAATTTTGGATGCAGTTTTGATGGCTAATGAAAGTGTCGATTTGAGACCGAGACTAATCCATAGGAGATAGTCAGAGGAAATTGATATTGCTTGTGCAAAAGGAATGGAGAGTCAGCAGATCATCTCCTTTTGCGTTTCCTGGTGGCTTTGAACCTTTGGACCTCGAGTCATTTGATGGTTTAGTTTGGTTTGGATTTTTCCGCGGAGGGTGGTGGAGATCCTTCACTGTTTGCAAGGAGCCAAGATTAGAAAGAGGCAAAGAAGGATTTGGCAAATGATTTTGTTGTACTTGATGTGGCTCATTTGGCATGAGAGAAATTGCCGGCATTTTGATGGCATTTAGAGCCCCTTGTTTATGCTTAAGAGCGGGTTATAAAAGCTTGTATACCCTAGGGACAGCTCTTTAGATAGTATTTTGTTTAGTTGGTAGATGGAGTGTTATCCTTCTCTCGACCATTTTGTAGATTTATGTGGAGTTTTTTTAATACACATGGAAGTGTATAGGGCCTTTTTGTGGTTGGCCTTTTTATATACGGGTGGAATTCTCTTAATACTCTCTTACTTATCAAAACAAAACAAAGAAAAACATAAATAGATACCTTAGTTCATGTTTTCTTATGTTTTTTATTTTTTCCTCTGTTTTCATTATGTTTTCTTATGTTTCCAAGCGGACTGAAGCGATCCATTGAAACAAAATCTTGATCCTTGGTCACTTGTAGTCATTACTTCCATAATTTCTACATTTTCTGTTTAAACTTCCACATTTTCTTCATGTGTCAACATTAGTAATGATTCATATAAGGTTGGAGGAAAATTGATGCGATTTTTTACCTTATTTTCTTTCCCCATGATAATGTGACTATGCATTGTTATTTGGTACAAGATTGTTAGCGCAATACTTTGAAGAATTATACACCTCTATGTATCTCTTTAACCAGCATTTTGCTGTAAATAAGAATCTTATCGGTGCACTGTTGTTATTTATCTAGTCTAAGTTAATTTTGTTTTGATATTCACGATCTCCATGGCATCATTTATGCAGGAGATTGCGTGTGAGCCTTGAACGTGATATGGGAGGAACCAGTGCGTCTCCGAAAACCATAAGGTTCTTTGTCCCTTATTGGATCAGTAACGACTCCTCTTTATCATTGACATATAAAGTTGTGGAGATTGAACCTCTAGAGAGTCCGGATGAAGATTCCCTTGCTCTCTCAAAAGCTGCTAAATCTGCAAAAACAGCATTGAAAAATCCTGCAAATTTAAGGGACAGGAGACAAGTTGGGGCAAGAAAAAACATTCAAGTTCTTGAAGTAATTGAGGACACAAGCCCAACACCTAACATGCTTTCTCCACAAGACTATGTTGGCCGTGGTGGGGTTATGCTGTTTTCATCACGAAATGATGCTTATTTGTCCCCACGGGTTGGCATTGCTGTTGCAATTCAAAATTCCGAAAGTTACAGTCCTGGGATATCCCTTCTTGAGCTGGAAAAGAAGGTGATATGATAAACAATTATATATCCCATTTATGATCCCTTCAGATTGTCTTTTTTCTTGCACTCAAAATCCTATCTTACAATTGTCGGGTTGATCTTTCTCTCAGCAACGGGTTGATGTCAAGGCCATTAGTTTTGATGGATCTTACTATAAGCTTTCAGCCATACTACACATGACTTCAGACAGGACAAAGGTACATAAATTATCGTTATTTTTCACACACGAAGAGTTTATTGAATTCCGCAATTGCTGACATAATGTTTTCAGCAATAGCTATATATAACTGTTGTCAACTCCATTGTATTGATGTAATTCTTCGCATTTAATATTGAGTAAGGCTTATATCATTCATTAATTAATTGACTTCTCTTATGTTGTAACATTCTCCTTCCATAACATAATTCGCACAAGAACCGTCTTTCACAAAAAAGAAGATAACTGATAAATCTATTATTGCAATAATGAAAAGGCTTTACTAAAGATGAGTTAGAAAATATAAATTGAGCAAAACCTGGAATGCTAATTAGTCCTAGTGACTAAATTTTCCTTTAGCTAACAATAAAATAACAAAATAACCAAAAAGAATGCACTTTCAACCCCCCTTTCCTTAAACTCATGATGCGAACTCGATGGCCATTGAAAGTTTTCTAAGAAAGAATTGAAAACAAGTCGAAGTGTGAATTTTGGTAAAAAAATCGGCAAGGCTGCAATGACAAGGAGACATATAATAGATTTATAGCACTAATCTGAAGATGCTGACGAATAAAATGACAATCAATCTCTATATACTTTGTACAATCATGAAAAATAGAGTTGTGGCACAATATTCAACTTCAGCAGTAGAAGGAGTAATGATAGGTTGTTTCTTGCTCTTCTAAGAAATGATAGTCACCAAAAAATACACAAAAACTAATAGTAGACTTGCAGTCAAACACATCCCCAACCCAAGCTTCATCAGCATATACCCAAAGAGTCAAAGACGAAGAAGAAAATAATGAACTCTAAAATGATTGTGCCACGGACATAACGTAAAATGAGGAGCAAAGCAACCTAACGAATGGAGCGAGTAGCAGAGACAAATTGACTGACCAAATGCAATATCAAGACAAGTCACAGGAAAACATACCAAGCACCAAATCAACTCTCTATAGAGTGTGAGATCCTCAAGAACATCATCAGAAGGAGAAATGTTGGTATGCACTCAATTGAAGTATTCACAATCTTATCATCCTTGAAATGGGCAAGGTAGATCACCTCATTCAAATGTTTTGATTGGGATAAGAAATAGCCGTTAGATGAATAAGCAATCTCCATACCAAGAAAGTAGCGCAGATGACCCAAACATTTCACCTCAAACTCATGAAATAGATATTTCACTTCAAATGTAGTAACAATCATAATAATAAAACCAAAAGATCAACTAAATAAAAAAATAATTTTAAAAAAAATTGAAATGTATCCAAAAAGTATCTCACCCGTATCCAAAACTTATCTCATGTGTATCCCCCCGTATCCCGTGCGTATCTAAAACATATCCAAAATTAAAAAATAAAAATTTATTTTTTAGATACTTCTCAGGCATATCCGATATGTATCCCCACGTATCGGGCGAGTATCGGTATCCGATATATATCCGATATGTGTACGGCACCGTTTTCGAATTATTCGTGCTTCATAGGCTAACAGTCACCCCCTCCACGTGCTTCATCATTTGGTATCGAAGCTTAGGCTCGAGATTCTATATCTCCTTCTTCTTCAACGGAATCTCTAGCTGCTTTTCAACACTCGGCCCACCAGTTCTGTCACTACCTTCTTCTTTGACAAAAATCGCAACGTTGATTGCAAACCATTCGCTCTAGTCGTGGACCTTCGCCACCATCACCATCTACTAAGTTCGCTGAGACCAGCCTCGTCGACCCTCCTCCTCGACCTCACATCTTCCTCCCTCCTTCGCCCTCGTCGGCCCTCGCTCCTCCTTCCTCCTCTCCAAAACCCCAATATGTCCCCCTCCTGCCTTGCTAGAACCCTGGCATCCCTCCCTTTGCCGAAACCCTATTGCGTCTCTTCCTCCCCTTCGTCAAAACC
>JAOTRH010000008.1:3040544-3056500 GCA_034768845.1 Heliamphora exappendiculata | reverse complement strand
TCGCTAAAACCCTAAGTGCACCATTTCTCCCTCCTCATCGAAACCCTAGCGCACCTCTTCCCCCTACTGAAACTTTATCGCACTTGCCCTACCTTCTTTATCCCTGGGCGGCACATGAAAGGAGCCTTCCCCTGCTTCTCGCATCAACGCGAGGAAGGGAACCATTGCATTGAACCCGATCCGAAAACCCCCCATTCTTTTTGACTGAAATCTACACTTGAACCCAACCCCAGCCCAAACCGATTAAAGCCCATCCCCTAACCCCGAGTATTTTATTTAGCCCAATCCCATTACATGACCATTCGCCTTACCTAAATTCTTGGTCAAGGCCCATTACCCAACTATTTGCGGCCCGTAACCATAAGATAATAATACGCAATCCCAAATTAATCTTTATTTCCATCTATTGTCCGCATCACTCCCACACCTTGTACTTGACAAGGCTTAAACCCTCCACCTCCCATTTGGGAGTGTTATACCCATACCATTGGGACAAAATCCTCTTCGTATAAAGCAAACAAAAAAGCAAACAAATAGGTTTATCCAAAAAGTCAAAAGCCATCTAATGTGTTACTCTCATGGGAGAATCTAAGACACTGAGAGGCAAAAGATCCTGATTGCCCCCTCTGACTAGGAAGAAGTAATGAAGTAACAAGAATAGTTGTGGTGGTACTAATAACACCTAGGTTCTAAAATGTGGTACTGTGACAAAATAAATTTTTATGTCCACTTTTGCATCAAATAGTCTGTATTTCCTTAGAAGATGGCATTTAATGGTGTCAAGAACCTATTTTTTGCTGCTGGTGCCTCCTGCAATTATTGTATCTAATAAATAACGCATTTTTTCAGGTGGTTCATTTTCAGCCACACACCTTGTTTCTTAATAGGGTAGGTTGCCGTCTATGTCTGCTGCAGTGCGATACTCAGATGCTGGAGTGGATTCATCCCACTGACCCTCCAAAACATTTTGGGTGGCAGTCTTCCACAAAAGTTGAGTTGTTGAAGGTCAGTGCAAATTGATTGTTTCTTACTGACTGTAACTCTTCCACATAGAGTAGGACATTTGTGTATTCTTCTAGTGTATAATTTGATTTAACTCTCATTGTAGGTGCGGTTGGATGGGTACGAATGGAGTACGCCTTTTAGTGTTGAGACAGAAGGCATGATGTGTGTTTCTTTGAATAATGTTATCAGAAGTGAACAAATATATTTGAGGGTGGAAGTTAGAAGTGGAACAAAGAACTCACGCTATGAAGTTATTTTCCTTCCTAACTCGCTGTCAAGTCCTTACAGGTTTAATTGTGGTCCCATTCTTCTCTTTGTGAATTTTAATATTTTTGTCTTTTTTTAATATTATTCTTGGGTCTTGGCCTCTGTAAACTGGGAAGGAGATGGAGATTATGTGCTAAAAAGTGTTTTTAATCACAGGTAAATAGTATTTTTCTTGAAATAATGAAAAATTATGAAACATGTCTCTGATTTAGTTGATATTACAATTAACTCAGAATTGAATCTATAATTGAGTGCTGAATGTACTGTCAGAAATTAAACTTTTCATTTCCTTTCCTTGGTGTCAGCATTAAGAAAAATTTAGTAGACTGGAAAGGAAGATGTAGAAATTATAATATGGTGCACAAATTTTATCTTTCTCCATACCTTCTTTTGCCTTGTATGCATATCTTTCCCTGCTATCTCTTCTGAAAACTGTGGCTTTTAATTATGTTTCTACAGGATTGAAAATCGTTCAATGTTTTTGCACATACGTTTTCGGCAAGTGGATGGTGCCAGCGATTCATGGCGATCTCTTCTACCTAATTCAGCTGCTTCATTTTTATGGGAAGATCTTGGTAGACAAAGGTTGCTGGAACTATTGGTAGATGGGGATGACTCATTGAAATCACATAAATACAATATTGATGAGATATCGGATCATCAACCAATCTCTCTGGCAGGAGGACCTTGTAAAGCTCTATGTGTTACCATTCTTAAGGAAGAGAAAACCAATATCATTGAGATCACTGACTGGCTGCCAGAAAGTGATGCAATTATCAAACAAAAAAATCCAATATCTCTATCGCAAATTTCTGGGAATGACTATCACCAGTCAAATACCTCTAATTGTGAATTTCACGCCATTATCGAGTTTTCTGAGCTTGGCTTGTCTATCGTTGATCATACACCTGAAGAGATCTTATATATGTCAGTGCAGAATCTTCTTTTATCATACTCAACAGGATTGGATTCCGGAATTAGTAGGTAATTTTTTTCCCAAATGGACACTAGCATGTTTGATCCAACTTTTTAGATGAATTAGTAAATGTGCATATGTGCATTTCTTTTAGTATAATAGTTATTGGATTGTGTTTATTTATCATGTCTTGTTATGTGATGATGGTGAAGATGATGACAATAATTCGTGATGAGTGAGTCAAAGAATTGATTTTATATTACAGGTTAAAAGTCAGAATGCACGGGATCCAAGTAGATAATCAGTTGCCATTAACTCCAATGCCAGTTCTCTTTAGGCCACAAAAAGTTGTAGAGGAGACTGATTATATCTTGAAATTTTCCATGACGCATCAATCAAGTGGATCACTAGGTCTTTTTGTCTATCCATACATTGGATTCCAAGTGAGTAAAAGTTTCAAAATTAAGCCAGAAATTTCACGGCTTATTCCATTTTTAATAATTTCTGTTATGATTGATTCCCACTCAGGGACCAGAAAATTCTGCCTTTTTGATTAACATTCATGAACCAATCATTTGGCGCCTTCATGGGATGATCCAGCATGCAAAGCTTAATAGGTTATATGATACTCAATCTAATGCTGTTTCAGTTGATCCAGTAATACAAATAAGGTAATTGCTTGAAGCATAACTTTGCTATTTTTAGTGTGGCCTATTTCTGGATTTTCTTTTTCTATAACTATTTTCTAATACTATTTCCCTGGTGGCAGTGTCCTTAACATCTCTGAAGTTCGTTTTAAAGTCTCAATGGCTATGTCACCAACTCAACGACCTGTGGGTGTACTTGGGTTTTGGTCATCCTTGATGACTGCATTGGGTAACACCGAAAATATGCCAGTAAGCCTTCAATTTATCTTCCCACTGTTTCTTAATTTTGACTTTGGAAGTGTATTCTTTGGTTGTATTCTATGGTTATTTTGTTATTTGTTTGTTAACTAAAGGGTAGGTTAGTCTTTGAGGCTAATTAGGGTTTTAAGCATTGTTCTATTTATATTCTGTAACTAAACTTTAGTGGTTAAGCCTTTTTTGTTCATTGGAGTAATAATAGTTTCCCTTTATCTCTCTCTCTTTTGCATCATCTATTTGTAACATGGTATCAGAGTAGCTTAAGCCCTAATCCACCACCAACCTATTCATCCCCATCATCTGTGATCTCTGTCTTCCACCGACGGCTACTGCAGACCTACCTTTCGTCTTCAGAGACCACCGTCGACCAACCGACGATACATCATCAACTCTATTCGACGTTCACCGACCACCGTCGACCAATCTACAACCATCATGAACTGGTCTCCTACATTTGTTGACCAGATCTGGTTCATATTGTACAAGCTATTTGCAAGGTTTCACGATATTTGGTTCTCCATGACCCAACCCAGCAAGAAGACTATTCGACGACCTTAGTCGAGCCTTCGACCATCACCGGCAACCTTTCCAGACCCTTCGATCAGTGCTGATGACCTTGCCGGACTTCTCATTCAGCAGTTATGCTCTTTGATTATTTTGGTTTGTTGGCCTTAGGTTTTTGCTGCGTAACATCCAGTTTGTTGTCCTTCGATTCTTCTTTCACTCATTATTGCTCCATCTTCCATTGGCAACTTCATCAGCCCCTGCCCTCACCTGACTCCAACGACACATCAGCATCGGCTCTCCATTGGCAACCTTTGCCTTGCGAGGGTTGCTTTGCTCCACATTTTATGTTGTACTAGAAGTGTGGCACACAAATGTGTGCAATTAACCGTTTACTTGGGCCAAATTTCTTTCGTTTGACCTATTTTTTGCAAAACCATACACAACTCATCTGGAACAAACTCTAAACGTGGTAGTTATTTAAGGATGTAACACTTAAAGGGATAATTTTGGAATTAAACAAAATTGTGACAAGGCTTCAACTCCATGGGTTTGCTTTGTATATAGTATAAATTTGTGGTACTATCTTCCACAGCTTATTGTTGTCTTCTTCTTCATTTTTGACTCTACAGACTTATGCTGATTGGGTTGGCAATGTATTTTACTGCAATTCAACTACTGGTTTTTGTGTATTTCTTGGTAACTCTCTCATTTCTTAAAAAAGCAAGAAACAATCTATCATTGCTCATTTTATTGTTGAAGCTGAAGATCGTGCCATGATTTATGCTACTCTTGAGATTGTTTGTGTCACGCTCTAAACTCCGGGTCACGTGAAACATCAACAACAACCAGATAAAACCCAATCCGAGAATACACTCTCAAATAAAGCCATACATGCATTGTATATAAATGCCAAACGGCAACATTACACGGCTCCAACGGCCGAAAAACATGCTACAACATACATGTAACAAAAGACAAGAAGGAAGACTACTGATCTTCCGCCTCCTCAGCAACCCAGATCACCCTACGCGATCGGTACCTAAAAATATTTTATCCCACACCGTAAGCCAAGGCTCAGCAGATTCTAAACAATACACGCAATATAAACAAAACATGCTCGATAAACGAAGTGCAGTTTTCGACTTTCTTTCAAGCCAATAAAACCATTTGAAACCCGTTTTAGATCACGACTCACCAGAGCCAGAAAACTATTTTCACATGCAAGGGAAAGCGAGGGTACAAACCATTTGTCGACTCAACGGAGCCTTGAAAACGATTTCAGTATTACGACTCCCGTAAGCCGTTAATATAGTATTTCGACTCCTGTAGGCCGATAGTACAGGTTTAAGAAAATTGGTCTATCCGTCCCTATATGCAATACATGCAATCCATGAACACATGCCTCTTCAGGACCTCGTTTCAGCCTTCAGATATCGCACACACACCCACACCCGTGCCTCATCAGGATCTCGTTTCAATCTATCAGATATCGCACACACGCACCCGTGCCTCGTCAGGATCTCGTTTCTATCCATCAGATGTTCAATCCATCAGATATCACACACACACCCGTGCCTCGCCAGGATCTCGTTTCAATCCATCAGATATCGCACACACACCGGCTTTCGCAGCCTACCTCATACACCCACACACGCACACGTGTATCATCAACCAGGATTTACATCTACTGGATCACATAATCGTCTAATCCATTTCATACACATGCAAACCTAAAACAGGATTTAAAGCATATAACCATGTATCAATACGGCGTTCCACGAACCACGTCACATGCCTATAAAACTCTAAGTTTTAAAGTATAAACTACATTACGCATAACGATATCACCTTATGTAATTCACTTACATATTCCATACATAAATAAACAGTTATAAGTATGCACATAACCATATAAAATCACATGACGACGCCACCCGTTAAAACCGACACCCACTCAAGGGGACAACCCACACGACCAACACTGGCCCAAACACTCCCAACACGGCCATCACAGACTCACGACGCTCATCCGCGCCAACACAAACCCAACACCAAACTACACACCTAACCGTGCATCAACAAGCCGTATCTACCATGCACATTGCCCGAGGACGACATCACATAAACATCCGAGGTCACCACACAACCCCCAAAACCATAATACCACCAACCGAACCCCCAAAGGGAACCAAGGGTATTTGAATCAACTAATTCCCATAAATTAATCAATTGAATACCAAATGACACCAATTAGAAACCAAAACCCAAGCACCGAACCACCACATAACCAACCAAACCCCAAAAGGAATCCACAGGTATTTAAATCAAGTAATTCCCATAAATTAATCAATTGAATACCTTATGACACCAATCGAAAATCAAAGAATCAACTCAAAACCACCAAAACACACCCCAACACTTCAGTCGACCGAACCCAATCCCCCAGTCGACCGAAGACCACACTGGAAACCACAAAACGCCAACCCACACGGTTCAGTCGACTGAACCCATAGGTTCGGTCGACCGAACCCAAGATCCAAGCTTTAGTCGACCGAACCTCGTGGTTCAGTCGATCGAACCTCGGCGAAAAACGATTCCGAGCTACGGGTTCAACCCTCCAAGCCTCAAATCAACACTTCCAAACACCGATTCAACAACCGTGAACACTCACACATCTAGGCCTAACACTGAGACCTCAAAAGAAACTCCCGACACCCGATTCCATCCACCGGAACCAACAAAAAACCCGATTTTTAATTCGAAAACCAATTTTGATGCAAAATTAGATCTACAGAGATCTAACCGTTAAAAACACACATGTTTACCCACAGCACCCTTATACAGCAGTAGGGTTTAGAATCCTACCTTAGTGAGTTAAAAACTCGACGCATCGAACCACGTGCAAAACCAAGCTTCGTCGAAATTAAAATCTGACTGGATGGTTGCGTAGCCCACGACGCCAAAAATAAGGATCCGCTGTTGGATCGTTGAAAATCGAGCCCCGGAGAACTTAGAGAGAAGGCAAAGAGAAAAACGGAAAACTTAGAAGTTAAGTTTTGAAAAATATCTTTTGAAAATATCTAACTCCCGATATTTTTAGGTTTCCAAAATATCTTTTTTTTTTAAATTTTCACGATTCGCACCACAATGGCCCACGGCCCCGGGAACCTATCCCGCATGCATATCTAAGTCTGATCATGCATCAACAGCAGTAAAAATATGCTTAAACAAAAACACGCAGCGCGTGTCCGAAAACGCCGAAAAAGAAAACGGTTCAGGGTCTCACAGTTTGGCCCAGATGCCTACTCTTTGATTCTAGTGTTTATCTCTCTTCTACTACTTCTCTTTGTTGTATAACAAGAGTGTCATTCAGATCGTGTACATTGTTTTCATGAGCGTAAATAACATATAGATATTGATTGTCACTTTGTTCGTCAGCATCTTCAGCTTGGTACTATTGACCTACCTTTCTTCTCCTCGTCTTTGCAACTTGCTGATTTTTTCACCAAGACTCATGCTTTGACTCATTTTCGGTTCATTTATGGCGAACTCTCACTGCTCACCAGACTTGCATCATGAGTTTGAAGGGGGTGTGAAAGTGTATTTCTTGGTTGTATTCTTTGGTTATTTTGTTATTTGTTTGTTAGTTAATTGTAGCTTAGTCTTTAAGACTAATTAGGGTTTTAGGTTTTGTTCTATTTATATATTGTAACTCATCTTTAGTGATTAAGCTTTTATTGTTCATTGCTGTAATTATAGTTTCGCTTCATCTTTCTCTTTTGTATCATCTCTTTTGTAATAACATATTTTAATTCTTTGCAAAGAACATCAATATTTTCTTGTTAAGCACAAAGGAACTCCACTTGGGGTATTGGAATTATAGAGAGTCTAGCATTGATTATACCATTTGATAATTCCTGCTAACAGCTCACCATATCCTATGGTTATTTGGTCTTGATTTGTCATCATGCCATCTCTCTGTTTTGTGGTAATGGCATTAGTTCACAAGAAAAATATTCAATTTATGCGATAGTTGCAATTAGCTGATATGAACTTTTTTTCAGTGTGGTGTTGCAAGTCGTCATACTATGTATTCATGACCATGCACATAACCTTTTTAACTATTGTGCCCTTCAATCAGGCAACTGCTTGTTTACTTGGTTTGTGACATAACTAACTAACCATACCGTCTGACAGCGATCACGCAAGGCCCAGCATTCACCACACATGTGAGGCTGGGGCTGAAGGTTTGACTTTTTGATTTATTTTTTTAGGCTTTAATTATGTCATTTCCTTTCATTTTGGGATTTATTGGCCTTACAAATTTGGGGACCTCATGGTGAGCTATAAATACTAGGCTTATGATTAATGGAAAACATCTTTGACATTGAGAATAATATTGAGTTGTGATTTTGACATTGCTGAGTTTTTCGTTTACTTCCCTTTATTTCTTTTAATTTCTTTATTCTTTTCACATCCGCCATTGACCATCCAGTATCATCTTCACTGGTTGATACTTGATACTGCTGTTTAGTGCATGAGACATTGGCTGTGGTTTATGATGTATCAGAGCCACAAATCTGTCAGTTTCATGACTCTATGATTTGACTTCTTGAAGTACCATGTTGTGAGAATATAGTAGAAAATTGAAATTATGTCTGAAGAGTAATCATACCATTGTGCTATTCAGGTGCGGATAAATCAAAGATTTCAGGAAAATGTATGCATGAGGCAAAGTGTTCTTATAAGTAATTCTATCTTGAACATCAAGAAGGATCTTCTCGGCCAGCCTCTTCAATTGCTTTCCGGTGTTGATATATTGGGCAATGCAAGTAGTGCACTTGGACATATGAGTAAAGGTGTTGCAGCCTTATCAATGGATAAGAAATTCATTCAAAGCAGACAGAGACAGGTTTGTTTAGATCTACTGTATTATTTTTGTTTTATGCATTAGTTGGCAACATTTTGATGCTACAGATCTCCAACCTTGTAGTGCAGACCATTAACTGCTTGTAACATGTGATCCTCATGCTAACATTGGATCCTGCAGTAGATACCACTTCCAATGAAAACAAGAAAAGTGGTGTAGATATAAAAAGGTTTTCCTCGCGCTATCTTTTATCCGTGGAATATCAAATGTTATTGAGTTCATAAGAATCTGAAGTAGCTCAGTTCCCTGCATCACAGGAGCCTTTTGGGACAATTATATGTTCATCTATGTTCGCTGCCAGAAAAAATACCGTTTATTTGTAAAGTACTTGTGCGCAAATACGAATTTTTCAGTTAAACATGTGGAAACATGATGAAAAAAAAGTGTTTTAGATAATGCTCACTTATTTTTAGCTTCCTCTCAATATTAGGTCTTGAGTGTGGTTTGGATTTATTGCAATCTCTCCCTTGTATTTATTAGTATCCATCCAAAATAAACTTGGCCTGCCCGTTTTCTCCAAGACATTCCAGTTAATCCATATAGTATCTTTACCCTGGGAAGTCCTACACAACCCTTGATCAACCATCAATGTTGTTATTTCAAACTACTATCATTTTCATATTTGGCTTGTTCACTTGTTTCCTTCTTTTAACCAAGCAGTTATATAAACGCTTTAATCCTGTATGAAAACATGTCCATGCCAGGTGTCACGGGGTGACTCTTTTCAACGCAGTGGAATGGATCCCCGTGAGGCATCCAAATTCCACGAAATCCGAATCTGCCATTACTTCCACCATCCTAGTATATTTAGATCGCCCGTTCTTAAAATTTTCTGATTAGGACACGTGCTGTGTCAAGTAAGAACAAACTCTCCACATGGAAGTCCCACATAACCAGGATGCCATCTAACGACTTGATGTCCTAAGTTGCTAACCGAACGGCACAGTAGCTTCCTTGCACCAAACTCATCCTAAGCAAGGCACTCGCCCAACTGAGATCCCCTAGTCATCAAGCCTTGAGGCCTGACTAGCTGACAAGCTCTGATGTCGATCGGGTCGTTGCAGCGCTCCTCAGAAAGCCACGGGGTGCCTCATACCCCTACACGACACCAAGGGTCACTTTCGTGCCCAGGGTGTGGTCCTCATGTCCACGCGCATGCTGAAGTCCGTCTTGGGCCATTGCGCACCCCCAACGTTGCACCAACGTGCCACATGAGCAAGACAACATAATCCTTAGTTTACAAATGCACTACACCGATCAACTTGCCAAGCGTTGACGTGCCCGACTCATTTCGCGGCTTCATGTGTCCATCGATAGCATCCAAGAGTGGCATTGCCTCCTTACCACACGTCTTTAGCCTTCGGACCACCACAAGCATGGCCGAACCTAAGCATAAGCAAGCAGGTCGGCACACGAGGCCTTTGGTGGTGCCCCGATAGCCTAATCGGGTCAGGACACTCGAATAAGAGTGTGAGCACGCGGGGCTAGCGTGTTCGTGTCCTAGACCTCCACCCCGAATTCGATGCACAGTGTCTAAAACCATCCTAGGTCCTCCCGGTTGACACCGTCCATAGGGCACCTACTTCCGCATGGAGACCCTAAAAAACCTCTCTTCGGTGCCTAAAACCCGCCCCCAAAATGCCTTGAAAGGGCCCTGAGGTTGCCTACTTTGGTGCCTAGTCATGGCAAATGGTGCCTAGACATGACACGGGGAGGGCTGGTAGGTGGCACACCACTACCCTTCCTTATAATAGCATTCTGAGCCATTTTGTCTTTGGCTGGAGGAAACATAAACATGCTCGAGGAGTCATAATGGATTTTTAAAAATATTTTCTACTTTCGAAAAATCACCAATTTTGGCCACAAACAAGCCCTCAATATGTAGTATTTTTTTAAAAATTCCCGCATTGTTTCGATGTCGTTTGATGCCCACAAAAACGCCTCAAAAGTCGCTGCCCAACAGCTGCCTGCGCTAGACCAGGCGCCCATGCCCACGCCCACACTGCTGTGCCGCGCCCCAGCAGCGCGCACACGCGTCCCTGCGCCACGCTGCGCTGCGTGCTGGCATACCCCATGCACGCGCACCTGCGCGCTGCCCATGCACCTGCGCGCCTGTTGCTGCCCCATGCTGCCTGTTGCTGCACTGATGCACATTTTTAGTGCCTTGGACGTGCTGGCTTGACTTTTTAGTGTGCCAAACACTTGTTTTGCACTTCTAACCCATTGTGCACCCATGCCACTCCCTTGGGCATGGTTTGGGCGACTTGGGGCCCTTCAATGGACCATGTTGGGGCTTTTCTTGACATGGCTTGGGATGAATGATGCCATATCACTTGTGCAACGTTGTGGGCCTTCTCCGGCACTCCAGTGACCTTCACTACACGACGTCATGGCGTTGGCCTAGCAAGGGACAACGCATGACACCAGGTGATGTACGGCAACTTAGGAAACTTGGCCTAAAACTGCCTACTAGCGGACTTGTGCTGGATTGTGTTGTGGGAATCTTATGGAATTAGTTGCTGGATTTTCTGGGCAACAGCTATTTTTGGAGTTTTAGTGCATATATAGTGATCAAAGGGTTGGAAAAGACATTGGGGACGATTTGAGAGTGATAGGCGAGGGATTGGTGGCTGAAAAAGGAGTTGTTTCATGGCTGTGAACAATAAGTTGGCAATAGTATGCTGAGTTTTTGCGCAAAGAAGAACATGAGGAGGTAAAGAGGTGCTTCATTCTCGCAAGGTTACAAGTTACTCTATTCCAGACCTACTCACACCATATAAAAGACCAAACATCATAACTTGACCCAAGTTAGACCTCAAGGGCAAACCTACATCCCGTTCCAACAAATTGCTTAGTTACCAAATTATCCTAAATTCCTAACACCTAATAATCATAGAGGCACTCATACTAGCAGCCTGCTAACTTGTATAAACATAGAGTATAACTCCAAATTACCCTAAATATGATTACACAAAGCCCCAACTGTACTGTTGAATTTCAGATTTTCCCTTTTATTCATTCCGTTCTTGTCGGTATTCTCCCATTGATTTGGAAAAAAAAAAGAGTCAATTTGGCAATGTTGAAGTATAATCTCAAATTTGTGTCCATTCAAATCAATCTTTTTTGGAGCAACAATGAGAACCAAAGCCCTAACTTTTCATCACTTTGTGAACTCGCAGAGAATTTATTTGGTATGATAAATTCAATGATAACATCCATATCCTCGTAAAGAATGAAAGTTCAGCCGTGTTCTAATCCTTTTGTTTGGCTTCCTTGGCATTAGAACCATGATCGAAAAGAATACAAGAATTTAGTGATTTTGGCTTCCTAAAAGATGGATAGCTGTCAATTTATATTAGTGGAGTATATTTACAAAGGAATGAAAAATCTATAAAATAGGGAAAAAAATAAAATCAAAGATATCAAAGAAATGCTAATTTCTTAATATATATGATTTCCAATACTCCCCCTCAAGTTAGGACAAAAATGTCAATCAAACTCAGCTTGGCAATTGAAGACTAATCATATGTAGAGACAAAAGAGGGGGTCACAGTGCCTCCTCGAACTTTTTTTCAAATAAAATAAATATCCACTTCTATATGTTTAGTTCGATCATGAAGAACTGAATCCGAAGCAAACTTAATGACAGACTTGTCACAAAATAATATAGATGAGCCTTTTTTCTCAAAATTCATCTCAGCAAGAATAGACCGAAACCAAAGTATTTCACAAGTGCCATGTGCCGCTCAATATCCTACCTCAGTTGAAGATCGTGAGACAACAGCCTACTTTTTACTTTTCCATTATATAAGATGATAATAAAAAGTACATAATCCAAATGTAGAACGTCGGTCAATTTTAGATCCAACATAATTCGCATCAATAAAACATGAAAATCCGAATTTAATACCAGTAGAGAAAAATAAACGAAGACTGGGACATGTCTTGAGGTACCTCAAGATATGAGAGATTGCATTTAGATGAGCCTTACGAGGGGCATGTATAAACTGACTAGCTACACTTACTGCAAAAGTCAGGTCTGGTTTAGTATTAGTTAGGTAAATCAGTTGGCTAACTAGACGCTGAAACATAGATGGATTAGGAAGTAACACTCCAGATTCAGCGGAAAACTTAGCATTCATAATCCATTAGAGTAGATGCGGATCTACACCCTAACATGCTGGTATGCTGAAGGAGACAAGAGTGTACTTTCTCTGTGAAAGAGATATCCCACGATAAGAGCGAGTAACCTCAATACCAAGGAAGTACTTGAGGGGGCCCAAGTCTTTAATATCAAAATCACGGCCAAGATCCTGTTTTACTTGGGCAATATATGATGTATCATCTCCAGTAAAAATAATATCATCAGCATATACTAATAAAATGATACAGCGAATAAAATATGTGCGATCAGAGTGACATTGGGTAAAGTTTATAGATAAGATAACATTACTAAACTGACTAAACCATACCCTAGATGACTGTTTCAGTCCATAAAGAGACTTACAGAGGCTACATACCTTCCCAGAACACTCTCCCTCAGCTCGAAAACTCTGCGGAGGATCCATATAGATGGCTTCAAGTAATTTACCATAAAGGAAGGTATTCTTGACATCCAGTTGGTGAAGACGCTAATAATGAGAAACAGCCGAGAAGCATGTAAAGAGATGCCATGAGCCCGAGCAGTAAGGGAGCCAAGTTGCTCTTAAAGTTGACCGATCTAAGTTTGGATTCGACTAAAATCAAGCATGGCAGGAAGTTCAGGATTGGCAATAATCTCGGTAATGGCATCAGTACGAGAGGACTTAGAACTAGAGGTTTAAAGCGACGAGCCTTAGTGTGTCCCACTTCTCCACAATGATAGCAAACAACTTTTTCAGTCGAGGCACGAGATCCGAAACTAGCAGCAAGAGCCATCTGATCAAGTATAATTAGCAGTGCAGAAGCGGGGAAGAGCGGATTAGAGTAATCGACGTTGACACTCTTCACTATCAACAGTAGCAAAGGCCTCATATAAAGAAGGCATAAGTGATGTGTTCAAAATCTAAATGCAGAAGGACTCAAATTCAGGTTTCAAGCTCATCAAGAACTGATATGTATGTGTTAAGAATAATGGAAAGCCGTACCCTAATGGGTAGGCGAGCTCTTATTTATAATCAACTTAGATAACATTATTACAATCATACACCCGCACACACCGGAACATAATAATAATATAATAATAAGCTACTAACACCCTCCCTCAAGCTGGAGCATATATATCTACTAAGCCTAGCTTGTTACATAAATAGGAGACACGTGGACCTGGTAATATTTAGTGAAAATATCAGCCACCTGTTCCCCTGTAGGGATAGAACCAAATGTCACAACACCTTTCTGATATTCATCACGGATAAAGTGACAGTCAACCTCAATGTGCTTCGTTCGCTCATGAAAAACTAAATTTGTGACAATATAAATTGCGGAGGTATTATCAACCCAGAGTCTAGCAGAGCCTTTAAGTGGAAAGTGTAACTCTGTTAAAGTCTGCTGAAGCCACATAATCTCAACAGTTGCTAATGCCATAGCTCGGTACTCAGCCTCAGCACTAGACCGGGATACCACAGTCTGCTTCTTACTCTTCCAAGAAATTAAATTCCCACCAACAAATATAGAGTAACCGGATGTGGATCTCTTATTAAATGTACATCCAGCCCAATCAGTATCAGAGTACCATTCCATTCCCATATGACCATGATCAGAGAACTAGATTCCCTTACCTAGATTTTTGTATAAGTACCAGAGAATACGTAGCACTGCTTGCCAATGGGGAACACGGGGATCAGACAAAAACTGACTCACTGCACTCACCGGATAAGCAATATTTGGACGAGTCATAGTCATAAGATAATTAAGCTGTCCCACTGTACGTCGATATTGTTCAGGATTTGGAAGAACCGCTCCTTCTTTCGGCTCTAGATTGACATTAGACTCTATAGGTGAGTCCACTCCTTTAGCATTCATATATTCTGCTCGCTCCAGAATATCAAGAACATACTTTTACTGAGAAATGAACACACCTTTAGCATTCCTGGTTACTTCAATACCCAGGAAGTATTGAAGTTCACCAAGATCTTTGGTCTGAAACTTAGTGCCCAGAAATGATTTAAGCGCAACAATCCCTCCACTGTCACTACCGGTAATAACAATGTCATCCACGTAGACAACAAGTAATATGCAACCTGCAGAGGTATGTCGAAAGAATACAGTATGATCCTTTACTGACTGCCGAAGGCCAAATTCCTGAACAACTGAGCTGAAATGGCCAAACCAAGCCCTGGGAGACTGCTTCAAACCATATAATGAGCGTCGTAGCCGACAGACATGGTTAGACCCCCCGGAGCAACAAAGCCAGGTGGTTGCTTCATATAAACGTCTTCCTCCAAATCACCATGCAGAAATGCATTTTTCACATCGAGCTGGTACAACGGCCACTGATGGGAAGCAACCAAAGACAAGAAGAGACGAACTGAGGCCATCTTTGCAACAGGAGAAAATGTATCAAAATAATTAAGACCATAGGTCTGAGCATATCCCTTGGCCACCAAACGGGCTTTCAATCTCTCAAGAGTGCCATCAGAATGAAGTTTGACAGTATACACCCACTTACACCCAATAGCTGTCTTCCCAGGAGGAAGACGTACCAGGTCCCACGTATGATTAGCCTCAAGAGCATTCATCTCCTTGATCATAACCTGGCGCCAACCTGGATTAGAAAGAGTATCTACAACAGAGTAAGGCAAAGTATGCTAATCAAGTGTAGTAATACCCTGTTGGACAGTAGCAGGCAATCCACGATATAACGAAGTATATAAAGGATGATCCCGACAACTACGGTAAGACTTGCGCAAAGCAATAGAAGGATCACTTACCTGATCAGAGGCTGGATCCAGCGGAGAGGAGACTGACTCAGGTAGAAGAGATGTGGTGGGGCCTGGAGAAGATGATTCTGAGGATGAGGAGGTCACAGGTGCCTCAGGAACAATAGGAAAAGACTCATCAAAAATATCAACCTGAGTCTGGGGACCTGGAATCGGTGTCACTGGTAAATCGGGAGCTAAAGGATACAACAGAATCTGATCTGAATCATCTGCACCGGTGGAGACAGGTGGAGTCGCTGATGCATAGAATGAAGCAGACTCAACAAACACTACATCTCGGGACACTAGGAACCGTCGCAAGTCTGGACTATAACAACGATATCCTTTCTGTGCTTAGGATATCTCATGAAAACACACTTTAGAGCTCGAGCATCTAACTTGGTCACATTCAGCCTCGTATCGCGCACATAGCACACACACCCAAAAAAATTTAGTGGTAATGAAAAAGAAATCTGCTGAGGAAGTAAAACCGACAAGGGTGTAGCACCATGGAGGATAGAGGACGG
>JAOTRH010000008.1:3011002-3040444 GCA_034768845.1 Heliamphora exappendiculata | reverse complement strand
ATCAGTAGACAAAGGAGGGGGAGATGACTCGCGAGCGGGAGAAGGACGGGAAGGAGATGGGGAATAGAAAGGGATGGGCTCAAGAAAGGTGACGTCCCGAGACACAACAAAGCGACGGAGGGCAGGACAATAACACCGATACAATTTTTGATACTGGGGATAGCCAAGGAACACACATTTCGGGGCACGAGAATCAAGTTTGGTGACCTACGGTTTGGTATCGCGCACATAGCATATGCAACCAAAAATTTTTAATGGCAAGGAGTGGAGAGGCGCCATAGGAGTAAGGACAGATATAGGAGAAATACCACCCAATACAGTAGATGGCATGCGATTAATGAGATAGCACGCCGTAAGAACCACCTCACTCCAAAACTGATGAGGCACATGCATATGAGACAATAGAGCCCGAGTTGTTTCTAACACATGTCTATTTTTCCGTTTAGCGACCCCATTTTGTTTGGGGGTATCGGGACACGACCTTTGATGGGAAATACTGCCACTTATCAAAAATTCCCACATAGCAGTAGACACATACTCCCCCCCATTATCACTCGCAAGATTTTAACACAAGTGCCAAATTGATTTTGTATAGTCATGCAAAATTGGGTAAACACAGACAAAACCTCATATTTATGCTTTTATTAAATAGAAAAATGTGGTGCAAGAGTAATTATCAACAAAACTCACAAAGTAGCAAAAACCAAATAAAGAGGTGACCGGACTAGGTCCCTAGACATCGGAATGAACTAACTGACACGTAGTTGAAACTCTTTTATTGACACGAGAAGAGAAAGGCACACGCAGGTGCTTAACAAAACGACATGACTCACACTCAATAGTCGACACATACTTTAAACTAGGGTAAAGTATTTTGAGATTCTATAAACTAGGATGCCCAACACGACAGTGAATATCAAGAGCAGAAGATGATACTGCTGAATATGCTTGAGCAGGAGCAGCATCCAGCAAGTACAACCCCCCAGAGACCCGTCCTCTACTGATAGTCCTCTTCGTCGAAAGATCCTAAAAAATACAAGAATCAGGAAAGAATGTCACTGAACAACGCAAATCAGATCTAATTTGACTGATGGATAGTAAATTGAAAGGGTTATTAGGGGTGTGCAAGACATTACATAAAGATAGAGCAGAGGTTGGTGTCGCAACACCGCAACCCTTGACAGCTAGGGAAGATCCATTAACCACCAAAACACCAGCATGACCAAGAATAGGCTTGTAATCAAAGAGAATACCTGATGATTCAGCCATGTCAGCAGAAGCACCAGAATCTATGACCCAAGTGTGGGGGGTAGCCACACATGCAGTAGGATTACCTACAAATGTGGCTGTTGGTACCTCAAACGAACTCGCATGTACTGATCGTACTCTGCTGCAGTCATCTCCACAACTCGTCTGGCTGAGCTAGATGCTCCCTGAGGACTTGGCTGGATATATTCTTTCTAGCTAAAATCGGATGTGGCATTGACCACCAGTGGGGGCGTTCCATGAAGTTTGTAACACTCACTACGAATGTGCCCCCTAATCCCGCAATAATGACACGTATAGGTCTCGCGACCACCATCACCACCCCCTCCACGACCAGACCGACCACTACCACGGCCGCGGCCTCGACTGCTACAGTTTCCATGCATACCTACTAGAGCAGATTGGTCAAATGCCTCAACAGGGGATGCAGTAGAGCCACGAGAGTCATCCCGACGAGATGCTCGACTTAGGCGTCGGAATGTCTCAAAAAGAGTAGAAAAATCGGCCCCGACAAGGATCTGAGGCGCCGAGTCGAGCTCGGAATCCAAACCGGCCAAGAAGCACACCACCAGTAGTTGTTGTCTCTGCTACTGAAACTGGGACAACTGGTTGGTGAATGGAATGAGACGGTCAAACTCATCTGCCAAAACCTTAAATTGCAGAAAATAATCTTGAAGCGGTTTCCCGGATTGTTGAGACTGAAAGAAACCTTTCATAACATCATATAAACGGGAAAAGTCATTAGTAGATGAATAAATGGACTCCAATGAGGACCAGATCTCTCGTACGGTATCAATGTTAGCCACCAAGGCCTGAACGGAAGGGTCCATTGAATTAAGTAGCTGACTGAATATCCGGGCATCGTCCCGGGTCCAGGTCCGAAAGGTTGCTGAGGTCTGAGATGGAGGATCATCAAATAAGTGGGAATCGAGCTCCATTCCCTGAAGCGACTTCAAAACACTTTTCTTCCATAATGCATAACTGTTGGCGCCATCAAGTCGCCGATCTACCAACCGTGTGGAGGAGGAAAACACCTCTGTGGCACGCTGCCGACCAGCTTCAACCTGGAATTCGCGGGTCACTGAATCCTCTGACATCCTTGTTTACCAACAAGGGGACCAAAAAATACCACAAAAGAAAACACAAGCCTCAATCCACACGGAAGTATAACAAAGAACCATACCGGACCCTCATAGCATCATCAAACTCGCAGACACCATGGAGCTACACTGGCAGACTAATGCGGTGAAGGAAAGAGAGAAAAGTCAAGCTGAGTGACTATGAAGAGGTCTACAGAGTTTGTCGCAAGCCTTGGATAAGCAAACAGCAGTCATCGGAGGCGGAGGAGGACTTGTCAGTGGTCGGCACAGGCCCTAGAGGGGCTGACAAGGGTCGCCGGAGGCCCTAGATGGGCTGACGACAGGCAGTGTTCCCTCCCTGAGGAAATGACAGGGGTTGAAGCCACCCTATGAGGGTCTGGCGAGAGTCGTCGTCACCCGTGGAGGGGTTGACGAGGGTCGAAATCACCCTAGAAGGGTCCGACGAGGGTCGTCGTCACCCCTGGAGGGGTGGACGAGGGAGATCGCAGCGCCTGGAAGGTTGACGAGGGTCGGCGCACATTTCTGGGTTAGCCAACGGTGGTCGACGTGAGCTCCTGGAAGGCCAACGAGGGTCGGCGACGACGGCGGGAGGTTCAACGGGGGACGGCGAGGGTCTGGTGATCGGCGGCTAAGGTTAGGTGGCGGCTGGTTCTGGTGGAAGCTAGGGTTTGTGATAAACTAGGGTTTCATGGCTCTAATACCATGCAAGAAAAGAGAAAAGAATATGGAAAAGCGTGTATCCTATTGTGGGATGTGCATTCGTATTTATTAAACACCGAAGACATACAGTAGATACTATGGGCATCCCAATAAGATATTATTAATACTAAATATATTTAACAAGATCATACAGTGTTCTTTCGTTGGGCTGCTTCAGAATGTATTCTTCTTGTTGTCTATGTTGATATTATTATCACTGGCGATGACAGCGTTAGGATTAGTAATCTGAAGGCCTTTCTACATAGCCAAATCCAAACTAAAGATCTTGGGCATCTGCGGTATTTTTTAGGGATTAAGGTAGCCAGAGAAAAGCTTAGGATCTTTGTTTCTCAAAGAAAATATGTGGTTGATATTTTGCGGGATGTAGGCCTTCTAAATGCAAAGAGTGTAGATTCCCCGATGGATCCGAGTGTGAAACTTCTTCCAGGTGACGGTGATGTGTTTCCTCACCCTGTCAGATATCGTCGAATGGTGGGTAAACTTAATTATTTGACCACCATGACCAAACCTGATATTGCCTATCCTATCAGTGTAGTGAGTCAGTTCATGTCTGATCCTCGAGTCCCATATTGGAATGCAGTGGTTCGTATTCTACAGTACCTCCATTCCAATCCTGGGAAGGGCCTATAATTCTGTAACCGAAGTCACTTCTGTATCGAGAACTATTCTGATGTGGATTGGGCAGATTGTCCTATTGATAGGAGGTCCACCTCAGGGTTCTCTATTTTCGTTGGTGGGGACCTGGTATCGTAGAAAAGCAAGAAGCGGGATGTGGTGTCTAGGTCTAGTGCTGAGGCGAAGTGCAGATCTATGGTATTGGTCATGTCTGAGATTATGTGAATTCGACAGCTTCTCACCGAGTTCAATGAACAACCTATGGGTCCTACCAAGTTATGGTGTGATAATAAATCTGCTATCTATGTCGCTATCAATCCAGTCTTTCAAGAACGCACAAAGCATATCGAGATAGACTGTCATTTCATCATACACGAGTACAAGAAAGGCACTATCGATTTTGGTTTTGTTCACTCTGGTGAACAACTTGCTGACTTATTTACTAAGGCTTTACCCGGGTCTCGTGTTCAATACATTTGTAACAAGTTGGGCATGATAGATATGTATACTTCAACTTGAGGGGAGGTGTTAATCTATATATTAATATATTATGTTATCCTATGGGTATACCCATAGTAATTATTGTAGTCTTTCTTAACTTAATAAATGTGCGTATACCTCTCTATAAGAGTACACACTTCCAGTATCTGTTCTTTCTTATTATAACAGTAGCTGGGAATTTTGTTTAGTGGTGTCATTCAACAGATTATCATTTATATTAAATTGTTAGTTATATAATATTTATCAAAATTAACTTTCACAAAATGCATTATAACATTATATTCCCTACAACTTCAACAAAATAACACATACTAGCCAATTACATGTAGAAACAAAATATGAAGATGTTAAATTTATTGGTCCAACTTTTGCTAAGAAAATAAATAAATTTTTACAATTGTCCACGACTAGTCTTCATTTTTTAAAATCGCTGCATAAATTTGATTATTTAATTGAAATGTAGAACAATAGAAATCATATCTACCATAAAAGTCACTTAAAAGGAACAAGCATATATAAGGGATGAAAACTATAGCATCTATTTCTACTGCAAAAATTATAGAATCTATTTCTTTTTTTTCTTTTTTTTTATTTATTTACTTTTTTTACAGATAGAATAAATGCAAAATGAAGAATAAAATCTAAATGTTCCGTACAACAAAAAATCTAAGTTAAAAACAAAGGTTTCAATTTTGAGGGTTTCTAACAAATCTCACTACAGTCTATATATATATATATATATATATATATATATAAAGAAAGTGAGAAAGGACTCATAGCTCGATGAAACTCAAAGTCTTAAAAACCAATCGGAAGTCGGAGACTCGGAAGTTGCGGAAAAGATGGAGTGGCGGCTGCCGGTGAGGACTGAGGAGCGAAGGCACTAATGGTTTATTGGGATCAATAACATAAATAATTAAAATTTTAACATAATTATATAAAAAAATAATAATTTGAAATCTGAGTGGGGTCACTTGAACCCCCTCAGCTGGCTGTGGCTAAGCCCCTGAACACAACTACCTCGAGTTAATATGGAGAGGTACGTTAGAATCACACATCAATATACCTATAGTGCTATGAAAAAATAACCTCCTGATTAAAATAAGTTGTTGAAGTGTATGATAATTGGAGAAAAAGTGTATGATACTTGAAGTTTACTAAAGAATTATGGTGATGAAACTGAATTTAGAATTGATTAACATAACGATAGCAGAAGCAATCTACTGAGGCATAATGAACTAACCTATTGATAAGAATACTCAGCCACAAAAGAAAGCCAAGGTAATGGACATAATGAACTCCTTTCTGAGGTGCTTGCAATTTGGGTTTTAAAGCGCACATATTATATTTCCTGATGCAATTTTGGCCAACCTTAAAATCTACCCCAAAATCTCGCTTTTCTTTAAGTTTTAATCATAAAACTGATGAGAGTTGAAAGAATCAATCAATTTGGATTCCATTCCATATTAACTATCTAGGACCAAACAACACAATTTGTGTCATTTTTTTCCATGTTCAGATATGAAAGTACATAAATGTAATGGTGTTGTTCAAAATAATCAAAGCAACATTAATGGAGAAAACTTTTAACAAATACACAATCAATTAAACACTACTACAAAAAATATACATATGCGTCGGCCAAATGCCGTCGGCAAAGGTATTTACGACTGAAGTAAAGCGTCGCTACTATTGGGGTTGCAAATACTTTTTGTGACTACAAAAACCCATCACTAACTTTTTGCGACGGAAAATTGGTCTTTGGCGATGGCACAATGCATACGCAAACTAAGTAAAATAAATAAATTTTTACTTGCGACGGTGCTTATGCTGTTGCAAAAGATATTTTTACGACGGTAAGAATAGAACTTTTGCAACGGAAAAAAGCTGACGCGACGGAGTATTTTTCATGGCTTGGCTTGTCAATTAAATTACACAATCAAATCTCAAATATTTTCATGCCTTCATAGAAGCCCAACGGAGTATACATGCAAAACAAATATCAAAAAACATATTAGTAAACGAGTTTGGAGACCCTTGGGAAGTAGCGGAAACACAAAGGAACACAACAACACAATTATACAAGAATGAATAACAAAAACAGTATATTCACCGCCATATACATCTGGAAGAATTGTAGAAAGAATAAAATGGAGTGCAAACATTTGACATGACAACAAATTCTGGTGGAAGAATCGAGTCGCCAACCAAAGTGCTAAAAATGTAAAACCAATAATATTTGGAGAAAACATGCCTCAACGGTGCCCATTTTGCATTTGAATTACCCATTTTGACAACTTAACTTCATATTTTAAATTTTATAATCTTTTCAAATGGATTAACAAAACTTGACGGTGCAGACCAAAACTTGAATCAGATCATAAAACACTTTTTGGCCTAACTCATATTATCAGGTCGAAAATGAATATAAAGCTTAGTTGGGCCTTACGGTTTCCCCTAACTTGGGTTGGGTTGATTGTTTTTCAATGCCATACCCACATTGTCTCAGCTTACTCGTGCATATCAAAAGTCGGCCTTAAAGGGGTGCAGTTCGTAACAAACCGAAGCTTAGTAAGAGAGAAGAGCGAGTATAAAGTCAGACATTATAACTAAAATGAAAAGTATAATCTATTCGTCAAGTATATAGCATGTTCACTGACCTGATAACAGAAATCTGATAAAGTTTCAATCCCTAACTTTTTTGAAACAGAAGCATGCATGATGTATGTAACTTCCACTATTCCATATAAGTTAAGAGCACAAGGAAATTTGAATTCAAATACGAAATTACCTGGAAGATAGCAGCACACAATGCTCTGGAGCATGTAGCGTTTGTCAGCATGTAATATACAATATCCTGCATATGTATTCAAACAAAACTTAGCTAATTGTGGGTAATTAGATATGCACAAGAATAACATGCTTTAATTCTTCTGGTGAAGAACCTCATGGAAAAAAATAAAAACAAATTAATTGGGAAAAGAAATCTAAGGGCATGCTTTTTTGGACAAACTACATGAATATCAAAGTGCATTCTTGCTTTTCAAGTCCCTCAAAACAAAACCAAAGAATTAAGAAGTGACCTATGATTACTAGATACTTAGGGAAAAAATAGCTTAATTTGTGAAATAAGTTGAGGGCATCTATTGTGAGGAAACAATTACCTATAACTATGACAGAATAAGTGGAAAAGAGGAGAAAATTCATAAACAAATTCAATTTCAATCTTTCAAAAAGGATTGTGACTACACCTGCAACATTTTCTCAGGGGCATTTTCAATGATGCAAGTATAGAATGATAGGATTATGTCTTCGAATGCTCCCTAAAACAAAAAAGCAATCAAGATTTCCCAACGATACAAAAATAAATCCTCCACACGCAGTGTTCATTTCTCTCCAGTCAGAACAACATAAGATACTGAAAGTATAGTTATTTATGAACTTAAGAGGTAGCTCTGTAGTTGACTTGTACAATTTGTTCAAGGGAGAATCAAGTTATTTTATCTGAGTCCGTCGCAAATTAACATTGTTACATGATTGAAGGATGAAACCAACCCTCACGAACTAGGCACAAATCTGAAATAAGATCATCATAATAAGCTATGCTCAATTTCATTTACCATAAAAAAATAAAAAACTATACCCATTTATCTATAATATAATTGTACATTTATTCAATCAAATTCTTGATACTCTTCTACCATCTAAGCCCTTCCGAGACCTAATATCCCAAAAGAAAAGAGTTCAATTAAATGAATGATGGCAGAGACAACTAAAATAATCATGTAATCTTGAGTTTACAGCTTCTGAATGAACTTCCAAGTAAAATAACAAACACTTTGTCGACTACAAATGCGTACAAATTAGAGAGAGGATTTGACCTGCTGATGGGAAAAATTATAAGAACATCGTGTATATTATATCCGCAAGAAACACCCACTGTGAAGATATGAGATTGAGGAGTTCGGGAGAGAAGGGGTTTGGGAGAGGATTGGTCCAAGGGAGGTGGGTTTGGGAGATGTGGGGATTGGAGGACGAGGGGTTCGGGGGATGAAGGTTTTAACTTTTAAGGGAGGAGAAACAGGGAGAGGTAGGGTTCCGGAGAAGGACGGTTTTGGGTCGAGATATGAGAGAGGCAGCAGTAAAATACCTAGCTAACAGCTCGTCGTTGTCATAACCGCCGCCGCCTCGCCTACTGTCGTCGTCGCACACTACCTTCCCTTACTGCTACTGGTTCATTGATGGAGCTATGAGAGAAATAGAACAAGGCTTCATGTCCCTGTAGTGGACAATGGCAAGTAAGGATGATAGTCTTAGAAATATGTGGCGGTGTGTATTGACAAGTGCTGCAGTTTTGGGCAAGCAACAATGGTGCAGAGAGAGGCAGAAAATTTGAGGTACAAGCTATATTGTTAGTTTTTAGCTTTTTTTGTTATTAATTTTATTTATAATTAATTTTAATTTTTTTAAATATTTATAATTTTTATTGTAAATTATAATTTTTTCTATTTTAACTATAAATTATAATTTTTATTAAACACTTATAATTTATATTATAAAATACAATCAATAAACTACTAATTTCAGTAATACTAAACACCGTTACGCGATGACAAATAGTGTTTTTTTTAGTAGTGATTCTTAAACAAGTTTGAAGTAAAAACCTAAACAAAGGTTTTGTAAAATACAAAAAAAAAATTTCCCACATTTAAAATAACAGTTCTTATGATGTTACGAACGTTTATATCTAGGATGCAATTATCTAAATTATATCCAAAAAAAATACATTACAACCGATGGACCTAACGAACGGAACCATGTTTTCTACTCCATTTACATGGAGTCTGACAATATGTATGCAATAAACCATGTAAACTTTCTCTTTTAAAACCAAAAGAGAAACATGACATAAAAAGAAGAACTCGTGATTATTTAGAATAGTTACAAACAAATGAACACGTCTATTCATACTGAATAAGTGCCATCAAAAATACATTCATAGAATGATAACTAACAATTGACATATTCAATTAAATTTTATTCACATTAGAAAATAATTTTAAATTATTTTTCCCAACAGCTTTGTAGTTGACTTGTACAATTTGTTCAAGGGAGAATCAGGTTATTTTATCCAAGTGCTCCACAAAATAACATTGTTACATGACTGCAAGATGAAACCAATTCTCATGAACTAGACATAAGTCTGAAATAAGATCACCGTAATAAGCTATGCTCAATTTCATTTATCATAAAAAAAATCTATACCCATGAATCTAGAATATAATTGTACATTTATTCAATCAAATTCTTGATACTCTTCTACCATCTAAGCCCTTAGAACAGTGGAACTCGAAAATTTGTTCGCAGAGACAGTCTGCACGCGGTGCGCAATCGTGGACTCATTCACACATGAGCGTAGTCCACACTCACACCTTAATCAATCAAATCATAACTAATTGTTTTCATATATAAGCTCAAAGGTTATTTCTTTTCCAACCAATGTGGGACAAATTCCACACACTTTATACAATCAAAATGAGCTTTGCTCAACAATTCCCTACTTTGATTGTATAAAAGCGAAAAGGCAAAACGAAAAAGAAAAAAAATTCTCAATTAAACAATAAAAATTATTATTATGAATACAAGAAAGTATTTTATAACTTAAACCTCCAATTAGTATAAGTACATCAAAGTTCAAATAGAATCATTGGTGGTCTAAGCTTTAAACCAAGTACTCTTAATCGTAAAATTGGACATACCATACACATAATAATACACTGTTTACAAAGATTTCAAATAATCGCTTTAGCACCATTATGGTCATGTGTTCACTCCTGGTTTCATGAACGATCCAAAGAGCAAAATCCAAACTCTCGTAAGAAGCGGCACCACTGCTATGTTTATATATGTGAAATTTTGTCATGTCTCCACTACTGGACATTTAGAACTCCATTAAGAATGTAATTCAACACTCTTAAGCGTAATGGACAATCACTGATTATCTTTAAAATTGAGAGGAGCAAGAAAGCTGGTTAATCAGTGTTACAGGCCATTTAGCAATAACTTGTTTTTATCCATTAAACCCTTTAACTAGAGATTGTCTAGTTTTGGGTCAGGTTACCATTGTCGATGATCTTCATAAAGGATTTTAATTCCATCTCAATTGTTGTAGCCCTTATGATCTCTCTAGATAATCATTTAGTAAAAGGATCAGCCAAGTTTTTACTGGACTTTATATATATAATAGTGATTATTCTATCTTGTATCACTTGTCTTTCAAACTTATGTCTTAGACTTATGTGTCTAGATTTGCCATTGTAAGTACTACTGTAAGCTCTTGAGAGAGTAGTTTCACTATCATAGTGAATAGATATTGACGGCATTGAATTAGACCACAATTTAATGTCCAACAATAAATTTCTAAATTATTGAACAAGAACAACAACTTGTAAAAATCTTTTGACTCATCAAAACACGCTCATTTTAGGTGGGTACATAAATTAAAAAAAAAAAGTATGTTATCTACAATTTTTGTAAAATGATTAAAACTTGATCACATTTTAAAATGGGGTTTTGGCCTATACAACCAAGACTGGTCTAAATTTGACATGTTTTGGTAAAAACTTCATAACTCGAGATTTATAAGTCCAAATCAGTTTAAAATAATTTTGATTGAAAAATTCTCAAATATTTATCTCTAAACTTAAAGTTTGATCTTAGAAAATTTTTCTAGAATAAGTTATGATTTTTCAAAGTAGTGACAAACAAGAAGTGAATAACAAAGAATTAAATATAAGCATTCCTAACTTGTTTTAACTTCATGCATGACTAATATCATTAATTTTCTTTGCATGAATATATAAACACCAGAATATTAAAATTACCAAGAGTGCATGGATTAAAGAAAACTATATGCATGCAAAGCATTAACATCAAGAACAACTAAAGAATCATCATTATTCCTAACTTCTCGCTTATTTAACTTAATTTTTTTAAATCATTCTTGAATAGAGGGAGAGAGACAAGATTTGAGCTATAAGTGAGAGATTTTGGAGAATTTTTTTACCTTTGAATTTGATTTTTGAATGTGGAAGATAAATGACTTTTGTACACAATCTTTCCTCTTTCTCTTCTTTTTTCTTTCTTTCTTCTCTACTTTTCTTTCTTCTTTTTTCATTCTTTCTTATCTACTTAGCAAAATAATTCAGAATTTGGGAGCAAGGAAGGGTAGTGTAGTCGGCCAAGGGGGGAATGGTGGTTTTGTAGCCCCCAAAAAAAAAAAAAGTAATGGGTGCAATTAACTTAATATATATTTTTATTGACTTTTCTATGAAATTGAGTTAAATTATAAATTTTAAGGTTAGTACATTATTTTTGTAATTTAAGATTAATTTTATAAGATTTAATTACGGTTGTGATGAGGTGAGGTGAGGTGAGGTATAGATAAACTAGTAATTATTCATTCTTAAAGGCACTTTAAACATAATTTAATTATAAAATTTATTTAAAAAATAATCTTTTTAATTATTAAAATAGATATTTAAAATACTTTCATCAAGTATACACTTAATTTAAATTAAAAGTAACGAAATAGATGATTTGCATGTAGATTAAAAATATATATTTAATATTTAATCAAAGATTAAAAAAATTTAAATTTGAAATAAAAGAAATAAAAAATATTGAATTTAAAATTAAAAGTGAAAACAAATTTAAATGAGAGAGAGAGAGGTGGGAGAAAGAATAATGCCACGTAAGACACCTATCAACATTAATACTCTTGTGATAAGTTTTAATTTTTTTAAAAAGATGTATACTTTTAATTTAATTTTAAAATTTGGTGTACATGATTTTAGTTATTTTAATATAATTGGGTATTTTATAATTGTTTATAATATTTAATATTTAATTTATTTAATTAAGATGGTTAGTGAGCAATTTTAAGAAGATTTGATTTAATTATTTAAGATTTGGCATCATAAAATTTGATTTAAATTAAATTTTAAAGTAGAACTTGGCCAAATAAGGAGGTCCGGCCATAAGGGATATTATAATCTTTTTATTTTATTTTATTTATATTTTTTTTTTTACTTTAATTATACGTTATTTTATGAATTTGTAAAATTTTGATTGTAAATTTAATTCGATTAATTTAATTCTTACTATTTTGATTCTATTAAATAAGAAACTTTAAAACCAAGCTCTTACAACCAAGATAGTAAAGAGGAGAAATAAGTACAAAACCCTAACTTTGAATAACACTTAATTTTTTCTCGGTTTTCATAAATATGCCAAAAATACAAAAAAGATTTAATGAAAATATGATTTAACTTATTTTATTTTTTATATTTTAATTCTAACATATATATTTTTATTATTTTTATAATATTTTGCCGTAACGGGGATGAAAATAAACTTTATCCATTTAGCCCAATGGAGAGAAAAAAAAAAAGTGATCAGACGATTACAAGAAAGTAACAGCGGGGGGCGACGTGGCACCGAAGCAGGGAATAACTGAGGTAGGGGCCCCAAGTCCTTTTAGTTATACGCCTGGCGTGTGATGACACACTTAACACGTGCCCTTGTAAGAGTGTTTTGTCGTATGTGTATTTGATCCAATCGAGGGAATAATTTAGGTGGGACCGCGGGAAATAAGTCCTACCTGACGCGGAGCAGGAGCCGTAGCTCTCTAAAATAGTTAAAAAGTTATTTTAGAGAGTGATGTTTTTATTTTTGACTCTAATTATATTTTTTATTTTAAAGAATTATATTTTTTTAAAATTTTAATATAATAATTTAAAATTTGTAATATTTATATTTTAACGGTTATATTATAATGACTATTTTATTTTAAAAATATATTTTTTTAAAAAAAAATAAATTTTAATATTTAAAATTTTTTATTGTTTTATTTTAACAATAATTTTATAACGGTTACATTTTTTTGAAAGAAATTTAATTTTTTTAAATTAGAAGAGACAATTAAAAGAAAAAATACAATAATATTTTATAAATTTACGGAATAATACATTAATCCAATTCAACAATATTATATAAACTTTTTGAAAAATAGAATAATACATTAACTAGTGATCGCTATTAATTAAAACTACTACGTAAATTTTTTTGACATAATTTTTATTTTCAAGTCTTGATAATATTGTGCTTGTATTAGATCCATGCCAGTGGTATCAATTGCCATTATTCTCTCTTCTTCTTTGATCATTTTTAATCGAAATTTTTCTTTCTGAATATTAATCATTTCTTGCTGGGCATTATATGCTCTTTGTTGGGCTTCATATGCTCTTTCAAAACGTTCGATTTTTTTAAACTCAATTTCTTTTCTCTCTTGAATGTATTCTTTCAAAATTATTATAATTTGCTTAGATGACATACTGTCATTAACATGTTTTTTACCTTTTTTGTTTCGTTCTTTTTGAACTTTTCTTTCTATTGGCTTCTCGAGATTGATGTATGTATTACCTGCAATATTATCTTCTTTAAAATTAATTGAGTCTGGAGTAGAAGAAGAAGACATAACAGGACTCAAGTTTTTTGAGTTTTTAGATTTTTTTTTCCATTGTCCATTATTCACTTCGAATGATACTTCAACTCATGCCAACAATGTAGATATTGAAATGAACGACCTAATAATTTCTCGTACAATTCTTTTACTTGAAATATCTAAAAAACACATAAAAATAATAATTATGACATTATAAAGATATATTAACTAGAGAAAAAACATGATAATATTATTATACCTTATCTTGCTCAGTGACACCACTTTGTTGCCTTCCTTCAATTTGGGCGTAGTTCTTACAGAATTTATTTACTTCTAACTGAATTGTGCTCCAGCGATGCATAAGAGAATTTTGACTACGATAAAAAATTATTTGTTTATTTTCGTGAAAGTAGTTGTAAATTCTTTCCCAATATGTATCTCATTTTTGTTGATTTTCTAGTACTGCATCAATACTAATGTTGAGCCATGCAAATATAAGTAGAATATCTTCTTCAGTTGTGAAATTTCGTGATCGTTATTGTTTTTTTGTAGTTGATTTATTTTTTGTAAGATTTGAAGATTGTATGACGGATTCATTACAATATTGGCTCGTTTGATCATAATTTTCAGTAAAAATCTCATTGTCAACATCTAGCCATTGAGAGAGGAGATTAGTGTAATATGCATTTTTTTGAGAATTCATCTACACAAATAAAAAATCATAACTAATAATTAAAAATCCCAATAATTAAAAATTAAAAATTGAGTGAAATTATAAATTAAGATCATAAATAATAGGAAATAAATTAAAAATAAAAATAATTAAACTCTAACCATTAAAAATAGAAAAACCAATTACCCAAAAAAAAAAAAAAAAGGCAAACCAGTACATCTCACAACCAGTGAACCAGGTGCAAACAAATGACAAATGAAAAATAGAGCATCGAAAAAACAGTGCAGATGGAACAGCTTAATCTCAATAAATTCAACATGAAATTAACAAATTGAGTAAAATTTTCAACAAAACTCACTAAGAAATCAAACAATTAGCAGATGATTGAGAGGAATTTCAACAAATCACCAAGAACTGCCGAAAATGGACGTCGAGAATTCAAAATTTTTGTCAAAAGAACAATACGAATTTCAATAAATCAAAGAGGCATGCAAAATAGAGAATCAAATACATAATTTTATAGAAGATTTTTTTGAGAATTTGTACACAAATCACTATTTGGAACCATTGAATACAATGATTTTAAAAAAAAAATAACTATTGAGCAGCTCTTCAAAATCTTTTCGAGCTCGCATGGAGAGCCATTTATGGCCTCCTTAAAATGGCAAGCCGGTTAGAGTTTAAGTTTTGTAGATTTCTCGCCAGTTTGACGAAGGAGGCATGATGGTGAAAAAGGTTGGAAGTGCTCTTAAGCACGGTATAGTTTTATGTCGGCATTTTTATAATTAAAAATAATAATTTTTAAGCTCTTTTATTTGGTTTTAAAAAAAATTAATTAATTTTTATTTATTTTCTAATTTAAAGAAAAAATTTAATATATATATTAAATATTTTAACTTTTTTTAAAAACAAAATTACTACAATATCTTTACTTAAAAAATTAATTTTACTCACAAAAAAAAATTATACCAATATCCCAGATATTATAATTAAAAAATTAAAAATAAAAATATTTTAACCATTTTAATAAAAAATAATAAAATAAAAAATTATTTTAAATAATTTTAGTATTTTATTTTTTAAAAATAAAAATAAAATTCTTAAAAGTGAATCATTTTAAATATCTCAAATATGCACTAAAGCTAAATGATTAGCTAGGTTACAGCTATGTTCAGCTCACCTCGGCTTGGCTCTCGTGGCTTCATTTGTGACTCTTGTGTATTTTCCATCCTTTATTCTAATTCTTATTTTGAAAAATGCTAATCACAATCATGGATCATGGGTGGTGTTCGTCATTGATTCTTTTGGTTGTTTTAAGGTTTTCGTCACTAATTTTAATTAATTTGTATTATTTTTGTGATTTTTCTTGTCCAATAAATCACAAAAGTTAAAAAAACTAATCCAAAAAAATAAAATATTTATATATGATTAAAATGCCACTTTAACATTTTTATAATATTTTTTTATTTTTAGTGAATAGTTTTAAATTTCAATCAAAATAGTTATATTTTTAAATTATTTTATTATGACAAATCAAAAAGTTATCCCAAACAATGCCTTAGTTATAAGTTATTATTTTTTTCAAGCACCTACAACTTCTGTTATAAATTATAATTATATTTTTATTTGTAAATAACTAGTATTAACTACAAAATAATATGTTTGGCATATTTTAAAAGCTTTCCAACTAGATTGTTTGACATATCTTAAAAGCTTGCTATTTTTTTTTTAAAAAAAAAAACTGAAAAGAAAATCTTATACATATCCCAACGTACACTTTAGTTTTTCTTAAAATGTTCTTAGTATACATAAAATAACAATAATACCCTTAATTAAAAAGTTTACTCTAAAAAATAAATAAAAAGACATGTTATTATCTTAAATACTATAAATTAAAAAAAAGTAATGCCGTATTAGATATTTTAACAGAAAATCAATAAAAAAAAGCCACTTTAAAAATTATCCCAAATAAATTTTTACCTCTTTTCTTTAAATGCTAAATTCTTTAAATGCCAATTTTTTAAAATGTGAATTAAATTGGTGTAATGACAAAAACTAAGTGGTTGGGTTTATCACTCGTTCAAAAGCATAATAAATAAATAGTTGACCACCATTTATTATTATAGAGGTTCTAAAAAGTTGAAATTCCTGTTCAGCTGGTTCATATTTCTATGGTATTTGTCGAATTTTCAAAAACATAAAATAAATGTAAAAAATATATTTTTTTATTAAAAAATAAATGGTATTTAGATTTTATAGTTAATTTTTTAACACAAATGTATTTTATTCAAATACATAATGATATTATCCGATCAACTTAATCGTTTGCATAAATATTTTATACACTGAAAATAATAAAATTAACAGCTCAAATGATCAAAATGCACCAAACTAAACCATTTCACTAGATTGGAGACAAGTTGATCCCAAAACATAAAACCACTTGCACAACAAAAACATATAGTTTTATTTTTCTCTTTTACATGAATAAATACTTCTTTTTTTCTTAGTTTAAATCAATTTCAATATATGCATGTATTGATTTGCAAACCTTTTGTATTTGAGAAGCTTCCTAAATTAATTGATTTTTTTTTTCAACAACAAAAGCTTTTACAGAAATTGAACTTGAAACATTTACATTAATCTCCCAAGCCCACCATTTTCCCCATTCATGTGCTTCAATAAGAAACAAAAAACATTGGCATAATTTAGATAAGTGAGAACTTGAAATTTAGGCTCAGTTTATTCAGTTGCAAAATATTTAATAATAAAAAATATCTTTAAGTAATATTATTGTATAATTTTTTTTTTGTTTTTTGGTGTTTATGCAATACTTAGAAAATACTTTTTTTTACAAAAAATAGAAATCATTGTAGCCACTAATTGTCGCCACACACTGCTGCCGTCACCACCGCCGCCACCTCCGTTGACACCACCATCCACGCTGTAGCCATTGCCACCACCTTTGTCGCGACTTACATTGTTTTTAGCAAATCCAACACTAAAAAATAAATAATGTATTTTACAAAAAAGTTTTTGTACCGAAACAAACGCAGCCTTACTATAATACCAACAAAGATGACTATTTTATTCTTTAGTAGGCAACAATACTCACACTTTTTTCCTTTCCTATAATTTTATGCTCCACATCCTTGTCATGAAACTAATGATCCACCTTTAAGCCTTTCATATTTTTATGACACCGAAGCTTTGCTCTCTCTCTCTCTCATGACCAAAAATTAATGAATGAATAGACATGCACCAATGACTTTAAGGTTGAGAGAAGAAATTAATTACTTGAAAATTAAACCCAACTTTGGTGTTCTTTGATAATGTTTAAATTAATAACTTACAAATTATAATTTATAGTAAAAATTATAAATAATTGATAAAATTATAATTTGTAGTCAAAATATAAATAAATATAGTAATAATTTATAGTAGAAGTTGTAGGTATTTCGAATATATTATAATTTATAACTAAAATTAGTAATAAAAAGTTAAAAGTTATAGTAGTAAGCTTTGGCAAACAACCCCTACTTTGCATGGATTTTATTTTCAAGCAAATAAGAAAAAATTTCCCTTTCAAGGAATAAAATCATCTATTGTGCAGTTGCCATGCATGGATCAGTGAGAAAGAGCAATTCAGTGGAATTGAGAAAAATTTTCCTTTCACATGGTTGATGGTAGCAAAACTTGTTTTGCAAGTTAACGTTCTCACATATCCGATGAAAAATATTTTTTGTATTTTTTATTATTTACTATTAAGAAAATTAAAAATTAAAAAAAAATATTTTTCAAGACAATAGAAAATTATTACAAGAAAATGAATCTATAGTGACAAAAAAATTATGACGAATATAAAATCATCACTGAAAGTAAATATTTTGTAACAAGCACATGAGTTGTTACTAAAAAACTTAACTTGTGATTTTTTGTGATAATATACTATTTGTCACATAATTTTTGTCTTAAATGTGTGGTGAAAAAATAATTTTGCGCCAAAAAGACTTAGTAATAATAATTTTAACAACAATGAAAAAATTGTGATTAAAAAGTTATTATTAGTGACGACAGTTTTAACTTGTCACTAAATCATATTAAACCAATCTTTTATGACAGTACAAACTGTTGTCACAAAAGGTATCTTTGTATTTTTATGATAATTCTTTATTTATCACATAAATTCTAAGGCTAAATGTGTGGAAATAATAAATTTGGCACTAAAAATATTTTAATGACAACAATTTTAGTGAAAATAAAGACATTGTGACTAAAAAAATGGTTATTAGTGATGAAATTTTTAACTCATCACTAAATCATATTAAACTAATTTTTTTGTAAAATACAAACTGTTGTCACAAAATGCATTTTGTGAAGTCATGAATATTAATTTTTTATTAAAATTTTACTAAATTTAATACTTTAATCTGCATTAATGATAAAAAATTATATTTTCATGTAAAATAAACGAAATATATCTTAACATTATTTCAAAGAAATCACATGTTATTGTTGGAAAACAAACCAACGCCAAAATAAAATATATACATGCTCGGTGATTCAGAAAATACATCTTTATTAACTTTCAACAATTACAATAATCTGAAATTATAGGAAAATAAAATAACAGGAATAGAATTTGCAAACCGAGTTTTGCAAACGCATTTTTCTTAAGAATGATTCACCGCCTACCGAGGGTGTTGTAGGTTTTTCACCGGCGTTACTCTCCCATGATAAAACGGCTACACGATCGTTGGAACACCATCAAGGATCGGCTACGAACGTACTCCGTCTGTCTTTATTTCTCTTACAGCTTGCAATATACTCTGAGTTATATCTCTCATTTCTCACATCTACTGTCTGTTTTCCTTTGTTCTGTCTCTTTTTACTTCTGTCTTTCACTCATTTTCTTGCCTCTAAATACTGAAAGATAACAGCATATATAGGCCTTCCATCATGGAGGGAGTTTCAGGAGAATCAATAGCCATGAATGGTATTGATTCTCAAGATTCAATTGCCAATTGAATGGTGCAATTAAATTCTGCTATTGAATTCTGAAATTCAATAGCCAATGAATTCACAGAAATTTCAACAGTTATTTAAGTAGATTTAGTCAAATAATTAATTTTTTTAGTTCATTGATATTATTTATAATTAAGTAATATTAAATTATTCACTCTAATTAAATTTATATTTTGTGATAAATAATTTGAATATGCATATTTAAATTTATAGTCGTTTATCAATATACTTTTTAATACAAAAATAAATAAAATTAACTTGACATAAATAACAAGGGATAGATAAGTTAGTAGCATAGCACATAAAAAGAAGTAAAGATCTAAGTTCGAATCCTTTTAACATTTTCTAGTTATCCACTTAAGATAATTAAGTATTAGTATTAGTGAGAGGTGGGAAAATATGCATGCACGCGCAAGTTTATTCATGGTTGATTTTTTTTTATTAAAAAAAACTTAACATTATAATAGTTTATTTTCTAAAATACATTTTTTAATTTGACTTTTAGTGACGAAAGTTGTTGTCACAAAAAACAGCAATTTTGAAGACTATTTATTGTCACATAAAGTTATATTTTTTAAATTTAAAATATTAATTTTAGTGACGATTAGTCTCTATAGTTATGAAATTTGTATACATTTAATTATAAATTAAATCGTCACAAAAAATAATCATTTAGTGACAATATCTCCCTTGTCACTAATATTACATGTTTTTTTGGTGATAGAATCAATAATTTGTCACAATATACTTTTAGCTATGAACCTATAATGACAACTCCGTAATAATTCATTTATTGTCACTAAAAATTTTTAGTAACAAATAATAAATATTTTATGATAATTTTTAATTTTCATTAATTGTCAATTTTCCTGTAATATATTAAGAAGTTGTTTTTGGTGAAAATATTTTTTATTTTTTTATAATAAAAAATATTTTTCATCATTACCATCTTACCATTGCTGCAAGCACTGTTTCTGTCGCCACCACCAATGCTATTACTATCATTACAATTATTAGCACTATTATTTTTAAAATTCTAATCAAATAAAAAAATATTTTTTTACAAAAAATATTTTTTTATAAAAAATCCAAGTGCTGAAGTATGACTTTTCCACTCGAGTCACTCTCATCTCAATGTGGTTTTTTTTCAAGAATAGACATTAAACCTCGATGGTACGAAAAAGAAAATCCCCCACAAATTAAAGACTCTGAGTTAATTATGAACTTAAAATGACACCACATAACATTTTTTTTTCCATAGTTATTTGCTACTTGGTGACACCATTACACGTGTATATGAGACCATTCTTACCAGAATTGAGCCAAGGGTGACGACATTTTCCCAACCCTAAAGTCATGAATGTGAACATTCCTAACCCTCACCTAATCTTATTAATTAAGATTATGCCCTTATCCACGTACACACACATACAATATATTTATTTATTATATTATTGTAAAACGTCCTCACTTCTTTAAGCTCAAAACTCTCGTTCTAATTTTTTAAATTTTTTAATTTTAATAATAACACATGTCGTTTTATGATTGGTCTACATTAATTGCATTTAAATTTATATTAAAATAGTTTACTATGTAATTTTGGCATATATCAATATACTTAATAATTTCAATTATATGTTCCCTTACTAATTTATTTCTTATCCAATGCTAATTGCTTGAGTTATGCAAATATGACCTATTAATTTGCAAGAGTTTCCAAACATATATATCTCCCATCAATTTTCACGATTTTCTGTCAATTTGTTAAAAATATATTTTTTAACCCATTTATTCCGTTTTCATTTAGCAAATGTATGTCGAACGCATCTATCTAATTTATTATAGCAAAACGGTATCTTCTTTTTGTATTCTAAATCCCAATCCTTTTTTTTCTTCAGATTTGTAGCTTTCTTTTGTAGAAAAACATTAAGATATATAAAATCATGTGATTCGTTTAAATTTTAATTTTATTCAATTAGAATTAATTAAGTAACTAAATTAATTATGACAACCTAAAATTTTAAATTTTAAATTTGAATTGGTTTTCAAATAAGAAATTTCTCATTTTCTTTTTTGAAATTGCTAATGCAATATAACAAGAATTTCATACTATATGTACTAATGTAGTTTTTTCTTATTTACATGATAACAAAAATAAGACATCACATAATTACATCAAGACATGGAAGAATCAAGTATTCATATTCATGATTCGTACACCAATCAATTCATAGGAATTAACATAGATTCATAGATTCATGTTGCATCATATGCATTTAAAGTCGATTGGTGTGAAGAATGTCAGTATTTTTTTCATGGAATTTTTTATACGTCAAATTGGCACAATTATTACATATAACACATTCGCCACTAAATTTATATGAAAATGAATAAAGTTACATTAAATTTTTTTACTAATATTTTTCTAAATTGTCACTATTGCATGACGTTGGAAGAATAAAGCAATGATATGAATAAGAAAAAGAAAGTATTTGTTTATTTGCTTATTATTTGAATAGAATTAAAAATAATTGTATAGCTTAATAATTTTTGTTTTTATTTTTTTGATAAACGTTCCTACAATTCATAAAACTTGACAGTTATATTAAAAAAATTAATTAATTCATGCATAGCACGGATTCACTGCTAGTATGTACATATATTTGCCAAATTTCAATACGTGGGTTCCCATTGATAGATGAAAACGGGTTCCAACTGTGCTCAAAGTATTTGTTTTGCGTTAAAATGATGTTAATAGTTTTATATAATTTTATGATATGATCTTTTCATATTATAGACCTTACCAATTATAATATTCACAAAATAATTAGGTTTTTATCACTTTTGTTTTAAAAAAAAATAAATGACTACTATATTTAATGTGATAACATCATGTGGCTAAAATTGTCCAAAAAATTTTATTTTTTTCATAAATAGTATAAAATTGATATTATACTATTTTTTTCAAAGAAATCACATGATATTATAAAAAAGTTCGACTTTATAGACTTTTCATAAGTTTTTCCCCTTTTATTATCTTTATCTACATTTTTTTTTTACTAAAACCGACTGACTTATTACCAACATTTGTTTCAGTCTTTTACTGTTGATGTTATCCGTAATATTAATCTAATTAATACCGTGAAAGTTTGTTGTAGCTGAATTTATGATGAAAATTAATTATTTAAAAATAAAAACTAAATTTATCAGAGTAGAGTTTCCCAAAGAAAGAAATTTTAAAGTTATATTTGTTCCAAAAGTAAAAAACAGAAGTTATGATAAATGTTCATACGCATAACTTTCAGTACAAGAAAGCTAAAATTGCTTCCTAAAATACAACTTTAAACACTAAAATAAATGAAAAAACAGCAAACAATCACAACTTTTAGCTTTCTGTTTGGCAAAATTTGTGCTACTAACTTTTAATTTTTTACTACTAATTTTAGATAAAAACTACAATATTTTTAAATATCCACAACTTCTGCTACAAATTATAATTGTTTTTTTTTATTTTAGCTAAAAGCTATAATTTTTATAAAATATTCACAATTTTTATTACAAATTATAATTTATAAATTACTAATTTTAGCAATACCAAATACCACCAAAATTTAAGTTGTTGACAAATTAAGGCCTAAATGTGTTTGGATGAAGCTTTTTATGAGGTCCTAATTTTGACCTCTAACTTTTTAACGATCATTTTTTTTCCAAGTAGCAATTAATTTAAGCATGACTTGTACGGGGAAACACATTCACCTACATATTTGCAATGAAATAGCTACCCATATAGATATAACACTAAATAAATGCATGTACGTGTATCATATATATATATATATATCAATAATTATTCATGTCTAAATTAAATATACTTTGAACCTAATTAATTCAATTATGAGATAACCTGTATATAATGAACAATCTTTTTAATTAGTAAGGGCAATAATATCATTAAAAAAATAATCTCATTGTAAACTCCTTATACATCACTAAGGCCCTGTTTGATTTACTTTTTCAGTGGCTTTTTTTGTGATTTTTTTTCGTCTTTTATGAACTATTTTTTATTTTTTGGGCTAAATTTTTTTATTTTCTTAATTCATCACGATAAAACAAATTTAAGAGTATAGCCGTTTTGAAAAAAGTTTACTAAAAATAAAAAAAACCACATAAAAGTCTTGAAATAGCTTTTTTCCTCTTATTTAAACTTATTTTATTTTTTCATTAAGTTTTTTACTTTTCAAGTTTATGAAAAAAATCTAAAAAATCTTATCATTTGAACAAACACATGGGTGGAGCTACATAGGCCAGAGGGGGCCAATGCCCCCACTTGAATTTTGTTAAAATTTATTTAAATTTTTAAAATTTTGAATATTTTTTTAAAAAATTCCTTTAAATTTAAAGTTTATTTTCTTAAATTAATTATAAAATTCCACCTTTGTTTTTTTTTTGTGTTATATGTTATTGGTAAATACTAATATATATATATATATATATTATAATTGGTATCAATTTGATGACTATAAATTGTCTTATACTGTTCTAATTTCGTTGACCAATTTTTTGATTGTAGATTCTTTATTATGATTTTTGTAAATTCTAGTTATGATTGTATATTTTTTTGCAAAATTTTTGTGAAATTTTTATTTGAATATCTAATTTTAATGATTGTAATTGTATGTTTAATAATTTACCTTTAAATTTTAATAGAACTTTTTAAGTAACCCTTTAATTTAATTATTTTTTATTATTAAATAAAAATAAAGTTATTATTTTTCATATGCCCCTCTAAAGAAAACTTCTAACTCCGCTCCTGAAGAAACATAAAAATTTTTACTATAAGACAGAAAAAAGTTATATAAAAAAACTATTCCAGTGCCTAATAATTTTTATTAGACACAATTTCAATAAAAAGCAATAAAAATTTATATATGTAAATCAAAAAAATGTACAAAATTAATTATATTTTTTAACGAAAAAATATGTATACACACATATTTATATATATGTGTGTAGATAATGAAAATATACTTTTGATTAAATATATTGAAATTTTTGAATTTAAAGTAAAGAAAAAAAAATTAAATTTAAAACAAAAGAAGAGAAAAAGAGGAGAGATATGGAGAGCACCAATGCAACAAATGTCATATCAATTCACTTATAAAATGTAATATAAATTTAAATTAATGAAATCAAGAGAATAAGAAATGTAATGTTAATTGCTAGAATACATTCATCTTTTAACTTTTAATAATCTCACTTGTGACATATATCAATATCAATACTTTTTATTTGTAATATCGATTCACTATATAATTTCGTTTGTTTTGATAGATTTTTTTTTATGTATTCTGATACAACTTTAAAAATAATAATGCTAGTAGATATGATAATATTAGAATTGGTGCCAATGGTGGCAGTGGTCATGGCAGTGATGGTGACAGTAACCTCTAAACTTTGTACTCTCAACCTTGATTATTGACTCTCGAACCCTAATTTTTCGATTCTCAACTTTCGAATCTCAAAAACTTATACGCTAGAACGTCGACCATAACTCAAGATTCTCGACTCCCAAATATCAGATTCCTAACTTCCGAACTCTAGATTCTTGACAACTTTGGACTCTGAACCCTTTAAACCTTAGACTAATAGTGCTGATAGAATATTGATACTGGTGGTAAAATAGTATTGCTGACGGTAGTAACAGTAATGAGATGATAAATATAAAAATTCTTTTTTGCTATAAAAAAGTAAAAATATATATTTTTGAAATAAATAGAGCCTATATAATGGCATGTTTTCATAATAATAATTTATTTATTTATTTATTTTATTTTTATTTTTATTAATTTTTTTATTGGTCATTTTGGTTTCTTAATTTCATTTGAGGATAATAACAAAGAAAAATCTATACACAAAAAAAGTTAAAAAATGGACAGAAATATTCCAAATTAATTAGGTCTAATTAAGTTGAAGGACACAAACAAACTCATTGAAGTTAAAGAGAAACAGTCAACTCAATGTATATAGCTGGCTAGGTGCTATACATACATAATAGATACATATATACATATTTAGATAAGACGATGAACAAGAAAGCCGTGAGCCAAAAGTAAAAGAAAGCTTTTATAATTAAGCAGCTTGAGAGAAATTACAATTACGTCCATGCCGAAGAAAACTTTTAGATGGAAGGAAGAAGAAACCTAGAGAGAGAAAGAAGAGGAATTGAAGAAGATGAGGATAGTGGGGACCACACTCAATTCCTTCACAGTGACGCCATTTATGATTTCGTTTTAACGACACAATCAAATTATTTAACTTGTGTTTGGTATAAATTTTTTTTTTTCATATGAATTTTTTCTTGTTATTTTTTTTTTCGTATTTTTTTAAATGTGTTTTTAGTGAAATTTTTGCTGCATTAGTTTAGGGTGTTTGGCAAAGTTTCTTGGTGTAATTTTTAATTTTTTGTTATTAATTTTAGTTATAAATTATAATTTATTGTAAACACTAACAATTTCTGTTACAAATTATAATTATTTTTTTTTATTTCAGTTATAAGTTGTAATTTTTATCAAATATTCATAATTTTTAGTACAAATTATAATACTACTAATTTTAACAATGCTAAACACACCACCTTTAAATAAGTGTATTTTTTAGATTTTTTTTATCAAGGGAAAGAAGGAATGTAAAAGGATTTGATAAAAAAAAATAAAAATTCAGATAAGATTAAAAAAAAGGCAACATAATAGGGGTTTTTTGTGGCTGTTTTTGGTTTTTAATTTAAAAATTGACTTGAAGGAATGGGTATATTTTTTAAATTTATCTTAATACGTAGATTTAAAAAAGAACAAATGTATACAAAATTTCGAAAAAAAACAAAATAAAATTTTTTTTTAATTAAAAAAAAGCAACTTTTAGATCAAATATACAATTAGAATGGCCTATTTAGGCAAACATTGTTTATTGGCTTATTGATTTTTTTGTTGGCATATTTTAGTTTAAATATTATAGAATTTGGCAATTTAGCTTATTGGCTTTATTTTTGCTTATTTTTGTTTTTTTTTAATTTTTTTTATATTTTAATTAAAATTTTTTATTTTTTCAACTTATGTTAATAAAAAAAGTCTAAAAAGTATAATAATTTAATTATATAATAAAGAAATTTATTAAAAATAAAAATTTATAAAATTAAATAAGTTAATAAACCATGAGGGCAATATTTAGATTCCCCACTCTTCCTCCTAATCAATCACCCCCACGCTTCCCTATAAATTCCCAACCATTTTCCTTCACCCTTTTCCAATTCCTCAACCTCTAAAACCTCTCTTTCTCTCTGTAAACCTCTCTTTCTCTTTCTCTTTCGTTCCCTACCCTCTTTTATTTTGCATGGAAGAAGAAGAATTCCAGGAATCGGAGGTCATTTTCCCGGAAAAACTTGGAAACGAAAAGGATGATGACAACACCAGCTGTGGGTTTTCCGGTCATTTGTGCTCCCGGGTTTCGAGAAATATAAAGCCGAAGAGGAAGAGGAAGAAGAAGAAGAAGGAGAATTCAGTGCCGGTGAACATCCCGGAAAATGTTTCCGGGAACTCGTGGTTTCAGTGCCCAGAATCGGATTTCTTCGACGACGGAGATGAGGTGGTGCCGCCTCATGTGGTGGTGGGTCGGCGGATTTCTGCCGGAAAAATGGCGTTCTCGGTGTGCACCGGCAACGGGAGGACTCTCAAGGGAAGAGATTTGAGCCAAGTCCGGAATTCAATTCTCAGGAAGACTGGTTTCTTGGAAACGTAGCTTAGAGACTATTAGAATTTGGAGGTAGAAAAAGAAATAAAATTCTGAGGAATTTTATATATATGAATAATCATTCTGTTTGTATCTTTGTATGAGAAAAGAAGATTTGAGAATTCAGAAAATATATCCAAAACGCTTTTTTGGGTTCTATATATTTATGTAATTAAATTTCCCTTTATCTAACATTGGGCTCTTATTTCGTAATCGTGCATGTGTTTTGTCTAATTTGTTTTTTCTTTTCTTAGTAAAACAAAATTTTTACTTTAGTCCAAATGGAGATTCAAAAATAAGAAAAAAAATAAATAGTGTAATTTTTGCCCGATTTGGCTTAATCATGGTTTGGGTGAACCAATTTCGACCTCGCGTTAAATTTTTGAATTAGGTTGAATTGAGTTTTTTTATTTAGGCTTAGCCTAAACTTTAAAGGTACTAGACTTGGGCTCGAGCCTTGAGTTTTTAAGAATTTTTTTTTTAATTTTTTTATTTAATTTGTTATATATATTTATATTTTTATTATTTTAATAGTTATTTAGTTTATAAATTTATAATATAATATTAGTTTTGCTATTTTATTAATAGTAGTTGATATATTAATTTAAAAATTATAAATTTAAAATTTATTATATTATATAATTTTATAACTAATAATTTACTAGTTTATTATATTATAAACTAATATATTAAACTTATAATAATAAGTTTTTAAGTTAAATTATAAACTAGTTACTAGTTTATTATATTAATTATTAAACTATAAATTATAAATTTATTAGTTTATAGTAAATTTTCTAATTTATTAGTTATTAAAATATAAACTTAATAACTAATAATTTATTAGTTTATTATATTATATAAGTTTATAATTTTTATTGTAAACTAATGTTATAAGTTATAAATATATAGTTTATTATTAGTTATTACTTATTGCTTATTAGTTTATTATTTACTTAGTAATACAATGTTTTATTTTATTAGTTTATAAGTTTATTAGTTTTTTTATAATTTATACTTTATCATTAGTTATTAAGTTATTAACTTATTAATTTATTGTATAAATTTATACTTTATTTATTTATTAGTTTTTAAGTTTATAGTTTTTAAATTTATTATTACTTTACAAGTTTATAGTTTATAACTTTATATTATTAATTTATTATAAGTTTAATAGTTTACTTACTATAAATTTATTATTAATGTATAAATTTAGAGTTTATATTATTATAAGTTTATAAGTTTATAATGTATTATTAATTTACTAGTTTATTATTTATTATAAATTTATAATAAATTAATAATATATTAATTTGCATAACAGTGAGCCAACGGGTTTCGAGGGTAGGCTCAAGCCCGAGAATCTTAAATAAATTTTTAAAAAAAAACTACTTTTTGAAAAAATTTAAAAATTTTGGAATAATTACATTTACCTCTCCTGAAGTTTAAACATATTGCAGGGACCTCCCATGTAGTTTCTAAAATTATACTATCCTTCAATGTTAGATTTGTCGTGCAAACGTCGTTAATAAAAAATTTGCTTTTACTATTTTACCCTTACCTCCATCTTCTTCTTTTGCAATTTTTTTCTTCTCTCTTTGTTTTAATTGCATAAAAATCTTAGAATTTAATCCTCAAAAATTGATCAGTTACTTTTATTTCTCCCAAATCACATATCAAATTAATTTCATTGGACATATCTCTCTATAACAAATGGAAAGATAGGAATTAGGAAAAAACCTGACTGAAAACCGGAATCAATCTGGCCATCTCCTCATAACCTTATCATCTTCTTGCCTCTCTTAATTACTGAAATAAGAGTTTAATCTCTCTCTCTCTCGCTCGATCTCTCTCGTTCTCATATTCAATTAATCAACAAGAGCAAGACCACAACAAATCCCTGCTGCCACTGTTTTTCCCATTGAAGAGCTCCTAGTGCGCCTTTAGACATGAAGAGCACAAGAAGGCTCAAAATCAGAATTGAGTGTAGACCCATACAGATCTTTGCCTATAATGGAAAAACATAGGCCCCAATTCGGTTAAGCAAATCAAACAACGCCACTCGACACCATCTCTACCCACGCCGACCAGCCTTGCCGTCGCCACCACCGTTGTCCATGCCTACCACCATTGCCAGCGAACCCATCGACGTCGAGCTCGCCCCGGCCAACCATTTCTCTGTTGGGAGAATTTCCAACGCCAATATAAATCCATGCTCGGGGATCCAGAAAATACATCTTTAATTAACTTTCAAC
>JAOTRH010000008.1:2987446-3009495 GCA_034768845.1 Heliamphora exappendiculata | reverse complement strand
TGGTGCTTATGCAGATGCTGACTGGGTAGCAGTGCTGGCGTGGCAGATGACGTGGCTGCAATCATGGAAAAAAGTGGGTCCATTGCTGACGTGGCAGGTGATGTGGCGCTGACTAGGCGCTAACGTGGCACCTGATGTGGTGCTTAGGTGGCTGTTGACGTGGCGTGGAGTCCACTGCTAGTGCAGCGCTGATGCAGTGCTGATGCAGATGAATAGTGATCATCTTCACCGTTCTGTGTAAAAAACCAGAGAAGTGCTCTGTTTGGTTTTCTTAATTTTCAGAACACTTTAAACGGAGCTCGATGGCTCGTTTTAACTCCGTTTTCAACGTATAATATATCGTCGGACTCATTTCGACAAGATCTACACACCGTTATAATCAAACGGTGGTTTTGAAAAACTTTATTTTTAGACAGATCTGATTTTTTGGACAAAAAATCTCTTCAAACGCTCTGATACTAGTTGTTAGGTGTTGGAGAGGTCCCCAAAATAAGAACACACACAAGATACCGATGAGCTATCTCTCTTCTCTCAGCTCACAACTCTGATAATTTTTCTCTCTACTCTCTGAGTATCTCACTCACTTGATTTTCACACACTACAAATTCAACATACATTGATCATTTATAGTAGAAGAGAGGGGGACAAGAGCAGAGGAGAGGCTGGTGAATCTTGACTTGGAAGATTTCTGGGCAGCTTAATTTGACAATTTGAAGAAGATATCACAGCGCCAAGATTTCTAGGCGGTTGTTGGTGGCTGTTTGTTTCCATGACTTTGCTTCCTTTTGTTTTCTTCTTCATTAATGTTTTTGTTTTACCCACATGGGTGGCTCAACAGGTCGCCTGTTATAGGTTGCTAGGGTTGCAGCAGCTGCATAAGTTGTGTTACTTTTTCTTATGATATTTTGTAATCCTCTCTCAAGAACTCTTTTTTCCTTGTAACTTCAGTCATAATAGTGAAGTGTGTAATTCCGTAGATGTAGGCACGACTTGCCGAATCACGTAAATCTTATATTTGTGTGTGATTAACTCTCTTTCTCCATTTTTCGTAATTATTCTATGGTTTATGTGATCGTTGTTGATTTTGGACGGGATTAGTAATCGCGCTCTAATCTCCAACAGTTACGATATGCATAACAACAAATAATATTTTGTAATTTGTCTAATTTCTCTCTATTTAGACCAAAATTGTCCTCAAGGAGAATGAGCCACATGGCATAGAGAAAAAACAAATTGCTACAGGAAAATTAAATTCTTCATATTAAACCAATTAATAAGTTATACGATATGTATGGTATTAAATACCGAAATAAATAATATTATGAGAAAAATGGTATTGTGTGGATTAAGATTTTTGAACTTTTTCTTATTTTATACAATGATTAAAAGTAAATATGTCTAATCATTCAATTAATTATCTCATGCAAACTAAAAACAATACAAATAATTTTATGTTATATAATTTTATTATTTTTAATTTTTATCCTATATTTTTATTCCATCGAATAACTAATAGCTTTCAACCTTAACTATAATCTCTTCATTTATCCTATTTATTTATCTCACTATATAATCAAGACATTTTTATCCCATTATAATCTCACTACATCCAATTATTTAAAAAATAATTTTAAAATCAAATGAGGCCCTAATACCCATTTCTAAGCTTGTCGGGTCCAACTCTCCTCAATTTTGTCAATTAGAAAAAGGTCATGTTTGGGCTAAATATTGAGAATTTTATTTATTATTGAATTTTTTAAACTTTTTTTATCTTTCGACTACTTTTTTTTTATTTTTTCAAATTGTTTCGATGAAATGAACTCAAAAAATAAAAAAATGTGATCAAAACATAAAAAAAATTCACTAAAAATAAAAATAAGCAATATAAAATTTGATTTATTTACTTATTTTTATATTTTTTGAATTTTAAATTTTATGTTACTTATTTTCATTTTTATTAAAATTTTAATTAAAATTTTTTATTTTTTTTGCTCGTCTCCATGGGCGAGCCAGAAAATAAAACAAATATCAAATTATCCCAAATATGACCAAATACTATTATATTTAAAGTTCTTATGCCCCCAACCCAAAACAAAGCCCCAAGCTTTTGGATTTTGGGCTAGGAAAGATGGGCCAAGAAAAGAAGAAAATATTTTTTTTTCTTATTCAATTCAATCAGAAATATGAGAAAAAATAAATTTATATTTGTTTTATTTTCTTCATGCTCGAAAAATTCAAGATTTAAATATAGCATAACAAAATTTTGAAATAATATAAGGAATAAAACCCTCATGATACAAATATAAGCTTTTCTTATTTGAAAAAAAAATGCTATACGCATTAACAAGTCAAACTCTTTTTCTCCAAATACTCCTTTTATGATCTCATAAGTACATACCACAAATAAAAAAAACTTGTTTAAAATTTTATTTATAATTTAAAATTAATAATTTAAATTTACTTAAAAGTATAATTCATAAAACACACAGTTGAATATGAACCATTCATTTAAAATTTGGAATAAATTTCTAATTATTTTTTTGAATAAATAGAATTTTCGAAAATAAGTCTAGAAGGGAACAAAAGATGGCAGGCCGAGGCCTCTTGTTGCGTCCATGGATCAAGAAAAAGCAAAAAGTGTACATTTTTACTTTTTGGTGATCTTTTTTTTTTAATTTTAGTTTATTTTTTAAAAAAACTTGTCAATTTTTAAAAATTCTAAAACTGTTCTAGTAAGAAAAAAATTTTAATAGTGAAAGATTTTAAAAAAATCTAGAAAAAATAAAAAACAGTTTGGAAAAAGCTTTTGTTTTTATTAATTTAAATTTTTTTTGGAGGGGTAAGTAGCAATTAAGAATTTAGCTACCCATTTAAATTATAAGCCATGAACTATTAGTAAATTCGCTTAAAAGTGATTAAATATGACAATTTTTCCCTCCTCCCTCATATGTTCTTATCCATTATTTGAGTTCTTTTGTTTCTGATAATAAGTGAGAAAGATATTTATTTCTCTCTGTCTCAATTTTTAACGCTCCAATCCCAATTATATATTATAAATATATTTATATAAATACATAGATAAAATTTATTTTTAAAATGTAACAATACTAAAATATAAAAATATTATATTTATTTCTTATTTTGTATCTCTATTTCTAATTTGTTATATTTTAAATTTTAATAATTGATCATCTATTATTATTTTTACTTGCTATATTATTTCTAGTACTCTAAATAATATCAGTTTATTAAAATTTACAAACTATTCCCAATGTATTAATTCTCACCCCCGTTCTGTCTCGTTCATATTTTTTTCTTGGCTTTGTCTCTCTATTTTCACTCAAATAAACCACTATATCCTCTCCCCCCACTCCGACCCATTACCATTCCTAATAATGGCAGGCATATTATTCCTAACCCCTTATGCTTAGGACTAATATTTATATTAAGTGTTTAGTTTTTAATTCGGTAAATTTTTTTAAAAAAAAATCCAAGCAAGCATGTGCAAATAAATTTTAAAAAACCAAAATAGTTTTTAGTTCGTAATTGTTTTAAAAAAAAATCCAAACAAGCATGTGCAAATAACTTTTTATTTGTAGTTTTTTATCTTTAATCAACAACTAAAAATTCTAGTGCTTGAAGCTATAAGTTTATAGTTGTAACAAATATTTATAAATTCTATTTGAATTTATAATCATACCTTTTTAACTATAATTTATAAATTTATAATTTTAATTACACCTAAAATTCAGTATCAGTTATTTAAAAAAAAAAGAAAAAAAACTGTATTCAAAGAGGAAAAGAAAATAATTGTTCAAACGTCTATCCAAAAAAGAGAAAACTTGTCTATAAATCCCATTAATAAGATTGAAAAGCTCTTTTTTTTTTTTGGTTTGTTTGTTCAGAGACACGATAAATGAAATCACTTCTTGTCATGAAGGCCCATTTATAGAAGAAGTAAGTAAATCTTGTAAAGGTACCTCTAATACTAATAATTATTTTGATTAGTTAAAAGTTATTTATATCTATAAAAAACATTTTTATAGATATAAATGGATTGTTGGCTCTTCAAATTTATACTCATCATCTTTGCTCCTCTTCTTCAACGCTTCTTCAAGGGCCATAGATCTTGGATATTATTGTCCCTCTGTTCCCCCTAGAGGAAATAGAATGCTTCTTTAATTTTAGAGGATTGTTTGGATGGTAGGAAATACTGATTTTAGAATGAAAACTTATTTGATTCCAGTATCAAATAATATATTATGCTGCTGCTGGTGAGATATTATTATATCATTTGGTATGATATCACCACCACAAATTATTCCTAAATTGATTTGTGCACATTTGGGTTTTGACCACTTTCATGTGGATTTTAATTTTTTTATGGGGTATTTGAAAATTAGAATTTTTATTTTTTAAGTCTAAATTGTCAAATTTTGCTTCTAATATTTTGGTATGTGTTTGCATATACCAAACAAAATACGTGCAAATTCATATTTTATTTGCAAAAAATGTGTTTGCATATGTCAAAATATTTTAAATACTTGCAAAATTATTTATCTATTTATTTTTTGTGTTGTAGATTCGTAATTTTGTTTTTTTGCAAAATTATTTATCTACACATTAATAACCCTCCCATCTATAGAAAAACAATAGAAAATTTACTTATTTTTTCCTATTCTAGATGCAAAATAATTATTTTTCATAATAGAAAAAACCTATTACCAATGATATTTATTTTCTCTCATTACAAATGATTTAGGTATATACATGGATTGATGCTTTTTTCTTTATTTGGTGAACTTGTTGATTTTTAAAATGAGTTGGGTACTATAGTAATAGCAACTATATTGGTTCATTTAATGATTCAGGCATTGGTTGTTTTTGGTTAATGTTAAAGTAGTGTTTGAGTGAAAATCATTAGTGATTTGGTAATAGAGTTGAAAGTGAACTTGTTGAAAACTTAAATATGATTTGTTATTGAAATTCATATTGTGTTTGAATTAATTTTTTAATATGTTGTGCTTTTTAATAGTTTCTGGTGCAATGGTAATTATTTTTTTTTACACATGAATTGATCTTACAGTGTGTTGTTTTTTTTTTAAGAGAAGTTTGGTACGATGGCAAGTGTGTTTCGGTATGAATTATGTTTAAAAAATTAAGAATTAAAAAATAATTAATTATTTAAATGCATAATTCATATTTGAAAAGGGTATTATAGGCAGAGTGGTACAAAAAACAATTTCTGGTCAAGTATGGTTAAACACGAAATGTCCTTAATATAATTATGAATTCACTTGTCATCGAAGGACTGAATCAAGAATTCTCTTTTCTCATCATTGTTTGTGTGGGTCGAGCATTTAAAACTGAAAAAGATAAGATTTTTGCTACACAGATTTTAATGACAGAATTGACACACTAGCTAGGTTGGTCTCACGGTGCAAAATGGTCCATCTTTGTATAAGAGATATCAATAATTATCATTAATAACTGCTCACCAAGTAATTTTGAATCCCTATTTGAGATAGTTTAAAAGTTAGTTCTTTAAAATAAAAAAAAAACAAAAACAAAAAGATAGTTTAAAAATTAGTTCTTTAAAAAAAACAAAAAGAAAAATAAATTTAAAAAGTATTATATTTTTAGATTATACTAGTCAAAATTTATCAAATAGCATATATATTGAATATAAAATTATATAAAAGTAAATTTTAAAAACTTATAACGGAAGTGTTTGAGAATGCTATTACTAGTAGGTTATAAATTGTAGTTTTATTAGAAATTATGAGTGTTTGGTAAAGATTGTAATTTGTTGTTAAAATAGAAAAAAAAAAGTAGTTAAAAGTTATAACAGAAATTGTAGGTGTTTAAAGAAAATTATAATTTATAGTTAAATTTAATAGTAAAAAACTAAAAATTAGTAACAAAAATTTCGCCAAACATCCCACAACCTTTTTTAACTTAAAGTTCTTTTGGCGTAAAGTCATTTTAACTTAATTTTTTTAGTTTATTGTCTTTTAGCTTAAAATTAATAATACGTTCATCAAATAATTTTTTTTTATTTATTTAATTAAATATAATTTTTTTTTAAAAATTATCTTAAAATCAAGTTACAAACGAGGTCAATTTTTATCCATCTCCATTTTAATTTTTACATGTATTAGGAGAAATAATGATTTAATCTGCTTATAAGTAAATTATAATTACAAAATTACGCCATCACCGGATGATGTGACAAGCTCTTCTGAAAATCAACCTTGCATGGTGAATGAAAATACATAGGCTCCGATTGAGATAATAGTTTATTTGTTTTTGTTTGTTTTTTTTTTTTTGTATTTGTAAATTATTTGATCAAATACTATACTTTTTAAATTTTTCTTATCAAGATAAATCTAAAAAAATAAAAAAATTTGACCAAATATTAAAAAAGTTTTTAAAAGAGAAAACCAAAATAAGCTAAATAAACTAAATGTTGGCAATGTTTGGGCTAATTTTCCTAATTATTTCTTATTTTCTGTTTTTTATTTTTTGATTAAATTTTTTATTTTTTTAAATTGTCTCAACGAGATAAATAAAAAAAATAAAAAAAATTTGATCAAAAAATTAAAAAATTTACTAAAGATGAAAATAAGTAATATAAATTTTGATTTTTTGGTTTATTTGGCTTATTAATTTATTTGGCCTATTTTTTTTATTTTCTTAATTATTTTTATATTTTTATTAAAAAAATTATTTTTTCAGCTATTCTCGATTAGAAGAGTCGAAATTAAAATATGATAATTTAGCTAAACGATAAAAGAAAATTCACTAAAACTAAAATAAGCAATTATCCCAAATGGAGCCAAACTAAGTTGTTTATTTTAATTTGTATTTTAGTAAACTTTTTTCACCTTGTGACAAAGAGAATTTTATTTTTTTGATTTTTCTCGCCAAAATATTTTTAAAAAATAAATAATTTTAACCAAAAAATAAAAAAGAGCACAAAAAATAAAAATAAACAAAAAAATACAAAAAATAGTCCAAACAGAGCCATATTATTAGACACCTCATTTGGCCAAACTTCCGAAGATAAAAAGCCAAAAGAGGATAATTTCATCTTGGTTACTACTCATTAAAAAGCTAACAACATCTAAAACAACGGTGTGTTTGTAACTTTTATTTATATTTTTTTATTTTAATTAATAAATATAAATTTTACTAGTTAAGTTAGAAGTATTTGTTTAAAGTTATAATTACATTTTTTTATTATGTTTTATTTATATTTTTTTGAGTTTTTTATTTAATTTTTTTATTTTTAAATTTTCTCGTGATAAGAAGAATCTAAATAGTATAACCGTTCAGACTAAGGTTGGAAAAGGTTAATTAAAGAAGTAGAAAGGCCACAAATGACGATTTAAGTGGGAATTTTTGTCTTATTTGATTCATTTTATTTTTTGATAATTTTGTTACTTTTCTGATTTGGTAAAAGGAGAGGAATTTCAAAAATATATGAACTAATGCTAAACTAAAGATAAAAACAAAAAAATAGTATTAAGAAACTAGACCTAGCGGGCGTTTGGTGTGTTAAAAATTACTTAATACTAAAAACAGAAGCTGAGAAGCACCTCAAAACTACTTTTGGAAAAATAGCTTCTCAACTAATGAAAAAAAGTTGCAAGAAACTATAAGTTTTGAAGCTAAAACTTTGCCAAATAAATTTAAATCTCATTTTTAACGCTTAATGCTAAAAAGTAGATCTAATAAGTCTAGCCAAACACCCTTATAAAAATTGTATTTGATGTTTTGGAGCATCGTTGTAAATCGACTCACTCGTAGAGATGGGATTAGAACAGAGTTAGTGGTAGAAAAATAATGCGAGGTTGAAATCACAGCGGGAGTATTGTTTAATTTTAAGAGTAAATAATATTAACAAAAATGAAATGATATGTTACAAAAATGATAATATTAATAAATAATTAATGGTTCAAATATAATTATGTGGGCATTTATGTTTAAAAATAATTTACAAATATAATTTTAAAATAATTTGTGGCACCCCGTGAATATAGTTTTGTTCAAGATAATTACTTATTTGTTTATTTTATTTGATTTATTTTTTATTTTTATTAAATTTTTTAATTGTTTAGTCAAACAATTATATTTTTTTAACTCATCTTATTAAGACGAAACTGAAAAAATAAATTTTTTAACTCAAAATCTAAAAAAAAGTTTTAGAAAAACAAAAATATACCAAAATAAGCTAATAATTCAAATTTTAGATTATTTATTTTCGTCTTTAGTATAACTATATTTTTGAAATAGAACCTATATTTTTTGTGCCGGCCACCAGAAAATTATTTAGAGCCTGCTTGAGATAGTTTTTAAAGCCGATTCTTTTTGCAAAAAAGCCAACTTTTAAGATGATTTGTTTGGTTTCAAAAAAATTTAATTAAATTTTTTTATCTCTTAATTTAAGAAAAATAGTCAATACATATTTTAAACGCTCTAACTTTTTTTTCAAATAAAATTACTATAATACTCGTACTTAAAAAAGTTAACTTTACTTGCAAAAAAAAAAAAAAATATGTTAATATCTCAAACATTACAATTTAAAAATTAAAAATTAAAGTATTTTAAATATTTTAATTAAAAAAACAAAAAATTACTATAAAGAATTATTCCAAATAATTTAATTTTTTTTAATTTCTCTTTTTTTTAAAAAAATAAAATCTTTTAAAAACTAATTCTTTTAAACATGACAGGCGATACCAATTTTATTTAGACAGTGGTTGATTTCACTAATCACCATCAACGAGTTATTTGACACCTAAATGATTTATTAGACAGTGTTAGGTCTACCTTATCACCCTACCTAAATGTAGGGTGTAATTTGGACCCGATCCAGTCTGATTCGGGTCCGACGGATTTTTATTAAATTTTTAGGTTGGATTAGGTTTTTTTGCTATGAGTTTGGCCCAAATCCTACATATAAAAGGGTAAAGGGTTTGAACTTGGACTACGAACTCGGGCCGAACCTTTGGGTGGGCCTATATGCGGGATTTTCACCGGGCTTTTAATTTTTTGTGTGGGTTCACGTTTTGGATTAGGTTTAAAAAAAATAAGAAGAAAAAGAAGGGAAGAAAACGCGCACAGCGGCACAGGACGCCGCACCCGCATCTCCCCTCTGACGCGTCTGTTCCACATTGCCGCCATGCCATTCGCCACTCGCTGTCGCCGTGCCACTCGCCGCTGCTCGTCGTGCACTCGTGCTCCATCGCCGCTCCAACCTAGGGCTCCATTGTCGCTGCCGACCATACCGCCGCCGATCCTTTAGCCGGCCTCTCTCATCCCTCCCGATCTCCTCTCTCTCTCTCTCTCTCTCTCTACTCTCTAACTCTCTTTTCTAGCTGTTTACTCTCTTCTCTAACTCTTAGCTCTCTCTCTATTGCCTAATAGTTTCTGGGCAAGCTTAGGGCGGGTTTTTGGGCGAGCGGCCTTGGGCGGGGACGGTCCAGTTCACGGGTTTGGGGTGCAGTCTAGGCCCGGTACATGAACAGTGCGGATCGAATCGAATTGAGCTGAACAGTGGCGGGTTTCGGTTCCCCGTCAAGTATCGGGCAATTTTAACACTCCTACCTAAATGGCTTTTTTCAAACCCTTTTTTGGGATAATTATTTATTTACTTATTTTATTTAATTTATTTTTAGTAATTTTTTTAATTATTTAATTAAATTATTATTTTTTCAGATTCCTCATTGAGTCAAAAAGAAAAAAATAATTATTTTTTATCAAAATATAAAAACAGTTTTGAAAAAATAATAATAAATCAAAATAAGTCAATAAGTCAAATTTGATGTTATTTATTTTTGTCTTTAGTAAAAAAATTTATCTTTTCATCAAGTTTTTTTAGCGTTTTCAATTCATCTCATTGAGACTATTTAAAAAGGTAAAAATATTTTTTTAATTAAAAAATTAAAAAAGTTCAAAAAAAATAAAAAATAAGCAAAAAATAATAAAATTAGCCCGAACAAGGCCGATTCACATGTTTTCATTCCTCATAATACTTTTTTAAGGATCTCTTATGGTGGTCGAGAAAGATGGTGTATGTTGAATTTTATTTTTATTTTTAATAACAAAAAATTAAGTATTCTAAATATATTACAAACTTGATATAAAAGTCAAATAAAAAGGAATATTGTCATATTGAATAAATGACATGTAAGGAGAAAATTTTTTTTAAAAAAAATCCCAAAATAGAACTGATCACCAGATAAGAGGAAATCAAACATTCACACAGAAAAGATCATATATCTCAAAATGGAGAGTCAGTTATTAAAATACGCTCAGAAGCCTTGAAAAATAAAAAATAAAAACTAATCACCATAACCACATAGCGCTGTTCTTTTTCGATAATCAATAAAAATAGTATCATAATATTCTCTAACTAACTCTTGTAAAAAGACTTAGTGAAGGCTAGGCATGATTGTCTAATATCAACTTTGGCGTTAATAATTTCAATCTACTTATGTTGATCTAATGGATATTCAAATTTAAAAGTGTTATACCCTAAGAGTTTGTGTGTTATTCTGTATAGAATTGGATTAGATATAAGAAAATAGTAATATCGAGGGTCCTACATATTTTTTATATACCAATCGATTATAGATGAAATTATGTATATAGTGAGAAAATTAGTTCATATTTAGTTAAAGTGGGATAAAAAATAGAATAAGAGTTACAGATTTATTTTTTACCGTTAGATAATGAGGGAGATAATCTAAAATCTAGTACTAATAATACTAAGGGGGTTTGGTATTATTAATTTCATAAATGATGAATTAGCAATTTTTTATTTGTCAAACTATTAGTTCGAGTCCCGCCATATAAACGTGAGACTCACAATACCAAGGGGATAAAAATTTTTTAGTGGCACCGTCTCTCTTTTCTTATTAAAAGAAATCCTAAAAGTTATGCACTACAGATAAATGAGGTGTATGTTGAATTTGACTTTCACTATTTTGATAGTGATTTACTACAAAATGCTACATTACATTTTTGAAAAAGGTTATTTTTATATTCTTAATCAAACTGTATTTAATTAAAAGAAATATAAATAGTGATTAGAAATAGGACCTATAAATAATTCAATTCTACCAAACTCACCCCTCAATTGTATTAAAATTCTCATCTATAGAGTACAAGATTAGTTGAAGGAGTTTTTGTCCCTTTCATAGAATTAATAAACAAACATTTATATTATATTTCACAATGCTCTTAGGTGAAATTTTATTTTGGCTAAAATTATGATTATTTTTCTCCCATTTTAATTTTTTTTACCCATTTTCTCAGCTCTCTCAAATAACAACTTTTTGCTCATTGCAAATCCAACTTTTCTCTCCCATGGAAAAAATTAGCATGAACCAAGGTAAAAAGTGTATATATTTTTAATATATATTTATAATTGTATACATAAATAACCCAAAAAAATATGGTTAACGTTATATATTTTCTTACAAGAATTAAGAGTAAGCACAATAACAATTAATACTAGTTTTAAAAAATTGCAGGGAGCATACTAAAAATAGTTTAATACTTTTTTTTACTTTTAGTAATTAAAGAATTTATAAAATAAAATTATCTCTAAAATGTCTTTAAATACGAATAATTGCTAGCTAGTAATATTTATAAAATAAAATAATTTAATCCTGAATCTTCAACCTCACAAACAAACATGCCCTAATGATTATATATCTCCGCAATATAACATATAGGAATATATAATTTATGTAAGGTAGGAATGGTGCCTTTAAGGGGGGCAATTGAATAGCCAGATCCAGAAAAAGCTGCCAAACTGTATCTACCAAATTAATTAATTATTTTAACTAAGCAGTCAACAAATTAGGAATTATAAATAGGCACCAAATCCTCCGCAACCTGCGTGCACACTTGTAATATGTTTAAGTACTTAATTATATTTAATTAATTTAATTATTTTTATATTAAAAATAAAAAAATAAATAATTTTGATCATTAAAGTAGAATAAGAGAATGTTTGCTAGAAATTAATTTATGACATTTAACTTATAACGAGAGATATCTTTGTAATGAAATCAAAACAGCACTAGCCAAGTAAAAAAATATGATTCTTCTTTTATCACAAAATGAATGTATGATTTCAAATTTATGTAACTTTTACCTTGTAGTTTTTTATTTTAAATTAATAAATATAAATTTTAATAAAATTAAACTTATAAGTTTATAATTTTTAATTAAAGTCATAATCACGTCACTTTAATTATAATCTATAAATTTATAATTTTAGATTTGGAACCTTCTCTATCAACGCTACTTTCATATATTTTTGTTGAAAAATATTATATTTACAGAACAATCAACTACAAAAATCACATAAAATTGATTATGACTATCTATTCATATTAAAATTAATAAATATTATAAATTTTAATACAAATAAATGATTAAAATTTAATTTATGTGGCTAGTCTGTAGTTGATTTTCTGTATACTAAGTACTAGTTATAACCCGTGCTTAAAGGCAACCCCAATATAATTTAAATCAATCAAAATTAATAATTTTTTTCAAACACTATTAACAAAAAAATTAACTAACAAAAAAACTAATTATATTTAAATATCATAAAACTAATTATTAAAAAAATTAAATTTAAAATAAAAAAAAATAAAAAATGAAAAAATAATTGAGAGAATAAAAATCTCTCAATTATACATATATTCCAAGATACGCATAGAGAGAATAATCTTTTTAATTTCTTTTCAACTTTTGATATGCTAAATAAAAAAATATTTATTATTTATTATTTATTTTCATGTCTCAAGATAGGTATAAAGAGAAAAAAATTAATTTTTTTAATTTTAAATCGTTAATAACTCTCTTTATACTATTTTAATTATTAAATTAAAAAATTAATTTAATAGTTAATTAAATTAATTTTATAATATGAATTATTGATTTTTATTTGTTGGATGAGGAAAGGTTGTTAGATTGGCCATTGAAAGCTCTGACAACTACTATATGAGAATCTTCCACGCGTCTCCACGATGATAACAACTTTATGGGAACCTTCCACGCGTCTCCACGATGATAATATATATATTGCCATGTTTGGCATTAAGAAAAAAGCTAATTTTTTTTATAAAAAATTTACCTTTTAAGTTAGTTGGTTTGGAATATTATCTTTGTGTGACTTTTAAGGTAATTTAAAAAAAGGTTAACTTTTTTTTTTTTGACATTTACTTTTTTAAAATTATTACAAACACATTCATTTTTTTATTATTTTTATAAAATAAATTAAATTTTTAAAAATTAATCAGAAAAACTATCCCAAACAGCCTCTTATTAATATTTATATGGGTTGAACGCACTAACGTAGTCATTGTCGAGACTTTATAATAAATATTTATTCGAAAGAACTGCAACAATTTGGCTGGCAAGCATAGGTATACTCCCAAAATTATTAGGTCCTTTCGGAATAGTGAGTGTTATTGTCAATTTAATACTTTTACCAAATAAAAATATAAATTGTATATTAAATAAATTATTTTTGTGTTTTATTATTCAATAAAAATATGCTAATTAACATTGCTTCACGTAAAATATTTTTTGCTATATAATTAAATAAAAATATCACATAAATAATATCACATAATATTATAAAATTTCTCAATAATTACTTACATGTACTCCACCAAGCAATATTAATAAAATTAGAATTGGTACATCAACTAATATTAAAAAGGATAAATTACATTTATACCTCTTGTATTTAAAGATGATAATACTGACACTCCCTCTATTTTTTGAAATATCACTTACGTTCCTTACATTTTTCATTTTTATAACATTTAAATCTAAAAATTAATTTTTGTTTAATTTTTGGACGAAAAACACTGTTGAAACAGTGTTTTTTAATTTTTTTATTTAATTACATAATTTTATTTAAAAATTTTTAATTAAAAATAAAAATTACCAAATACAAAAATAATTAAAATAAAAACATAAACTTTAATTTATTAATTTATTTTTGTTTTTAAGTTTTTAATTTTGATAAAAAAAACTTATCAAAATTAATATTTTCATCAAAATTAAAAATTTAAAAATAAAAATAAATTAATAAATTAAAATTTATGTTTTTATTTTAATTATTTTCGTATTTAGTAATTTTTATTTTTTAATTAAAAATTTTTAAATAAAATTTTATAATTAAATAAAAAAAATTAAAAAGCACTATCAACAGTGATTTCATCTAAAAATTAACGAAAATTAATTTTTAGATCTAAGTATTACAAAAATAAAAATATAAAAAATATAAATAATATTTTAAAAAATAAAAAAGATATCAATGTTATTACCTTTAAATAAAAGAGTATAAGTATAATTTAGCCTATTAAAAACTTAGAATTGTCATTCATATATGACAATAGGATCTGCAACAAGTTTGAAAATTACATATTTTTTTATCTTAATGCATTAAAGGTCATTGAATTATGCAAAAAACTAGGGACTATAAAAATCTCAAGACATTCAATAGTTTTTAATGCATTGAAATAGAATAACACATAATTTTGTAAACAGTTGATCCTTAGCTTAGCCTCCCTCCTCAACATTCTACTCATGCTGACAAGTATTTGTTCATCAAAGCTAACAAAATTTGTAAATGTAGGACTAATTTTAGCTAACTCCCAACAGAATGTACATCAAAAAGATTATATGCCCAAAAAAAAAAAAATAGTCCACACTAATGAGGTCAGGGAGAAGTAGACTGGGTATAAACCTAGGCCCCGTTTGGGTTACGTTGTAAAAACTTTACTTATTTTTGTTTTTTGTGAATTTTTTATTTTTTTATCTTTTAACTAAAATTTTTCATTCTGACTTGTCTCAATGAGATGAACTAAAAAAATAAAAATATTTGATGAGAAGATTAAAAAATTCACTAAAAACAAAAATAAATGACATTAAATTTGACTTATTAACTTATTTTGACCTATGTTTATCTTCTTTGAACTTTTTTATGTTTCGGTTAATTTTTTTATTTTGTTAGCTCGTCTAAACGAGAAGAGTTAAAAGGATAATGTTCGATTAAACGATTAAATTTTTTTATAGAAGACGAAAATAAAACAAAAAACAAAATCGATAAATAAACAATTACAATTATCCCAAAGGGAGGTGATATGTGACTACCCTCATATTTGAACCTACAACCTCAAGATTAAAAGGCATACTTTTAACACCCTCTATCTATAAAAAGTGATCAGCATTTCCAAAACTTGGAAGGACAAGAAGAAGGGGAAGTAAAAGGCTTGTTCAATATTTGAACCAACAAAACCAGCTGCCTAAACAAGCAAAAAGAATATAAGAATAATGAGAAAAAAAAGGAGCATCTTCATAGAAAGAGAGCAAACCTTACAAACAACAATCACAAGAGCCATCAATAATAATCTTACTCTCCTCTAGAACTCTTGTTCCTTCAGCTAGTCTCACCGGCCATCCACGGATGTAAATGAATCCGCAAAACCAGATGGTCGAGTCGGTATGCTGGTTTGGGTATTGTCGCCGCTGGCAAGGAAAGACGAAGAAGAAGAATCGTCCACGCCGCTGATTCCCTCGAGTGCCTGCCACTTCTTGACCGCTTGCGGCAACGTCATGTCGAAGTCGATTCCGTACACATCCTCAGAGTCAACGTCCGACGGTTTCCAGAGCTCGGAAAGGGACGATAGAACGTTGACGGCGTGACCCATGTCGGGCCTCTGGGAGGGCTCCCTCGCACAGCAGTGGCCGGCCAGCTCGGCAACGGTGCTGACACTGGCTAGCGTTTCTCCATCGAGATCGATGGTCGGGTCGATGGCCTTGCGGAATGTGTCCTTGTTGATATACATTCTTCGGAACCATGTGACGAGATGAACACTCTCCTCCTGCTGAGTCTCGTCTAGTGCTTTTCTACCAGTAATCAACTCCATTAAAATCACTCCGAAGCTGAACACATCAATCTTAGTTGTGACTCGCCCCGTTACTGTTCATTCGTATAATGACATTTCAGTATGACAGCCAAGAAGAGGATTTCTTATTTGGCTAGAATAGGAAAAATAAAGATGAAATCACAAGTGCTTTAATTTCATACTGAATCAACAGTTCAGTTTGGTCATGCAACTAATTTGGTTGATTTTTTATCTGCAAACACGCAAAGCCGAACAGTTCGGTTCGGTGTTAAAACTTCTCCAAATACGAACCATACACCCATACTAATTAGACAACCCGAGGAGAGTTTTCATTTTTTGAAGAAAAATGCAAGGAAGCCCAATAAACTTTGGATAATATATAAATAATGCATTGATATTTGTGTAAATTATATTGATATCTGTAAAAATAGTAGGCAACACCTCCAAAAGATATTGATATTAGAACTTTTTGTCCCAGTTAGATTATTATATAAAGCCTATTGAGCTCTCTTTAGCATGAAGCCTTTTAGAAATCATTTCATAAGCAATTCAAAACAAGAAACGATGATTCATCTTTTGCATGGAGTCATCAACCAGAAATGATAATACTAAAACAATTTGGTCACAAAGTTTACATCTCACACCATCAGTTTCTAAATTTGTTGAAAATGTGAGGAACATGACTAAAAAATTTCATGCAGGACACAAATAAATGAAGTCCTTCAACTTGAGAGAGTTAAGGGAGTGCTAGTAGAAGAGCTAGGTTAATGTAAGTGTTAGGAGTTACAATGCCAGCTATGCATTGTCATTCAAATCGATGAGAATAGTTCTTCTTCATTTCTGCTAGTTAACACCATAAACTAACCAACTTTCAAAACACATTGAGAAAGAGCAAACTAGTAATGAAAGAAATAATCTAGAAAGCAAGATGTGTTTAAAAATAGTACCTGCATATTCTGGTGCAAGATACCCAAAAGTTCCTGCCAGTCTAGTTACAAGCGAAGCTTTCCCATCCGGTGCAAGACGAACAAGTCCAAAATCTGCAACTTTGGCGCGCATGTCATCGCCCAAAAGAATGTTGGATGGTTTAAGATCCCTATGAATAAAACTCTGATGAGCTAAACCATGTAGGTACTCAACACCTCTGGCAACATCAAGGGCAATGGTCAGCCTTTTCGACCACTCGAGGGGTTTCAATCCTTCCTCATTCCAGTTAAAGAGGTACCTACTAAGAGTCCCTTGAGGCATGTATTCATATACCAGCAGCCTCTCATTCCCATCCAAGCAATACCCGAGAAGACCAACCAAATGCCGATGCCGGACCTTAGTAAGGACAGCTATCTCAGACTTGAACTCATCTAAACCCTTTGCACTCACCACTCCCGACTCCATCCTCTTAACCGCAATCTTAGTTCCATCATGCAACTCCCCTTTGTAAACAGTTCCGAACCCACCTCTTCCAAGCACATTCTCTTCGCTAAAATTGCCGGTCACGTTCTTTAAAACTTGAATGGAGATCACCATGCTCCCAGCTTCAATAACATGAATGTCACTAGGTCCACTACTGCCATGACTGTACGTTTCGCTCGTTCCCCCGCCATTTACACCCGAGCCAGCGACAGTGATCTTAACGGCATCGCGGTCTGACCCCGAAAGGCGAGGATGAATCACCAGAGCATTCGGACTCTGCACTCTCCCGGAATGCTTTCGTTTAGTCCTGTAAACACAGAAAAGCCCAAATCCAACGGCAATAACTGCACAAACACCGCCAATTACCGAACCAACAACCACACCATTGGAAGACTTGCTGCCACCACTACTTCCCGAAGTCCCTGTACCGTTATGCGAGGGACTAATCGGTGTACTCCCAGTCGGTGTCCCGGGTTTCCCAGGTGTCCCTGCCGATGGAGTACCACTATCCTTACCAATATCAGGATTACCACCAGTTTTTACAATGACATTACTTGTAAATGACGGAATTGGTCCATAAATCTGATTGTTCGAAACATCTAATTCTCTAAGATTAGGCAAAGCTGTAAGCTCAACCGGGATAGTGCCCGTAAGATTGTTATTAGCAAGAATTAGTCTCTGCAATGAAGTAATCGATGAGAAATTCGGAGAAATTGTACCGGTAAGACCCATTTTCTGAAAATTGACAACAGCAATGTTTCCACCGGAACAAGTGAGCCCCAACCACGGCGCGGTGCAAGGATCATTCCCTTTCCAGTTCTCGGCGAACACCGTCGGATAACCGATTGGCTGCGCAATCGAAAGCAACGAATTCACCCGGGGATCGCAGGCAATTCCGGGAACGGGCAAGCAGAAACTATTAGTCCCGGGGATCATATCAACACCAACCGAAGGACCGAACTTTGGGGTCGGCCCTTGTAACTGGTTGTTCGTCAAATTCACAATCATAAGCGCCAGAAGATTCACCAAAGACGCCGGTACCGGACCGGTGATTCCATTGTCCCTGACACTGAAGTTCTGCAACCCCGAAATTGCCGAAAAATCCGGCAACGGACCGGAGAAGGAATTGCTCTGTAACCACACTTCGGTTAATTGGGTCATGTTCTGGATCACAGAAACTGAGCCATTGAGCTTGGAACTACTCTGCTGGCCGTTCAGCCAAAGGGACTGAATAGAAGAACCGGAAAAACTCGCCGGCAGACCACCCTCGAGGTAGTTGAACGCCAAGTGAAGAGTCGTCAGCCCGGTGAAGGTGTCGCCGCCGAGGAAATCGGGGATTTTTCCGGTGATGTTGGCGGCGGTGGCGGAGAAAACCTGGAGGGATGAAGCGTTTCCGAGACTTTCCGGGATCTCCCACGCCGAGAAGGGGTTGTAGTCGAGATAAACGGCTTGAAGATTCGTCATGCCGAGGAAGAAATTAGGAGGGATCGAAGAGAAGTTGTTGTTGTTGAGCAGGAGGAACTGGAGCGAGTTTAACCCGGCGAGACTCGGGAGCGGACCGGTGAGTTGGTTGGACATGACCTCGAATCTCTGCAAGGAAGTGAGGTTGGCGAGGCTCGCCGGGAGAGAACCCTCGAGGTTTTGGTGACCGACTTGGATCCGGGTGATACGGCCGTCGGTGGAACAGGCGACGAGCGGCCATTTGCAGGGGTCCGGGTCGGTCCAGCCGAGTGAACTCGGTGAATTGAGGCTCGATTTCAGAGCTTGCATGACTGAAGCGTCGCTCGAGAGGGACTGGCACTGAACCAAGACGAAGATAGAGGCCAGAGAGAGAAGAAGTAAGAGGGGGAGACACGCAGAACCCAGATTGGTTTTCTCCATTTTTTTTTCTCGAGAAAAACAGGAAGAAAATTCTCTGAGAAAGTGGTGGTTAGGAGGTGTTATGTGTTTCTTAAAACAGGGTTTCTTTTGAAGTGGTGAGGAATTTGGCAGTGATTTTTGGACAAAGTGAAAAAGGTGAAAATTTCCGCAGACGAAGCGGCGGAGACGAAGGGAGAAGAAAGGCAGACAGGGTGAAGGAAGCCTGCGATGTCTGAAGAAAACCTTTTTTTTTTTTCTTTTCTATTTTTAAAAATTTCTCTTAACTAAAAACTTTTGAAAAAGTAAAAAAAATATTTTTTTCATCAATTGTTTTATTTTTTTGTTCATCTGATCTAAATAATTTTAAAAAGTAAACAAATTAATTAAAAGATAAAAAAATTCTAAACAAATAAAAATAAACAAAATCTCACAAATTTACCCAAACAAGACCTAAACAAAATCACTGTGGATATTTTTTTATCGGAACTTTTTTTATAAACTACGACAATATTTAATGAAATTAAAGATTCCCATAGATTTAAGAGGAATTTTTAAAAAAATGAAAAACATAAAAGAATTTACAAAATTCAAAACATTTAAAAAAAAAAACTGGATTTTAGATATGGAGCTTGACTGTAGTAGAAAGTGATGGGGTTAAGCTTTGGCTTAGTTTTTTTTAAGAGATTTTTTTGTTTAAAAATCTCTTAAAAGGCTTATTAATTTGGTTTTTAATAAATTTTTTAAATATATTTTTATATTTATTTTTTTATAAAAAAAATTAAAAAATCAAAAAACTTACAAAAAGAAAAAAAATACCCAAACACAAGCTAAATGAAAAAAGCAGCTTGTCTTTGTCCATTATAGGACTAGAAGTAGGCCCCCACTTGATTAAGACTCAGTAAAATAATCGCTTTAAATTTTAGTTTTTAAGTTAATTTTTAAAATTTTAAAAATTTAAATTTTTTATAAAAATTTAAATATTATTTTTTAAAAATTAATTTAAAAAAATACCAAATATTATTATCTTGTCTACATAAAATCAATAGCAAATTTCATTTAGGTGGACAACTAGTTGAAAATTTATATTATAAATATTTTTTTTATATTTAACACTTCAAGATAAAGCCATCTCTCAACTGTCATATATGTTGAAAATAAAATCATAAAAATAATTTTAAAAAATTTTGAAAAATTTGAGAGTTATGTCGTAAATGCAATTAATAGATTTGTAACTAAAATTGTAAAAAAGTTAATTTTTAAGTAATACTTTTAAATTATTATAATGATAAGTAATAATAAGTGCTAATTTTGTGATTTTATTATTTTTTATAATTAATTTTTGAAAAAATTTTTATTTTAAATTTGTTATACATATATATATATATATATATATATATATATATAGTGATCCAATTTTAAGAATTCCTTTTAAGTCTTATAAAACTCGTAGCACTAGAACTAGATTGGTACAATTTGTTTTATTTTGGTTTAAAAAGAATTTATTTGGATGATTTAAATTGTTTAATTTGTTATTTTTAATCCTTAAATTACTCATAAAAAATTAAATTAATTATCTTCAATTTTTTTTTAACAAAAACTTAATTTGTTTATCTTTTAAATATATTTATTCAACTTAATTTTTTGCATAGTGATTTATATAACGAGGAAAATAAATTAAACATTTTAACGCTCTAATTGGCAATTTTGGCTAAAAATATCAAAAAATTAAAATTGTTCATTTAGTAAAAAAATTAAAAAAATTAAATTAAAATATAAATTCGTAAAATATTTTAATTAAACTCTTACCACTTTTAAAATACAATAATATTTTTTATTTATAATTTATTTACTATTACTACTATCAACTACATATAATCGTTAATATTAAATATATAGAAAGATAAAAATATTCATTTTGAACGAAAGATAAAAAATTTAATTTTTTAGTCAATTAATTTAATTTGAGCTTAATTTAATTTTTTTAATAAAAAAATATAAAAAAATAATAAAAAATTAACTTTTAAGTTAGTCAATAATCCAACTGTAAAATTATTAAAATAAATCAACTTTAAATACAAAAAAGTTATACTGAACTAGTTCAGTCCCATCAAGACAGGAGAAAAACTGTATCCTTAAAATAAAAGAGAAATGTTGTATCCTTAAAAGAAGGTGCGTAAATTTGAATCAAAATTTTTAAAAAAGTAACTAAAAAAATAATAATTATATTTATATTTTGATATTTAAATTTATTATAAATTTTTTTTTTAATTTTTAAAATTACAATGTCCTTCTTTTTAATTTGTTTTTATATTTTATTTTAATTTTTCTATTAATTAACTGTTAATTGACTAAATAAAAATTAATTTTACTGTTAAATATTTTATTTTATTTTTCATATTTCCTTATTAGGTTCAACAGAATCAATTAATTCATATATATATCACCTTTACAATGAATTTAATTAGTTGCAAACCCAATGCCACCCCCCGCTGTGAACTCCATCATAAACCACCACCACCACCAGCCTGTGCACCGGCGTGACGTACTCCTTTTCTCTCTCTCCCTCTCTCTCTCTCTCTACAACCACAATTACAAACTAAACCTCCCTTCTCCCTGCCTCCAAACCACTGTTCATCGTCTTCAACCCGACACGTTTTTTTTTCTTTTTTTCCTCTCTTTCTTTTTAACCTAAACCCACTGCCTCTCTTCCCACCTAAATCTTGATGGTTCAGAATTGGATTTTGATCCCACAGCACTTCTCATCTATAGTTTAGAATTTGGATGGGTTTTGGTTACCCCTTGTGATTTTGGGTGGGTTCCCGTTGGTTT
>JAOTRH010000008.1:2964998-2987346 GCA_034768845.1 Heliamphora exappendiculata | reverse complement strand
GAGAACTTCGAGAGTTTGTTAAAAAGAAAACGTAAACGAGCCGCAGTATATGTTTTGGTGAAGAAGTCAGCTAATAGCAATGAGGGGACAAAAGGCAAAGTGATAGTGCCACCCTGAACAAAATGATAATCAATCTCAATATACTTGGGACGCTCATGAAAAACTGAATTGTGGACAATTTGAATAGCACTTGTATTATCACAATACAAAGAAGTAGATAAAGGAAGCGAGACTCCCATATCAAACAGAAGCCACTGGAGCCACACGATCTTAGCAATAGCATGAGTCATGGAATGATACTCAGCTTCGGCAGTAGAACGAGCAACCACAAATTGTTTCTTACTTTTTCAAGAGATAAGAAAATCCCCAAAAAAAAGACAAAAAACAGAAGGATCACTCGCCCAATTGGCATCAGCATAAGCCTTAAGAGTCAAACTTGAAGTGGAGGAGAGAAGAAGACCCTAAAAAATAGTACTACGAACATAACGCAATATTTGCTGTAAAGCAGCCCAATGAGTAGACTGGGGAGCCGAGACAAATTGACTCACGATGTGCACAGTATATGCAATATCATGACGGGTCACTGTGAGATAGACTAAGCAACTAACTAGCTCACAATACACAGTTTGATCTTCAAGTGGAACAACATAGGGAGAGAATTTGGCATAGAGCTCAATGTGAGTGGCAACCACCTTGTCATTGGTGAGATTGGCACGATGAAGAATATCTGTAGCATACTTGGTCTGAGATAAAAGGTAGCTTTTAGGAGAAAATGTCACCTCGATGCCTAGAAAGTAACATAGAGGACCCAAATATTTCATTTTGAATTCTTGAAATAAATGAAACTTCACTTCACTAATGGCAACATAGTTAGTACTGGTAATGATCATATCGTCCACATCTAATAATAAAAGAACTAAGCAGTAGAGGTGCGCCGAGTAAAAAGGGCAGAGTCATGCAGACCAGGTTGAAAATCAATGAATAACACTGCTGATTGAAATCATGCATACCAAGCATGGGAAGACTACTTAACCTCATATAAAGCGCAACGAATGTGACAAATAAGCCCAGGAGGATGAGAAAAACCAGAAGGATGACGCATATAAACTTCTTCAAACAAATAACCATTGAAAAAGACGTTCTTAACATCTAACTGAGACAGAGGCCACTGGTGTATAACGGCCACAGCAATCAAGGTGCGAACAATGGTCATCTTGACAACAGGAGCAAAGGTCTCATAATCAACATCAAACTCCTGAGAAAACCCTTGAGCAACTAAACGAGCTTTGTACCTTTCCAAAGAACCATTAGAGTGAGTCCTGACTTCGTAGACTCATTTGCAAACAATCAAATTCTTACCATCCGACAGGGGGACCAATTCCCAAGTTTGAGTCTTAGTAGGAGCAGTAAGCTCATCAATCATGGAAGCTATCCAATTAGGATCAGTACAAGCATCTTTATAAGACCTGGGTTCAAAAAAGAATGGATGCAAGAAAGGAAAGAGCGATTGGTAGAAGAGAAACAAGTACTAGTAAAACCAAGTAATCTTACCGATGGACGACGATCACAAGTAAGATAGCGACATGTTGGCACATTAGAGTCCAGAGAAGCAAACGAGGAGACATGGGAGCTGGTGGAGCATGACGACAACGAGAGTAAACTTGCGAAAATGGTGGGATAAAAGTAGACTGAGGAACATATGGCACATGAGAGATCAAGTCAAAAGGCACATCAACATCAACAAACATAGAAGGGGGGCAGAAGGGGGAAGAGTGAAGAGGTCAACTATGGAGATATACTTATTTGAGAAAACAGTAGAGGGAAAAGCATAAATGTGAATCAAATCATCTTTGACCACTTGGGCAGATTTAGGGGGTAGAGTGAAGTAAGGTAAGCAGTCAAGAAAAACGACATGACAGGAAACATACAGTTTTTGAGTAACCGAGTCATAGCACTGATAGCCTTTTTGATTGATTCCATATCCTAAGAAGACACATAAGGCACATCGAGCATTAAGTTTAGTACGGTCCTGTTTAGGGAAAAGAACGATACAGGTTGAGCCAAAAACACGCAAAAGGGAATAATTAGGGAATTGGCCATAAAGACACTCATAAGGAGAAACCCCATAAAAAACCTGAGAAGGCATCCGATTCAATAGGTAAGTAGTTATAAGCACAGCTTCACCCCAAAACATGGAAGGAACTAAGGAAAGAAGAAGAGATCTAACAGTTTCGAGAAGGTGGCAGTGTTTTCTTTTAGCACAACCATTTTGAGCAGGAGTATCAGAATATGAAGACTGATGGATAGTGCCAAAGGAAGCTAAGAATGCTCAAAACTTAGACAAAAAATATTTGCCACCTAAGTCAGAACGAAGAATTTTGACAATAGTGGAGAATTGATTTTGAACCATGGAGTGAAAAGATTGGTAAATTTTGTAAAAATCAAATTTATGAGTCATTAAATAAACCCAAGTAACCTAGTTGTAATCATTAACAAAAGATACATAATACAGTGAACTGCTCATGGTTACCACCGATGAAGGTCCCCACACATTAGTATGAATGGTATGTAATGGAAAAGGGGCAAGAGAGGGACTTCAATTAAAAGGTAAAGCAGATATTTTTGCAAATTTATAGCCACTGCATTCTGAAATATCACAAGCAGAAATGTTGCCTAAAACACCAAATTTTACTAAAAGTTTTAAGCACTTAGTAGATAAATGACCTAATCTAGAATGCCAAAAATAAAAAGGTGAAGAATTTTGATTCAAGCAAAAAGAGGACATAGCAATTGAAGTGGACTCCAACAAAATATGCAAACTCTCCAAAACATAAAGATTGCCAACTCTAGGCACGATCCCAATATGTGTCTTGGACTGCCGATTTTGTACAACACAACCAGAGAAAGAAAAAATAACATCAAAGCCAGAATCAGACAATTGACTAACAGAGATAAGACTTAAAGATAACTAGGAGACATAAAAAAACATTAGGGATAGACAATAAAAGAGATGTGCTGGGAAGAATCGATCCAACAGAAACAACATGTACGGGAAAGCCATTTGCAGTAGCAATGGTAATAGAAGACGAAGGAGAGTGACAATTTTTTAGAAGAGACAGGTCAGGAGTTGTATAGTGAGAGGAACCAGAGTCAAATATCCATGTGATAGATAAGTTACCAGGGAGATAAGAACCATGCAAACCAGACTAAGTGGTGGTCATAGTAGAAGCTTGTGGCTGAACACCTTGAGCAGTTGCCATGAAGGACGAAAACTGCTCAAGAATATACTAATCCCACTGTGGTAACCAATAGACTAATAGCAAAAGTATAATGATCCTCCAAAAAAAAATTCCGTCAAAGCCAACAATAAAATAATGGGACTAGGTGATATACCGAACCTACGGTGAATACTAGTAATGACGACAAAGGAAGAGCCAGCGGCGAAAGCCAAGTTGTCAGTAGAGTAAGTATCCTTCAAGATGTACGGTTAAAACCAACAATACACTAATGGTCCAATAATATATGATGAAATCAATAATATAACAATGAGAATAAACCAAATCAAGAGCAAGAGGAAGCCAATACCACAAACCAGCAATACCAAAACCAATACCACAAATTAGCTGGATCAATACCAATCAGCGGGGAATCCAATACCAAGAAATAAACTAACAATTAGTTGGATCAATACCAATCAGCGGGGAATCCAATACCAAGAAATAAACTAACAATAAAATTCTTCATGACACTTAACCAATATGAGTTATTATCTCATGTCAATCAAATGCTAATAGTTTGCAATTTGTCCTCGTACATAATTTAAAGACGAAAATTATAAATAATCTAAGGTGTGCAAATCCAAGATCAATATAATTTGTAAACAAATCCTCCAAAGTATATGATCAAACCCGCAACTAACCAAGATCCAATAAACCAAGGGAACCAATAGCAACCAAAAAACAATAACTAAAACAAACACCAGTCAACAAAGCAGCGTAACCAAATAGCAAGGTAACTAGAAGCGATGGCAAGAACCAATAAAGGAGGCTGACGGTGGTGAGAACCAATAGAGGAAGCGAAGCTAGAGAGGGGCGATGGCGGCGTGGCTGGAGAAAGGCAATGTCGGTGACATCGTGACCAGATAAGAGCGATGGCGGCTAGGGTTTGGACATAAGAGGCTGATGGCGGCTCATACTGAGGAACATAATGCCAGCTTGAACAAAGGTGGTCGGCGGCAACTGAGACAGAGGAGGACCACGGTTTGATCAGAGGTGGTCGGCGGCGAGGGTTTGCCACTATGACGGCGGCTAGGGCTTGTTAGGATTTGACTCTGATACCATGTCAAACATAATCAATGTTTATTTGCAAATCATTAACTTAAATTAATACAAAGCTAAGAGAAGTTTATATAGGCTAATCCTTGTTAACTTAAAGACTAAACTATTCACACTAAAAAGAATAAAATTACATTATTACTCCTCACAATAAATAGAAGTTTTTCCCACCTCCAAAGAAAATGGATGCATGTGCCAAGCTGGCAATCCACCAAGACAATCCAAGCCAAATGTCACACATTGGTGACATTGTCGAAACTGGCATTCAAAAGTGGCACGCACGATCTAAAAGAATAAAAAATTTGTATAATTTTTAGTTTACCTTCAAAGAGGTATAGCTATATATTTATATTAAAAGGGCAACCCGCTACATGAAACTCCCACGTATATAGGGTCTGAGGAGGGGATGGAGCTATCTATTTATTAATGAAGTAAAATTACCAAAAAAAAAGGAAAATAATAAATTCGCTAATCAAATTATAATCAATAAGGTACAAATTTCCTAATGTGTTGATTCTAGTAATCAATCCATAATTAACGAGATCATAATTGTCTTCCAATATTGCTTCTAATACTCCCCCTTAAGTTAGAGCAAATATGTTAATCAAATCCAGCTTGACAATTGATAACTGGAACAAAGCTGGTTCCACAGACTTAGTAAATATATCCGCAGTCTGATCGGGTGAAGACACAAATGAGGGAGTCAGAGTGCCTGCTCGACTTTTTTCTCGAATAAAGTAAATATCCACCTCTATGTATTTGATTCATTCATGAAGAACTGAATAAGAGGCAAGTAAAATGGCAGATTTGTTGTCACAAAATAATCGAGATGACCCTTTTTTTCAAAGCATAGCTTAGCAAAAAGAGACCGCAGTTAAAGTATTTCACAAATGCCCTAAGCTATTGCCCAATACTCTGCCTCAGCCGAAGATTTTAAGATAATTCTCTGCCTCTTACTTTTCCATGAGATAAGATGATGGCCGTAGAAAGTACAGAAACTAGATGTGGATCGTCGATTAGTCTTTAGACCCAGTCACCCAACATAATCAGTGTCGGCGATGCATGAAAGAACAAAATGAGTACTAGCTGAGAAGAATAGGCCAAGACCCAGATACGTCTTCCGATACCTCAAGATAGGAAAAATTGCATCTATATGAGCCTTGCAAGGAGCATGCATAAATTGACTGACTATGCTAACTGCAAAAATCAAGTCGAGTCTCATATTTTCCATGTAAATCAAGCGACCTAGACGTTGAGAAAGAGATATCCCACAATAAGAATAGGCAACCTCAATACCAATAAAGTACTTGAGGGGGCCCAAATTCTTAGTATCAAAAGTTTTGCCAAGATCTGTTTTTACGTGAGCAATACCTAACGTATAATCTTTAGTGAGAATAATGTCGGCAATATACACTAATAAAATGATACATCGACTATTAGTATGCTTACGTATAAAACAGGTATGATCAGAGTGACATTGGATAAAATCCATAAATAGGATAACATTGTTGAAACGGCTAAACCATGCTCTTGTACACTGTTTTAAGCCATAAAGAGACTTACGAAGACGACATACTTTCCCATAATACTCCCTCTTGGCCCGAAAACCCGGAGAAAGATCCATACCGATAGTTTCAAGTAAATTGCCATGAAAAAAAGACATTCTTGACATCTAGTTGGTGAAGGAGCCAAGAATGAAAAGCTGGCAAGGACACTAGAAGACAAGTAGTGATCAACTTAGCAACCGGGGCAAAAATAGCACCAAAGTCTTTGTTAGGAACTTGGGTAAAGCCTTTGGGCACAAGGCAAGCCTTATATCGATCCACAAAACTATCAGTGAAGAACTTGACACTAAAGACCCACTTACATCTCACAGTCTTGTTGCCAAAGGGTAAAGCACAAGCTCCTAGGTATGATTAGATTTCAAAACATCCATCTCTGTTTGCATGGCGGCACAAGCTCCTAGGTATGATTAGATTCTAAAGCATCCATCTCTGTTTGCATGGCAATGACCCATTTGGGATTCTAAAGAGCGCAAGACACTGACCGAGGGATATGCACAAAGTCAATCTTGTTAAGAAAAGTGTGATAGGGAGTTGAAAGATCATCATAAGAGACATACTATGAGATAGGATGATTAGTATTGCTAAGATAACCATAACAAGAAGGCGATTTACGATCACAAGAGAGATAATGAGAAGGGGTAAGTGTAGAAACAAGAGAATGGGAGGAATTACCTAAATCAAAATCCGAAGGGATGTCTGGCAGTGAAGACTAAGAGTGAGGGTGGCGAGCGTACACCTACAAGGGATGGAAAGGTCAATTCCGAAGGGAGAGTCAAAAATAAGAATCAGATGAGCACTCATGGAGAGCACCATGAAGGAGGGATCGAGAAGAGAGGCTGGGACAGCTGCCTGGGACGAATTGCCATAAAATGGAGTATGACATCAAGGTAGTGAAACATGCGGCGAGACACCGGATCATAGCAACAATAGCCTTTGGAAAGAGTAATAACCCAAAAAAAGGCATTTAACAGATTTATTATCCAGTTTATTACGACTGAGCCAACGATTCTGAACAAAACAAGTACGACTAAATACTCGGGGCAGAAGAGGAAACGGGGGAACATCAGGTTGAAGAGCCTAAAGGGGAGCCAAACCATGTAGAATGCGACTAGGAATGCAATTAATGAGGTAAACAACAATAAGGACAACCATAGGTCAATAAAACTTAGGGACATGCATGTCACAACGAAAGCAACGAACTACAGACATAATATGGTGGTTTTTATGTTCAGCAATCCCATTTTGTTCAAGTGTGTAAGGGTAGGTGAGTTGTTTGCAAGATACACATCTGAGTAAGGTGGAGAGCGAAAGGCATCAAAGATGTACTCACCACCATTATCAAATCGTATTTGGCGAACGACAGTATGAATTGAGTTTTGACCATATGAAGAAATTGCATAAAGAGAGTCAACACATCTATTTTTTTTTTAGATAGATCCAAGTGCATCGAGAATGGTCATCAATAAAAGTCACATAATAACGATGGCCAAATAAAGAAACAACTAGGGGGGTTTCCATATATCTGAATGAATAAGATCAAATATACCAGACACATGATATATACAAGGAATATAACCGGTGCAAGTGTGTTTAGAAAGTTCACAAATCACACACTAAAATTTATTGTTTTTACAAGTTTTGATTAAAGAAAAAAATAGCAAACACAAATATTGGAAATTAGCATATCCTAAATGGGCACGCCATAGGTTCAGTGTTTGAAGAGAAAAGACGGGGTATGCATATTCTAGTAACACAGTGGCCTGAAAATTCAATGTAGGTGGGGGTGATAATGGTGGATCTCCAAAGTAGTACAGTTCATCGCGCACATATCCTTGCCAAAATTCTTCTTTAAAATTAAGGTCAAGAAGCAAACAATGAGGACGTAAAAAAATAACAGCACAATAAATTTTTTTAGCAAGACGACTAACAAATAAAATATTAAAAGGCAAAATTAGGGAGATGAAGTACTAAAGTAAGGGTAATATTAGGAGAGATAATCACACGACCCTTATAACAAATACATGAGGTAAAGCCATCGGCAAGGCAAATAGTGTGATTAGTAGAAAGAACAAATAAAGAAAACAATGATAACTCACCAACCATATGGTCATTGGCCCCAGAATCCAGAACCTAAGTAGGTTTCGTAGATTGAGCATGTAAATCAGTAAGAGTACCTGTCGCTAGGGTAGTAGTGGGAATCTAAGAGATATCCTGAGCTTGGGTAGTAAGAGAAACAAGTTTCTCCTAAAACTGACCAATCTAAGATTGGAGACAGCTAAAGTCAAAGAGGGCTGAAGACCGAGCGCTTCCAATATGCTCGACAATAGCAACAGTGCAAGAGGATTTAGAGTTGCTTCAGTTCAGGATGAAGTTTCAACCAATGGGCCTTAGAGTGCCCCACTTCACCAGAATGAAAACAAACAACCTTTTCATTGGCGAAACGAGACCCAGAACTAGCAGCAAACGCCATTTGATTAGGTAAGGCAGATGGCTCTGGGACAAAAGATGGAGCTGGTTGTATCAATCGATAATGATGTTCTTCACCGTCAATAGTAGCAAAGGCCTCATATAAGGAGGGCATGGGAGATGCGTTCAAAATCTGACTGTGAAGAGATTCGAATTCAAGTTTCAGACCCATCAAAAACTAGTATGTATGCTAACACTTGAGCCGCTTGACCACTATGGAGGCAGCTTCAGCAGGAAAGTCACTTAAGGGTTCACATTAAGCTAATTCTTCCCAGCAAGACTGTAAGTGGCCAAAAAACGCTGTCATAGAATGTCTCAAAACCTTCTGAGAAGCATGAGAAATATCCTGATATAACTAAAAAAACACGGGCATCATTATGAACATGTGCATGCATCTGTCTCAAGGCATACCATAAACGAGAAACCGTGTTATGATACATGAACATGTGGTAGATGTTCCTCCATATAGTGGAAGATCCAATCTAAGATGGTGCAATTCTTAATATTCCATTGAGTATACTTAGGATCATTCTTGGATGGTGGTTGCTCAATCACCAGTAGCCAACTAGACTTGCATTTGCCCGCAAGATAGAGATAGAGAGATCAACTCCAAACCGCAAAATTTTTTCCATTCAACAAGACACTGGAAATACAATGGGCGGATGCAGGTTGAGAAAGAGAAAAGTCCGATTGAAACGACTTAGGTATCACCCTTCTCACTAGATTCAATCATAGTGCCAAACGAAAGGCAGACGGAGCCGTGGAAAAACTGAGAAGACTGCTACTGATAAACACTGGTAGCCCCCAACAAATATGAGTAGCAAAGGAAAGGATTTACCACATCAATAAATCACACGAAAATGAAGAACGAGCAAAGGGCTGTGTAAACCAGAGATATAGGGTAGTATTGCCAGCTAAAGAGTTGTATTGCCAGCAAGAGGTCGACGGCCAGAGGCATCGACAGTGAGGATAGGTGGCAGCAGCACGAGGGTCATACCTGACGAGGGTTGAACCAAAAAAGTAAGTTGAACCAAGAGGAAGTCAACGAGGGCTATGGTTGCACACTAGGATGGTCGAACTAGAGCGAAGGAGCGAGGGTTTCGGTGTTGGGACCAGAGGCAAACCAGAAGCTAGGGTTCCGATGAGGCTAAGAGGGTCGACTAGGCTAAGAAGGCGAACCAGAAGGGTGTCACTGAAGTTGAAAGCGCGAAACAGAAAGGTTCGAACCAAAGGTCAGGGTTTCGACGAGGCTGAGAGGTATCCGCGAGGGCTATGGTGTTGAACCACAAGAGTGTCGGGCTTCTGCGAGGCTAGAGGTGAGGGAGGAGCTACAAACCAAAAGGCCAGGGTTCCGACGGGGCTACCTGTCGGCGGCAAGGAGGTTTGGGATTTTCTCTTCTAAGTTTGGCTTTGATACTAAAAAGAATAAAAGAATTGTATAATTTCTGACTTACCTTCAAAGATGCATAGTTATCTATTTATATTGATGAAGCAGGATTACAAAAACAAAGAAAATAATTTCGCAAATCAAATCATAATCAACAAGATATTAATTTCCTAATGTGTTGATTGTAGTATCTACCCATAATTAACGAGATCCTAATTGCCTTCTAATATTGCTTGCAATAGATCCAACTGTTGCAGGACACAATATTACTTTGACGCCCTTATTTGTTTCTTCGTCCGAATAGACTACGAACATATTCACTAAGTCGGTAGGACCTTCTCTACTCAGGTCGTGAATTGTCAAGTTGGATTTGACTGACGTGTTTGTTCCAGGAGGGGGAGTACTCGAAGTAATATATGTTAAGAAACTAGGATCCCTTGATTTATTGTCTTATCATTCAATTATTTTTTTCCTTTATTTCTGATTTCGCCAATAGCTAACTAGACTTGCCTTTGCCCCAAACAGACAGAGAGATGGCCATTTCTCATAGGAGTTAAGCCAATTTTACAAAATTGTTTTATTCTTTTGGGGAAGGAAAAGGAAATACTATAGCTTTGTGATGCGGTCAACATATGGAATGTCAACTCATAGAATTAGGAATTTATATTATTTAGATATTATTTAAGATATTGTATTATTTAGATATTATTTTATTTTCTTTCTAATTAATTAAGATATTATATAATCTTGTTTCCTTTAGTTAAGGATTCAAGTTTCTATTTTTAAACTAGGGTTTAAGTTTATAAATAAGTTGATCCTCCAATGTACTAAACAGACTTTGAATGAATAAAAATTGAGTTTTTAAGTTTAGGATGTTATTTTTAAAATTTATTTTCTGCTCTATAGTTTCTAGTTCTTTAATTGCCGGCGATCCAACATCAATTGGTATCAGGTCCAAATTGATGCACCTCCAAAGTCTTATGCCGCTGCCGTTGTCCAGCGCTGACCAATCCCGCCGCCTAAGTCACCACCATCGGCGTCAACTACAGTCGCCGTGGCTACCACCACGACCATCGCCACCATCCCTTGCCTATGCCACCATCTTCGTCACCTTCGGCCTTCGCCGCCACTTCCATCGTCATACCATCACTACTTCTATCTCAGTCGAGCTCCTTTGCGACCGCCATCGTCGCCTCCCACATCATCGCTTGCCTATCATTTTCAGTCGCTGCCACCACGTTCAGTCGTCGTTTTCCCCATTGCTAGAGTTGTCGTCGCCGCCGCTGCCACCACCTCCTTCTCCTTGGTCGCCGCCGGCTTCCTAGTTTCCACCGCCTCAAGTCCAAAAGCCTAGCTCCCCCTTTTTCATTTCCCTAAAAAACTAAACCCTAAACCTAGCCCATATATCTTAAGCTATTTAACCCGACCCACATAAACCTAGCTTCCCCTTCCACTTAACCCAGCCCATTTAATTCCAAACCCAGCCCATTTAATTCTAGCAAGCCCATAACCCATTTAATTCCAAACCCTTTTTAACAGCCCAAGCCCATAATGCAAAAAAACTTTTTTTAAAATATTTTTCGTCTCTCATTTCTCTGTGATGTCTCCATCTTCTACTTCCGTCAAATCATGCAAACTTCCTCTACGTTACTTATTACTATTGGATTGTCCCACAACGCCCAGTTTGAGCTCCATCTGTGCAGTTTATAAAGTTTAGTTTCTCATTTCCTTAACACCTGGGTTCTAAAGAGTTGTGTGAGCTGAGCTTTTCAACTTGATATCAGAGCTGGGTTACTCTTCTCCCAACGTGCCAGGTATCCGGCTGTTGTGGTCCAGGGGTGTGTTGAATTGTCCCACATCGCTCACTAAGAGGTTCCTCTGTGTAGTTTATAAAGCTCTAGTACCTCTTTCTTTAACTCCTAAGTTTTAAGGAGTAGTGTGGACTGGACTTTTTAACTTGGTATCAGAGTTTGGTTGCTCTCTTTCCAGCGTGCTGAGTATCTGACTGCTATGATCCAGGGGGTGTGTTGGATTGTCCCACATCGCTCAGTTTGAGCCCCATCTATGCGGTTTATAAGGCTCAGTTTCTCCTTTCCTTAACATCTAGGTTTTAAGGAGTTGTGTGGACTGATTTTCAACTGTTACCACACGAATTCTTCGCTGTTAGCCAAAAATCATTTCTTTTACCATACAAAATATTTGCCAAGACCTACCCCCCAAAAAAGTCTATTGCTGCCACGTCTGCACCACGTAAGGAACTCCTACAAACAAGGCTTTGAACTGTGGGATTATTTATTTATTTATAAAAAAAAATAGCCAAAAAAGGGGAGTCAAAAAAACAGAGCAAGTGAAAAAAAAGGTAAAAAAAAGGAATTGAAAAAAAAGATAATCAATTTCTTTGAAGAAAATATGCAATGTATTTTACACTCCCTCCGGAGTAAAATAAATGACCTCGAAAATGCACTGATAGCAATTAATAGGCAACTAATTTTCAATAACAACCTCATGCAACACAATTCAAGGGTTTCTGACTATTTTTTAACGTTCAAAAATTTATTACAATTATCAGACACTTGGCGTGCCCTAGGTCAAATGTTGCTATTCAATTCATTTTTGGCTTACGTCAAGAGACTTAAGATGAGATGTAGCATTCTTATAACTTAGAAGATGCCTATGAGGACGATTTAGCGGTAGAGGTTTATTTAGAGGAAGAAGAAATTCTTCATCCTAAACCCATTTCCTCGCTGCCATTTCTTAAGTCCGCGAATGCTCCTCCTCTTCAAGCTCCGACCGTGCACGACATGCCGTTACAACAAATGCCTCCACCACTGTAACCCTTTCAGTATGAGCATACAATTCATTTCCATCAGATTGATTTTGTGGGCGTTAAAGATTTCTGTGGGTTATCAAACCTTATTTGGTGGCTACAACAATACTTACGATCACGCTTTATTGGTGCAACAAGAACCGAAAACTGTTAATTTATTCACACTAGTTTATTTATCTCGCATAGTCGCATTCAGTACTTCTGGACGAACTCGAGAACGAGTTTTTGTTCTCAGTAGAGGAGAATGATGCGGTCAGCATATGGAATGTCAACCCATGAAATTAGAAAATTATATTATTTAGATATTATTTAAGATACTATATTAATTAGATATTATTTTATTTTCTTTCTAATTAATGAGGATATATATGATTTTGTTTATTTTAGTTAAGAATTCAAGTTTCTATTTTTAAATTAGGGTTTAAGCTTATAAATAAGTTGGTGCTCCAATGTATTAAGCAAACTTTGAATGAAAAAAAATTGAGTTTTAAAGTTTAGATTGTTAGTTTTAGAATATGTTTTCTGTTCTTTAGTTTTTAGTTCTTTAATCGCCGGCCCTCCGGCATCATTTTGGCGTAGGTATATTAAGAGAAATTTGATTGATTCAAGCATTAGTAGAAGCATAAAGAATTTCCAGAAGAGACAAATAAAAGATGAAGTAAAATAATCAAATCATCAATACGTACCCATCCATTTCAGGCATCTGAATATCCATGAAACAAGCATCAAAATTATGCGGCAACTGGAGCAATACAAGAGCAGCTTTGCCACTCTCAGCACATTCCACATCAGCCCCAAGCTTCTTGAGTGCACCAGCAGCAACCCTGCGGTTCACTCTGTTGTCATCGACCACCAAGATTTTCTTTCCACAAAGCAAGCTCCGAAGGAAAGCAGGTCCATTAACCAGGTCTTTGCCTTGTGTTTTCTTCCCCATTCTGAAGACCTGTTGAAGACATGCTGCCACCATACTTGCTCTCAAAGGTTTCATGATCACAGTATCGGCAAAACCTGCTTGTTTTGCTTTGTCAAACTCAGCTCCAGTAATACTGGTTGCAAGTAAGATCATCTTAGGCAATATAAATGCGTGATCATTCTGTTTCCAGTCAAGTAGCCGTAAATCTAGACTAGCATCCTCACCAGACATCCACAGATCCTTCTCAACTAGAATCATGTCTGGTTGCCTTCCATTTCTGCCATGGTCATAAGTAATTTAATTCAAGAAGTTGAATGATATTACTTCAGCACATAGTAGCAGTAAGTCTTAATTATATCTAAACATAAAAAATAAAGAATAAAGATCTTAGTTTTCTTAAAGATTGTTCTTATAGCAAGTTAGAGAAAGATTCTTTTGGTCAAGCTTCTTCTGTTGTCGTCTTTGGGGAGTACAACTAGCAAGGATCAAAATTTCTTCTTGGTGAATGGTTTGGGCGGTTCGTAAACCGAAATGCTGCGAAAGTCTAATGGAAATAGGAAAAATGGAAATATTAGGAAACATCAATTAAAATATATTTTTATGTGATTCTAAGGTTAGCAAAAAAATTTTTTTTCTTTTTAGTGTATTTGAATATAGTCAACTTTTTCAGAATTGGAATAATGTGAATACCAAACACTTTGAAAGTCAAATAATGTCAATTATTTCATTACTACCCAAAACCATGTAGGGATTAAAAGAAAACAAATATAAGAAAATAAAAAATTCTAATATTGGTAGGGACTGAAAGGAAACAAAAAATGTTGAAGACAATCTTTATAAAGGGTAACATAAAAAGAGAATAAGTGATTTAATCATGCTTGTTGTCTTCTTCTCGCTCTCTCTCATATTCTTCTCTATAATTTCTATGATACTTTAATAAATTTAAGGTCTTTTGTGGTCTCAAAATCTCTCTCCCTTTCCTCCCTCTTCTATTTCTCTTCCTACCTCTCTCTCAGTCTCTATATACGAAAAGAGGTCAATCAAAATGAGCATTGTTGGGTATTGCTAATAAATGTCAAAAAGGACTCATTGTTTTGGACCTTTGGTATGTTTCATAGTGTTTCAATACGTTTCACGCAATTTCAGTGTGTTTGATCTGTTTCACCATGTTTCGGTGGAAATATTGAAATCTTGATATTCCACCAATGATTTGTTTCGATTTCCTAGAAATGAAAACATTCCTACTGTTTTGATGGAAACGAAATGAAAATTTGTTCCTTGAGTACAAGCATGCATTACTTATCACTAGAAATTTAGTTGCGACTACACTTGGGCAATACTTTCTAGATTTTCCTGGCACACAAAAGCTTAGAATTTTTTATGCTGGGATCGGTTTTCAGAGTAACTCCTGTTGGAGTTTCTTTCCCTGCCATGCTGTTTGTAGGTCTGGTAAACATGCAGATCTTGTGACAGATAGGACTCATCAGAGATCATGGTTTAGCTAACTAGATAATCCAAAATCCTTGTATCTATGTGGCCTTTCATCAATTGTTAGTACTCTGAAAACGTGTAAGCTTATGTTCTGGCGTGACAACGGAAAAATATAATAGGGTGGAAAATGATAATAATAATAATAATAATAATAATAATAATAAGCAAAGTAAAGTGTAGCAAATTTCTCAAGGTCCTCATCTCAAAATGTTACAAACTCCACTGCTTTGGGCACAATAAAACCCCACAACTCACTGTTGACTTCGATCTGGTTTTCATCATTGTCAAAGGAAAGTCCCTCAAAGGATCAAGTCTATCGAATCTCAAAATATTACAAACTCCAGTGCTTTGGGCATAATAAAAACCGACAACTCACTGTTTCTCTATGAATTCCCAGACCATGATCCCAATAGGACCAAATTATTGGAGTCTAAAATTACAAGAAAACACTAAAAGAGGTTTCTCTAGTACATACCCATGTAGGAGGAAACAAAAACTATAAAAATGAAATACCAAAGAAAAAGATCTGAGATTATATGAAAAGGAGGGGGGAATAAATGATTGTCTACTTTTGAAGGACCACTTAAATCGAGAAGAAATGGCAAAGAAAGCGTTTATACAACTTTTAAGAGTTCCAAGTTGTTTTTCTTTTCAATCCTGGGCTAACAAGATTGTACACAGCTTTTGCCATTTTGACATCGCAGAGACAGTACACAACCAAACCAAACCAACAAACAAAACAAAGGCTTGTGTCCCAGTCAATTAGAATCGGCTCCATGTATCCTTTTTAACCGTTCTACTCTGTCAAGATATATATGTCCAATTACTTTCAATAAGCACATATCAGCAAGAGAAAGTATCAGTGGTTTAAAACAGTTAATTGATGACAACATCAGGCCTAGCCATATCAAGAAGAGAGAGAGAGAGAGAGAGAACTTAAATCTATTGGGCACAGACGTAAAATTAATTTAAATTAATTAAAGTTGGAAAATTTCAAATTCCTCATGGATACCAAGGATTTGGAGCTAATTAAACATTTAAAAAATATAAATTATGAAACGAAACTAATACTTACTTTGATCCTTTTTCTCTATTTTTGCCAGAAATAGCAACTGCCATCCCAATGCTACTTACAACCTCAACTAGGATACCTAGTCTCTTCAGATGGTATCTGGTTACAGCTGCTCTAACTGGTTTCCCATCAACCACGATTGCTTTCAATCCTTTAAATCCACCAGGCAGATCATCATGGAGTGGTTTTTTCATCTCCCCAAATGCATTTTTCTCACATCTTCTAAAGACTGAAGTGAATGAAAATGTGCTTCCAACTTGAGGTCGGCTAAGGAAATTTATCTGACCACCCATCAGGTCAACAAGACACTTGCTAATGCTCAACCCAATACCTGTTCCTCCATAATTCCGTGATGTGGAACTGTCAGCCTGCATGAAAGGCGTGAAAACCCGCTCCTGGGCACACACAGGGATGCCAATCCCCGTATCTTCCACCCATACCAACAAAGTAACATTCTGAGAATTCTCCTGAGAGGCCATCGGGAACTCTTCATCAGAAAATAAATTCGTAAAGCTGCAGTCATCAACTGCTTCACAACCGCTTAAGGTTTTAAACTGACAGCCACCTGACAGAACCACTCCGGAACCTCCATTCAAATAGGATTCAGCTTTTGCATCCATTACCGTCTTTGCATGTTCTGCTAGATGAACTTGAACAAATATATGTCCTTGCTCTGTGAACTGACAAAGGCTAAATTTTAAAAGCATATACAATATTGAGCAGGTGAAAAAATAAATAAATAACTTAAGTATCTTAGGAATATATAATTTTAAAAGTAAGAGAGAAATGGCAAGTTGGGAAAAGAATACTTTTTTATTTCCTTTTTTCCCCCATAGCCAGTAAGTTGGAAAAAATAGGCAGTAGTTAACCTTAAATCCCAGGGCTTCACCAGTCAAATGGACTATTGAAAAAGTAAAATAAGAATAAATAAACATTCTATGGCATAGCAATTAGAGTAGTGATGTTTGAGTGCTTCACTTACTTTGACAGAATTCCCAACAAGATTTGTGACAACCTGTCGTAATCTTCCAGGATCCCCCATAACAATTTGAGGAACTTTATCAGAAACGAACACGGCAAGCTTCATTCCCCAATTTATTTTCAGAATTGAATTGAGAGTGAATAAAAATCCACCATGAATGGCACCAGTCATTGATTAATCCAAAAGAAATCCGTGCATAGAAAGGGTCCAAAAATAAAAAATAACAGAAGAAAACAGTCAGTTAAAAAGCGGTGAAATATGTACCAGTTCACAACTTAATCAAAACCAAATCAAACCAAGACTTGTGTTCTAATCATTTGAGGTAGCTATATGAATCTTTCTTTTCCATTCTACTCGGTCAAGGGTTTATATGTTGAGATAAATTTAATAATTTAAATATTTTAACTTATTAAGTATTTTGAGCAGAGCAGAACAAAAGAAATATTTTGAGCACCTTAAGGAAACAATGTCATCGGGAATGGATATAGAATTTGAACTTGTTCAAATCTTTATATGTTACCTCAACGCCTTTGTGCCTAGACTTCTCAGAGAATAAGGAGAGAACATCATCTAGTATTGAGCGAATGTCAAATGGGACTGCCTCCAACACTAACTTGCCAGCTTCAATTTTTGCCCGGTCAAGCACTTCATTTATTAAAGTTATCAGTGCCTTTCCACAAGCTTGAGCAGTTTCAGCGTAGTCCCTTTGGGTTGAACTCAAATCAGTATCTAGAAGCAGGGCAAGCATTCCTGCATGTGCATGAACAAGAGACAGCATCGCTGTAAAAAGGATTTAGATCTCTAATAATATTTACGGCCTTACATGGATTTTAAATCAAGAAGGGATCTTTGACATACCAAGGACTCCATTCATGGGTGTCCTAATTTCATGTGAGACAGTAGCTAGGAACTGGCATAATGACCCCCCAAAACAAAAGGCAAAAGGAAAAAAGGAAATTGGGTTAAAAGGTTTCCAATAGATTTGTTTGACAACAGGAACTAAATCATGCTCTTGAAACGGGTTTGCTGTGGGACCTGGGATTTGGCAATATCAGCATCTTCTGCTCTGACTTTCAATCTCTGCATTTCATGGAAATCGTCCTCAACTTTAACAATATGTATCGCCGCACCATATATCACGTACCCGACTAGGAAACCAATGACGAAGAAAAAGAAAGAATTGGTGAGCGTTGTCCATGATGTGGGTGCCTTCTGAAGGTACCTGCTCAGTATTCCAAATCCAAAAAATGAGTAACATTTGAAGACAATAACCTTACAACTCTCTCTTTCTTTCAGGTTAGGACCAATTCGCTGGTTGCCCTTAAAGGATGTGTAAGACCTTGCTTTCCATATGAATAATAAAAACTAGGGGCTGGGTGAACTTACCTACACACCATGTGGTGCTTCCTAAATGGATCTCCAAAATCAAGAGCACTGACACGCTGGAGGGACAGGTCACCATCTTGATATTGGTGTCCGTACATAATTAAGGGTTCTGAAGAATTAGTAACATCATACACATTCACCACAATGGCTTGGTTCCCAGCAAGTTGCCCAAGCAAATTCTCAACAAGGGACTCAACATCAAAGGCCCCACCAAGATATCTGCATTGAATAAGAACTTTTTAGCCATATGTAGAATTTTACAAGAACAGATGCAACAGGAAGAGAATTAAGGCGAACTAGAGGAGGAAGAGAAGAGAGAGAGAGTCTAGTCTGACACTTCCTACTCATTTTAGCACCCCTTATACTGTCGTACAAGAAACAAAGTAAAACTCCAAGCATTTTCTAACAATATCCCATTCATATCAAAACAAGAACGAGAACAACATAAAACTCCAAGCATTTTCCAACACTAACCCATTTATATCAAAAGAAGAACACGAATATTATCCCTACACATGTAAATCCCAAACATTATAAGCATATAAAAATGACATTACTCTAGACGTATAAAGCATGTGTAGCAAAAAATGGCCCACACGGCTAATTTAAATTGTTGATAGAAATTTCAAGCAAAATTCAGTTAGAAGTTTAAATTTGGAAATCTATATTTGTCCAAAGGAGAGCAAATTATTCCACAGAAAAACCACTTATCATTAATCAAGAAAAAAAATAATTACACGCACAATATACACTGAATGTCCAAATCTAGTGAAACAAGCTTTGCGCAAACAAACAAACAAAAAAAAACAATGTTTCAAGCACTCCACCGTCCACCCCCCCATCCCCCCCGGCCCCCCAAAAGAAAAAAAAGAACAAGATCAAGATGAATAAATACGTAAACCAAAAAAGTAAAATGACTTTATGTTCAATCTGAGATGGAACTTAGCTCAAACAACAGCACATTATACCAATCTCCGAGAAAAGGCTACGGTTGGATGCCAGACCTTACAAAATGACTGCTCTCATAATCGAACCCGCATTCCTAGACAACAGCCCAAAATATTCACCAATGCACCAAGCAATGTACCCAATACCTCTATCGAGAGGGACAAATAAAAAGAAAAAAGGGTCTGTCTAATGGAAACTAAATCAATTGCAGTGAACACTTTAAGTTGCCAAAATAATACTTTCCGTCACTTGAGGTTAATTTATATTCAATGCAAGTTTAATTTAGAAACAATGGCCACTAAGTGCAACCAATGATATGTGAAAAAAAACAAAAACAAAAACAAAAACAAGTCTTTCAGACTTGACCATTGGTATATTTAGACTATTTTTTTTTTAGCTTTTACAAATTGTTTTTTTTTTTTTGGGGGTAATTGTTTTACAAATTGTTATCCATTGTGCACAATCAAATGGATGTATCTGCAAAGTAGTTAAAAAGATTGAGTTTTCTATGCATAATTTTGGTTCACACAAAATGACAAAGTACACCAGGATCCCCATTGCATGGGCACAAAACCTGAAATCCAGTTATTACTTTCATTCCATTATGCAGATTGATGGTAAGGTTGTGATTGCTAAAAGACCAAATACAACAAAGGCCTCCAGGGGATTCAAAATATTTTTGTACTAGCAATACAAGCAATAAGACAGGATATAGAAAGAAGAAAATGTTACTGGAATTAAACATCACAATGTCACACCTGCAATGTGCCATTTGGTTAAAAACCACCTCTATGCAGCTGACTGTATGTCAGCAGAAGCCAAGTGAAGGTAGTAAAAAACTCCATGGTCAAATTTTTTTTGTTAAACACAAGTTGAAATAAGAAGTCAGCGACAAAAATGTTGAGCTCTCATCCTTCCCAGCAATTCCTTCACTTGTTTTTATTGGGTTCTCCTCGCTGACCCATAAATTATCATTCTATATTAGATCTGCAAGCAAATCTTGAATGCCCAAAGAAAACGACAAACACTAGGCATACCCTGCAGTTGCTTGAATGCGTTCTTCCACCGATGGGTTTGGAGGGAGCTTGGATTTGTAAACAGGGAATGTCAACACAACCCCCAGATGATGAGAACACAACAGCCTGAAGGGGCTTGTAAGAACTGCTTTTCCAGTGGCCCTGGCCCTTAAAATGTTTTCACGGTCCTCCTGCATCAAGGAGTGGATACATACAGGTCACCATCAATCACCCAATTGATCTAGACAAGTTTGGTCTCAAGTCCTTCGTTATAGCGTGGTTCACACTGCCCTTTCTCGATGATCCGAACTGTTCATATTGTAGAACTCATTTAAAAGCTTGTGGTTACCAATCTCCGATCAACTTGATTTTTTGCATGCTTGATCTTCTCAACATACTCTACAACATGAACGGTTTGAGTCATCAAAATGAGCTAGCACAAGCTAGCATGACACTTATAATGAAGGATTGGAGATCTCGGAGCCAGACAGAATCATATAACCAGGGAAAAACAATAAACTCGAAATCAATAAATTACCTCCCCTGACATCATATCAAGTGATCCAATGTAGGAAACTGTTTGTTGAGAGAATATCACGGGGGCATACTCGTCCCGGATGGGTGAAGGCTCCTTCTCCATTGTCCTTATCGTCCAACCGTGTTTCCTCTCAAATTCTTCCCTCTCTGAGCTAACCACCCTTTGTGCATAGGCTACCCCACTCAACAATGGCCGCTCAAAGGCCGTCCGAGCCGTGTACTCCGCAAAAGTTTCCTATATTGCTTGGAGTGAATCATTAACCAAACCACTCAAAACTCAGACATATCATCAAAGAACACAACATTTTAATGCCCAAAATCAAAAAAACCAAATACAACGTAAAAACAAGCAAATTAAAACCTGATTAATTGCAGATGGGTTCTTGTAAATCATCAAAGAACGCGACATTTTAATGCCCAAAATAAAATATATTAAAAAAAACAATCGAACATAAAAACAAGGAAATTAAAACCTGATTAATTGCAGATGGGTTCTTGTAAACCATCAAAGAACACTACATTTTATTGCTAAAAAAAAAAAATACAATACAACGTAAAAACAAGCAAATTAAAGCCTGATTAATTGCAGATTGGTTCTTGTAAATCATCAAAGAACGCATCATCTAATAATAACCCAAAATCGAAACCTAATGTAAAAAAAAAACAAGCACAAACCTGATCAATTGCCGATGGGTTCTTGAGATAATGAAAAGTTGAGACGAGGATTGCGAGGGCGTGGACATGATTAACGCTGACCCTGAATTGATCTTGAAGCATCCTGGCCCGCTGATCGCACATGCTCACAAGCACCTCCTTCCTCCTCTCCTTGTTACCCGCATCCATTCTCTTGTAGATTCCGTAGCTAAAAAGTGACACAAACATCATCCAAAGCACAAAAATTCTCGTCAGCCAAGCTCTGTTCAGGAATGCGTACTTCCTTTTTGTGCCCAATTGCTCATTCAACCCCACAGCCACCAAGTGGTGGCCTTGCTTCTTCGGAGCCCCCATCACCACAAAACTTCTTCCTCTCTGTTTTTTCTCTCTTCGTGGTCTTCCTCTCTTTCCCACTTTATTTCTGAGCTAAAAACACAAGAACCCAGTGAATAAATTTGTACATACTTACATGGGTCACGATTCTTTCGAAAGTGCAGACAGTTTTTTTCAGAAGCATTTTTGATGCAGTACAGAGAAGGTACCCTCTCTACTTAACTGTTCATCATTACAGCTTTGTTTTGCGTGATTCAAATTATGAGAACCACAAAACCCTCACATGCAAAAAAACAATAATAATGAGCAGTCCTTTCTCTCTCTCTCTTCTCAGTTCTCTCTCTCTCTACATTTCGCAAAAGATCCCCAAAAAAAAACCTTCTATGGAATAAGCATGGCTTGTTTGAACTCTCAAAAGATGGACAATGCTCGATTTT
>JAOTRH010000008.1:2932068-2964898 GCA_034768845.1 Heliamphora exappendiculata | reverse complement strand
AGGAGAGGAGGGGAGGGGGTGACTATCGGTGGCGAGAATGGCGGTTGGAACTGAAGAAGAATGCGGTGGGAGGTGTGTATTGAGAAAATAGAAGTTGAACATACGGTTAGTTTTGGTAATTAGGTGTGCGCACAAAGATAAAAGAAAAAAATTTAACTTTTCTCCCATGCATACATAAAAGTTTTGTTCAAAGATAAAAAGTGTGTGCATTTAGAATTATCGTAGTTTTTGTGTGTTTTTTTTTTTTACCTGCAAAGCAAAGAGACAAAAAGTGGGCATCCCTATCCAGGAATGCAAGGTATACATATGGTTTATATTGAGCATATTGTGAGACTTGAAAGCCGCATATATCCCAACAATCCCAAGAGAAATGGCAATGATGTTGAGAAGCATGTGACTAAACTTCTGAACATCCCTCTTCGCTCCTATTGTCTTGTACGCCATTGTCGCTGCTTGGAAATGGAGCACCACCAAGAGGACTCATTATCATATATATGTTTTCTATTGTATTTTCTATATCTATATATATATATATATATATATATATATATATATATAGAGAGAGAGAGAGAGAGAGAGAGAGAGAACATGTTTTTAGTTAATTGTAAACAAAAAATAAAAAACTGTTGTCAAACAAAAATGGTAATTGAATGTGATAACCGTTAATGACAGCAATAAGTAGTTGGTGGTCGAAGGTGGTAACCGTATATAGTGGCCGAAAGCGGTAATCGTAAATGATGGTCAAAAATAGAAGTTGAAAAAAGTGATCGGAAACCGTTGTGGCCAAAAGTAGTAGTTGAAGGTGATAGAGAAAAAAATAAATAAATAAAAATTTATTTACAAAATAAATAAAAACGCATTTCATCTGTTTGTAAGAATTTAGTAAATTTTGAAAAGTGTTTATATTTTTGTGAAAACAAAATAATTATCAGACATGTTTTTATTTACAGTTTACAAAAAAACTAAAAATAAAAACAAAAAACAATAAATATAAACGGTACCAAACTAGGCAATTTTTTTGTATTTCTATCAAAATGTTTTATTTTTTTTAATTTGTAAACTATAGGAATGTAAAAACTAAAAAGACATTTTCCAAAGTTTTTTTTTAAAACGTTTACCAAAGAGAAAGTAAAATTCATTTCCCCCCAAAACATAGCCTACTTTTGTATTTAGTGAACCTTTTCATATTTTAGGTTAATTATTTTTTCTAATTTCTAATAACAAGAGTAATCTAAAAACAAAACAAAAAAGGATTAAAATTTGAAACCTTTTCATATTTTAGGTTAATTATTTTTTCTAATTTCTAATAAGAAGAGTAATCTAGAAACTTAAAAAGTTATTGGATTAAAATTTGAATTTCTTTAATTAAAAATAAGATGAATTATGAGAAAAAGATAATTTTTTAGATATCTCAAACAGAAAATTCTAACCTCAAATAGTCATTATACTCATAGGCCCTAATTGCCAAGTATTTTGTTAGGCAAATTAATTTTTAAGTTTGTTTTTCTAAAATTAGTTAGCTGGATAAAAAGCTATCCTTTTTGTTTTTTCTTCGAATTTATCAATATTGTCCTTTTAAATATTTGTTATAATGATCAAATATAATTAACATTAATAATAAGCAAGTTATATATCAAATAGAGATATTATCGTACTTTTGAATATAATAGATTATTAGAATGTTATAAGACTTTAGTATTTTTAATTTGACTTTGAGACATTTTAAATTTCTTTTTTTTTTATTAAACGAAATATGTAGCCTTTTTTTTATTAGAGAGAGTTGACACAAACTTGTTAACTTCACCAGCAAAGAAGATGAATCCAAAGACCATAAGAAATGGGTGAACCTGCCCAAAAAATTTGTTGACATAATGAATGAACAAGAAGTCAAGAACTTGTGTTTAAATCTAGTAATTAAGCTAAATTATTAAAGAGGGGCTCTTAATTTCTTTACATTGAACACACAAGATTCGTCACCGGAACCAAGGTTGATGCCCTGGCGAAAATGTAGCAGCCAAACGAGCAAGAGGACAACAGCTGTTGCACCAAAAAAGTGTGCTGCCACCGGAATCCGAGAGGCCGATCTCCGGAAACTGGCTTTTTCAGTGTTGTCCATGGCAAGTTGGACACAAATTAACCTTGTTGAGTTTTAGGGAGTGAAAGGTTAAGGAAGAAAATATGGAATGAGACTTTTGGTTGCTTTTGTTTTAACAAGAGGTTCATTGTGTGCAATGGGATTTTTATAGATTTCTCTCCAAAACATTAGAAGAGAAAAGGTACCTTTTCTTTTCTTCTTTGGGATTGCTTGAAATGTTCAGTTTGGTATTTAGGTTGGCAGAATTTTGAGGTTTAGGAAGGGGAATTAGTTTCTCTAAAGTTGAGAATCTCGACTTTCTCAAAAAGTTGAGATTGTTCTGCGCACATGTTCTTCATTTGGAGCTTTGTTTTCCATTATAATTGTCATTGTAGCATGTGTAGGGCCCAACCCATAAGGCCTATGCGGACTCAAGCAATGTGACTCCCTAATTGGGTCACTTGCAATCCTCTCTTGCTTATTGTATGTATTGTCTTTATGATAGATTCATCTTATCCTGATATCGGTTGACAACATCAGGACATAAGAAAGAGCTCACAATCACTTCTTGTGATAATTGTTTATTTACTAAGATCGTTAAAAAAATCATTTTTCCATGAAATTTTAAGTAGGTCAGGGCATTGATTGTTACACTATCTTATAATATTTGTTTAAAAAGCCTAAATGATTTTCATATTTAGACCACATGTTTTTAAAGACAAATGTAGCTATTAGTATCCAACTAATTAATATCTTATACCAATAGTTTTTTCAGCATATCTTACAAGATGAACATTTCGAATTATCAAAGTGAACCCATAATAAACTCAACTTTAATGTAAAGTTGAGGTTCAACTTTAGAAAATCTTAATCTAAAGGAAGGAATCAAGTATTTGTTTAAGCTAAATAGTAAAAATTGATGATTTAAAGGCAAAAACAAAAAAAGCTCAAATTAGAACCTCCTAAAAACAATTATTAGTATTATTTTTATTTTTTTTAAGTTCTTTTGGTGCATAAGCGAAAACCAGATAAAATTGTATCAAACAAACTGACATTGCACCATGGAAGAAAAAAAGGAATATTTGGATTAACATTTTATCATTTTCTATTCAGTACATTGAGCGAGTTAGTTCTTTTTTCTTGCCAACAGCCAAAATACATAAAAATTAATCCAGCTTCTCTCAACTCTAGGAATAGATTGAACAAATCCAATTAGGAAAATTTGGACCCAAAAATGGGCCCACCTCGATGATTCAATCGATTCATTTATAATTCTCTATATTTAAAACATTTCTGCAAATAATTTAGTTGATCGAAGTATTTAGACAAATCACATTTATATTAAAAAAAATAGTGAAGTTCAAACACTATTCTCTAATTTTGTGACAAAAATATGATTTGTTCAAACATTTAATAATATCCGATCAATTTGATTTATTGCAAAGATAATTCGCTCTGAATATAATAAACTAAACTCTGAATATAATAAACTAAATGGCGTTGGGTCCAAAATTAATAGAATTTGACAAGTCCAATCCATTACTAGACTCAAAAGAAGCCAAATTCATATATTTATTAGTAAAACATCACACAACAAAGTAGTGTTTGAATCAGCTATAGGCTGATGGGAAGCTCTCATAGCCCCCACACTCTTAGCATCAAACAAACACACCTAAAACTCAAAGGATGGCAAGACACCAACCATTTATAGGAGCGCAAAAACAAAGCCAACCCCAAAGGTAATCCACCCGGCCCTTTCCCAACCTATACCAAGGAGAGCAGAAGATAACAAAAGGGAAAAAAAAATTCTAACTACTGTGTTTTCTGCACTTGGCTGGATGGACATTTGATCGGAAGAGAACTTCGATTCACCCGGCCCCTCTTAAGGGTATATTGATATTCATGCCCATCTTGCACAAACTATAACCAAATCTTATATATTTTGGATTTTCAAAACTCTAACTGCATCAGTGTGACATAAGAAATCTTCAATGGAGAAAAGAGAAATGCTTTCATTTTCTTTTACCTATGTAGCACCTCAGACCTTCACTAACTCAACCGCTTCGCACCAATGGATCATACTCTACTTAAACACAGCTTCATTCTTTGCTAGCCAAATAGACCATATAACAAAAAAAAAAACATACTTTCCCTCATAATCCTTTCTAAATTTTTGTATGAGTTAGAAAACCACCATAACAACATGCACTATCCAGATATACCGAGCTTAGCCCCAACCAATACATTATATTCCAATCCCACCACATTATTAATTCCCTCCGACGTATACTGATTATCAAACGAGCACATAATAGCTAGTCGCTTTTAGTTTTTTCTTTTCCCACTCAAACAAATTTACTCCAAAAATGTAGATACCACTTATTTGCAGTAGAATTCTGATATGCCACTGTTGCATCTTCTTTTTTTGTGTGTGTGTTGATAGCTAAAAGAAGCCTTGGAAAGGCTTATCTCAAAGAAGATTCATCAATCCACCAATCAATCCAAAATCAAATACTTGATCCATCTCCCAGTTTCAGTCTGCAATTCTATGCCAGATACAAGAAACTTTCTTATTTTCAATTATATCTTTGGAAACCATTCTAACACATTCCAATTATACTTTTCACATAAAAGTCTTCCCCCTTAAACTCTGTTTTTCTTTTCCAATTCTCTACCACTATTTAGACAACAATGCCATATTTTTTGTTTAAGATCAGTAATTCCTAATCCCCCAAATCTTTGCATCTTCTTATCTTCTTCCTACTGATCAAATGCAGCCTTTTCTTTACATTCAATATCTGCCCACAAAAATTGCATTTGCATCTTTTCCAGAGATCTCCTCACAGATTCTGGCATTTTGAATAAAGACAAGTAAAAAATAGCAAGTTTGACTTTTTGAATAAAGACAAGTAAAAAGTAGACAAGTTTGACTAAGTCTTCGTTTGGTAACTTAACTTTAACATAGACCTTTTGCTATAAATTACTTTAAACCAAATAAGTAAAAAGTTTATTCGGTGAATTTTAAGGGTGATTCAAAGGCTAAAAATCTATTTCACTTAAAGTGACTTTTAAGACAAAAAGCAATAAGGCAATAAGCAAAAAAGTTTTGAAGTCAAAAAGAAATTGTTTAAATATTTTTAAAGGTGACTCAAAGGCTAAAAGTGTCAAGTACCAAATGGATGTTTCTCCTATCAGTTCTCAGTTTCCTCTTCAAACTGCTCACCATTTATGTAACGTTTGTTTGGGATGTCTAAAAAATTTGGCTTATAAGAGATTGAACTTTAATAGAAAACAGAAAACAGAACCAAGTGTTTGATATAATTTGTTTAGGTAACTTTTTCTTAAAATATCTAACGTACTCTTACTTTATACTTTTAAGTTGTAATATTTGAAATACTAAAACGATTTTTTTTAAAAAATTTTTTTAGTAGAGTTGACTTTTTAATTGAAGGTATTATAGTTATTTCACTCAAAAAAATTAACATGTTTCAGATAAGTATAAACTTTTTAGATACGCGCCTATATGTGGTCAAGTTTTTTTTCGAGGCTTTTTTCTTAAAAGCCTCTCACAAAGCCCAATCGTTTGGGCTCCCATAGTAATCAATTGGCTTTCTAAGCCACAGCTTTTATTTTTTCATGTTTCTTGCCTGATAATGTCACATGACTAGCTTACCCTTAAATTACACAACTCTTAAATTCCAAAATTACCCTGGAACTACAGAAACATGAAAATCTACATTGGAAATTGCATTGTTGTGCAAAAGGGTAAATTAATAATTTGGAAAAGCCAAAAAGCCTACACTTATCCAAACAAGTTAGCCAATGCAAAAAGGCCCATCTTAAACTTTTAATCCCAAACAACCAAGCTTTTCTCAAATCTACTTTTTAACAAAAATAAAAACGGCTAGATCAAATACATGCTAAACACACTGGCATAAGCATTAGCTTTTTTTGCCGAAAACCCAACATTTTACAAATGCCAAACAGAGACGTAGTCTAGTAGTGACTATATAAATTATTGCCCAGGACCCATTGTTTAGTAAGAAGATGGAACATTGCTCTCAAAGTACTAAAAACTTACATCACCACAACCATCAACCCCGAAACCTTACCCTAGATTTGCACATCAATTGAATGATTAAAAACATGAAAGAGAGTATCTTTGAAACCGACATTGATGAATATATTTTTTTTCCATTAATGGCATGCACGTACCTATCTATACAGGCACGATCAAGTAAGTGACCAAAACACAGTTTGTTTTTCACCCCCCAAAAAAAGATCTCTTACAAGAACGTTCATGATTTCTACTTATATAGCAAAATGATGTGGGACTGGTGGAGACGACTGTCACTAGCAATCAGTCTCGTTAAGTCAAAAAATGGTTCTGTCAAATTTACCCCATTTTTCGTTAATTCCCCCCACTCCCTTCCTCTTCCATTCTCGCCCCATCAAAGATAAGTACAAAAAATTAGGAGATTCTAACCTTTGTATGCTCAGCAACAAGGCTATGCTGCATCACTGGATGACTCTACGACTCCTCTGGGAAGCAGCTGACATGATAGGCCTGGGTGGCATCCATGTTCTGATCCTTTGTCGACGAACTTTGTTGACTTGATGAAGTCTTGCTACCAGAAAAGTTCCGGTAAGGGCGGTGCACTGGAGGCAACAGTAAAGCCGATTGTGTGTCCATTGACAGTAACCGTCCACATTTACTGTACCACCAACACAGTAGTGAATTTTTTGAGCGAAATTGTTTTAAATTACGATTTGGTTTAATGCTACAGCTGACAAATTTTCAGTACAAATGATTTGATTTTGGCCAATTAAGTATGTTAGATTAAAAATTACCATTATTTATTTAAATATTTGGAAAAATGAAAATAAAAGTTTCAAAAAAAAAAAATCGAACATATTTTTAGTTCTTTCCAAATTTGTTTTGAACCAAATTCTTTTTTTTTTGCAAAAGACAAATGAACAAAAACTTTAAATCCCGAAACGAAATTGCAGGAAATCATCAACGGATACGAGACGGCAAATTCGGCAATGCATACCTGCAAACTTTTGAGAAGAGAGTTTGATAGCTGCAAATCCAGTGCTGCAAAAAAAGTGATTTGAAAACCTTGAATGTGCTTGAGATGTGATTATCAACATAGAGAGTGGATACTACAAATCCTAAGAGCTAGAGATTATACCAACAAAGAATGAAGAGCTGTTTCGCTTCTCAGGCCAAGAAAATACTGCAAAGCCAAAGCTGCATGTTCCTGAAATAGGGCAATAAATGACGACCTCAACTGCAAATTTGAATCTTCTAGAAAACTTCAGGGCAAATTTTTTTTAAAAAAACATCCCTAAACTACTGACTCAATGTTCTGAACGAGAAATATTTGCTTCTATTCCCTCCCTTCGAGCAATGAACCGTGATTATCCTGTCCTATCTTGCAAACCAAAGAAAATAGCAAATAAATCGACAGGCCTTAGGGAATGGAATGCTGGGATTTTCTCTAGTCCCAAAGGCAAACGAAGGAAAAAGTTGCAACATCCATTGCTTGTTGCTTCTCAATGATTGTTGACTCAACATTGATTTCGTACTTGAGTCGGAGGGCTCTCGCTCCATTCATCTAGTCAATTCTTAAACACCTGAATTTTTAATTGTATCAAGTTGATTCCTAAACAATTCGATATTGATCAATTAACACCTTGATGTCAAATGCCGTGAAACAAATGGACAGAATTAGCTGGCGTGACAAAACGTGAGTTTAGTCTTCAGTTGCCACATAGCTAATTCAGCGTTTGACGTCAGGGCGTTAATAATCGATATCAAAGTGTTTAGATACCCAATCGATAAAACTAAAAAGTTCAGTGATTAGTAGACATTGGGTCAATAGTTCAGGATTTTTTTTGTTTTGTTTTTGCAATTAGCTCAAAACTTTTAACAGGAAGGAGGTGTTACCGTGATGTGTCTAAATACGTGATAAACTGAGAAGCCCCTTGCATGTACATAGCTGCCTCCCTATTAGTAAAGACAAGAAACATCATTGGCTCATTGTCTAGAAGCAAATTTGCTGAAAATTCTACACACACACAGAGTCAACTATTATTGCCCCTTCTATTCTCTAATTCTACTTAATTGCCAAATATGAGTGCATTTGGACCTAATGATGATGAATGCCCTGGGACTCCAAACAACTCAACAAAATTTCCATTCAGAAATTAATGAGTGAACATCTTCACTAGTAACCGCACCATACCTTACTGCCTACAGCCTTGATGATTACATATTACATCACAGAAACTAAAGATACGCATGCAAAAAATCAAGGCATTTGAGAAATTTCATTCAAGAAATCATTAAAAGATGCATATTCAATACACGAGGTTTACTACCTACAAACGAAGGGATGTTTCTCTGGTATTATACGACTGATGGATAACCACAAAATTGAAATAAAAAATTTATAGGACAATTATAAGCTAGCGATGCTATATGGGACAAAATGTTGGCATAATAAGAAGTATCATGTAAATAAAATGAGAATCGCTGAAATAAAAATTTTGACGTAGATGTATAGTAAGATTAAAAAAAATAAAATCACGAATGAAAATATTTGTGAAATGTTAGGGGCACACCAATTAAATATAAGTGGAGAGAGAATAGACTAAAGTAGTTTAAACACACATAATGTAAAGCAGTAGATAAAATAGTAAAGAAGATTAATAAAATTATCGTCAATGAAAATATTAAGAGTTCACAAAAAATCTAAATTGAAATGAAATGTCATAATAAGAAATAATATGAGCCTATTGAATTTAACTAAAAATATAACCTTTGATGGAGCAGAATGGCGAAAACCATCAAAAATATCAAAGATATCAAATTTTGCTTTATTAGGACCACATAGCTGTTTTTTTGTCGTCATAACCATATAGCACTACTACTCATAGTTGTCGATACCGTACTGCCCGGTACGTAACGATTTGGAGTAATACTAGTACACTAATTATTTAGTTTCGTAACGGTCAAAATACCGGTCTGCACCAAACATATTGGGCAATACAGGCCTATACCAGCATGTACTTGAAAATATTGGATACGTACCGGTCCATAATTATTATTTTTTTTTAAATTTACTTATTTTTTTGTTTGTACTTTTTATTTTTATTTTTTATGTTCTAATTCAAGGTTCAAATATAACATAATAGAAGAGGTGGTCTAAGGCTAATCAATATTAAATCATTATTAAAAATCTCAAATACCAAATTTATATCTTTTCAAGTTGGCCATTTCATTATAAATAATGAAGTTACAAATTAATTTAAACTAATTAATTAAAATATTATTTTAGATAAACATTTATATTATACTAAATTATTTATTGTTGAATAACATCTTTTTAGAACATATATATAGTTTATAGCAATAATTCTGAAGCCTGAAGCGGTACCCAGTGTGTCACCAATACTGGTACGCACCATACTAATGAAAAAATCGGTACACTGTTCGGTACAACATTTAGAACCATGCTACGGCTACTAGTACTATTACTACTATTACTACAAATAATGGTAATAATAATAATAATAATAACGAGTAAAAAATGGACAAGAGAAATCATAAACAAAGTAATAGCAAGAAACAAAAATTATAAATAATAGGGTTAGCAGATATTTAAAACTTTAAAGGTGATTAAATTGAATATTGACTTAGAAAAATACATAATTTTTGCACTAATTGTCAACATCCAATGGCTATAGATGCCAAGCTTTTAATCCCGACCTTGAAACTGCCTTTCCACTAATGATGCAACAAATATGAACTGCACGATTATAAGTAAATAAGTCTATAAAGTTTTCCGTAATTGAGCCATGGCTGTATGACCTACCATAATTTGATGGAATGCAAACAAATGCAAGTAAAATATGCAATTCAAATCACAATTGGAACAAGCATGTTTGTCCAAAGTTTGCGATGTAAGCTGGAAGGATATGTGGTACTAGTGACCAGCCCAACCCAAAACCGATTGTACTACAGACTTTCCTAAGCTCATGCACAAGCTTGATTAGGCTCATGAACAACCTCAAGCAACAAAGCCCAAAAAGCAACCCTGCCTAATCCAAAAAAATGGAAAGAAGTCAAAGCATAGCTAGTCCAAACTGTTGGAAATGATTTAAATTAAATTGTTCTCAAAATGATGTATAATGCTTGGAATTTGGAAATGGATCTTGGTTGAATGAACTTACGTACAAGATGCATCCTTAAGGTTCGTGGTTCATGTCCCTTGGACAACAAATCCAGCTACCACAAATTGGTAGAATTCATATATCGTGAAAATTCATTTAAATTTGAGGTATATTAATTACCAAACCAAACAAAGCCTTTGTCCCAATCAATTGGGGTCGGCTACGTGAATCCTTTTACACTATTCTACTATGTTAAGAGCTATATCTTCAGTTAGTTTTAAAAGGTTCATATCTTTTCTTAATACGGCATCACATGTCAATTTAAGTCTATCCCTCCCTCTAGTGTTTTCATTACTCACGATCTTGTTGCTATTTCTTACCACTACATCAACTGGTCTGCATTGTATATATCCAAATCACTTTAATCTATTTTTTCTCAACTTGTCTTCAATTGGTGCATTTGAGGTATATTAATTGAACGATGAAAATTCATTAGAGATCATTTATGAGCTTGAACCTAACCTGTAGTATAATAAGTAGAGGTAAAAGAGCATTAGAGCATCAAGAAAATCCAAGATCATTTCGAGAGTTTTGTCATCAATCTAAGTTTCCTCTGACATCTTGAAAAGAGATTGAAGTACTTGGTTACTGCCAATTAGTGCGAGATTGTAGGGGAACAAGATCGATTCCGAGCTAAGTTAATCCCAAAGATAGATTTGCTAAATATTAATTAATCGTACATTGCACCAAATAGAAAATCCATTCTGCAATGACAGACAATCTGATCCGAGTAAGAGCCACATAAATGCTTCTTGAAGATAGTCGGAGCCTCCCAAACGTGCAAGCTTGAATTAATTCATTATTAAATAATGTCCCAACACAAGAATGCTATCGGCGCCAAATCTAATACTATTTCATAACATATTGGTGGGGATGAGATTGTACAAAAATAAACTTCTTCCATTTCTAAAACAGATCAAGCCATTTTCGTGTTTAACGAAGTCACGGAAATTTATGCAACAGCAATTATCTGGCTCATCTATGAACAACATGAGATTTTCAATGATAATGGAATGCAACAATGCTAACAAAAGGGTCATACGTAACATTATCTATTAGTATGGCAACAGTACTCATGAAGAAAGAACAAAGCTAAAGATGAGAATAAGGACGCAGCTGCAACTGATAAAGCTACCTCATCTGGTGAAAAGAAAGCAACTGCATCAGGATCAATGGAACCAGCTGGATGCAAGGATATGATAGCTCTAAAAACAGAAGGAAACAACAGCTCAATGACAGCGACCTTATCTGCAGCAACAACGCCTACTGTTCCTTGTCTTAGATTATTTGAACTATGAAAAGTGTGTTCTTTTAATGGTTCTATGATACTGTCATTGGCTGAAGAGGGAAGTAAAGAAGCTCGTTTCAACCAATCCAACCGTTCGTAGGTGAAAAGTTTCACATTTTGCACTACTTTTTCCACATGCAACAGAGAATCTGATAGTGATCTGTACTCATTAACCTCTTCTTCCTGTCTCACTGTTGATGTGTGGGAACCAGTGTGTTTCTTTGAAACTGATTCAGTACCAGCACCATCATCAAGGTGAGGAAAAAATCGCCGTTTCTGGTCAGTAAATGCTTTAAGAGCCAACCTGCACAAGTGGATTGTAGTCCAGAAACTGAGAGAGAGAGAGAGAGAGAGAGAGAGAGAGAGAAAATAGATTTAAAGAAAGGAAACTAGTAAACATTCTAAGTCCTACACAAAATTGCCAGGACATGTCCAGATTTTGGTTGACATTTCATTTTATACACAGTATCTTGCATTCTAATTCATAAAACTAATTAGGTGGGTGAAAACTACATGTAAAGTTCAAGAGCTAGTTGGACGACACTATGTGAGGACAGATAAATCACTAATCAAGACCACGATCTGTTGGAAGCTAATATATGGAGTGGAGTATAGAGCTACCAGTTAGTATGTTGCAAAGGAAGCTTTTACTAGCATATGAACATATGATAACAGAGGCATAAAAATGAAAATTAGAATGCCTCTAGTATCATGAATGCAGTTCGAAATGATAATTTGATAACATCACAGCCCTAGGATGCTCTCCAATTGGCTAAAGAAGGAATCTCAAAGTTCTCCAAACACATCTGTTTTATGATGTATTGTAATTTGTAAATTGATCTTCTTCAGTGGAATAATTCCAGTTCACACCTTTGAGACCATGCATTCCATATATTCGGTTTAATTCGCCCTTATTTTGAACTCTTTGATTCCAGTGCTTCCCTTTAAAATTTCAATTTAGCAAAGAAGAGATTCCATTCTTTGTTGTAGCAGTGACTTAGGAAGCATTTCAGTTATACTGCTCCTATATAAAGTAGACTTGATACTTATGAGATGTAGCTGATTCTCCCATAATGTGAACTTCATACTACTAGAAGCTTATATCAAGAATTTTTGTAGTGTAAAAAAAATACACAAATGGAGTGTTGGCCGCACATTTGTGATCATCATGTGTACGCATATATCAATGTAATAATTCGTTTCAACCTTAAATTGGACAATTCAATACATCCTCTGGTAATGAGACAGAGATCCACGCCTATATTATATTAACAGCTTGATAAATCTATAATTACTAGAAAATATCAGCTATAGCTTTTCACTTGTAAAAAATACAACAAAATATAGACTTCCCAAAAAATAATATTACATTGGACCTAATAGTTGACTGAACCCTCCCAACAGGAATTCCAATGAAGGAAATCACAGCTCTGTTTTAAGAGCCAAAGTCAGATGGATTAACTAGAATTTAAAGAAGCATCAGAATACCCAATATTTTAAACAGACCTGGTCCTATCAACAGCAGATGCACCAGCCTGGCCAGCAAGTTGGCGCTTCCATGCATATGCAACAACTGCACCATCTGGGCAAACCAAAGGCATGTGAAGGCCCCATGAATTACTACGTGACCGAAGTGACTCGTTAAGAACCCCAGAATCTTCCAACTGCCTTCCTAGCAAAAATAAAACAACTTGAAATTTATTTATGCAGTCAAAAACAAAATTATGGATGTTTCCAATCCATAAAAGACTTTGAATATCATATCTGATTATATGGTACAATTTATTTTAGTTTCTAACTTTCTGCCGTTTTATACAATCACTGACAGCCAATATCAAATAGAACCTGCCATGTAATATATTATTCCACAGGTTAAGACATTGTAAATTTGTAATCAGGCTATTGGAAGTCCTATTTTATCAAGTGTATTGCCTAACATTAAACATGTGCCTCAAGTCAGCAGAGAATCAACCAACTGTTTGAAGTCAAGTAAACAAAACGAGTTCGGATTGGTCAGCCAATTTATATGGTCAGCCAATTTATATGGGGTCATAAGTTCTGTGTCTTCTGTCAATCCTCCTACCAACATCCTTTCAACATTTATGTCCTCATCTGCACAACCGTTTTAACCCAAACCAATTTACTCTTTGCAAAGCCAACTCAACCAAAAAATTCACAACCTCAATCCATTCTTTAGTTGCATTCATCCATCTCAACATCTTAATCATAATTACACATAAACATTCCCCTACCTGCCCAAAATTTCACCTCATCAATGTCAACCTAGTTGTATGAACAATGTCTCTATATCTGCACTACTCATTGAGTCATTGATACCAAATCTCAAATAAAAAATGATGTCCTTGAACTTAATTCTAAACCAGAGAATTAAAGAAGGCATAGCAAGTCCAAGCAGACCTATATCAGATAAATTTGGCAATTGTTAATCATGTGAGGCCCGCCATGGATTAAGATTACATAATTTTATGGGGTCCCCCTACAACAGTTTTAAAACTAGGAAGTACCAAATGTGAGAGGGAACTGCATCTGTCCCTATGTACATAAATAAAAAGAAATATCAAACGTATACACTTATACTACAAAAGGAAGTGCTACATTTAGGATTTCTAAATTTGGAACTGCATGAGACTGATTCAACGTGGATTTCTAAAGTTGTAAAGCATGTTTAACTACGATGTAACATGCTAATTTTCTCATAGAACATTTGTTGACAAGATCTCGATTGCTCAAATGAACTCAATAGAAAAGAAAATTGCCATAAAAAAGATTCCATGGTTAGTGAACCTTCTTGCCAAGGAATCAGCTATGCCATTGCCTCCTTTCTGCAGCAAAATAAACTCGACATCTGAGGACCAGAACAACGCATGATTTCCCTCCTCAAATGAATGTTGAGCAAAATACCCAAGTTTTCATCTCTAATAGCTAGCCACCTCATAATGTCAAGGAGTTACCCTCACAAGACAATGACACATAACCTATTGAAAAGAATATCCTACAAGCCTTCCAAAAGAGCTGCAAATTTTATTTTGTTTCCATATAGTGTAGGTGCCTGATTAGAAAAATCTGACAAGAATTTACCATCATGGTCCTGTAAATTACTACCAATTGCAAGTTGGGCATGTCTCCCAAAAAAGATCCACCAATTTTGTTTGTTACTCTCTCTCTCTATATCCACACACACACACACACAAACTCTCTCTCTCTCTCTCTCTCTCTCTCTATCCACACACACACACACGTGTGTGTGTGTGTGTGTGTGTGTGTGTGTGTGTGTGTGTGTGTGTGTGTGAATGTATGCACGAGTATGCATGAACACGAGCGTCCATGCATGCATGCAAAAACAAAAGAAGAACCAAGAGAAGGAAGGTGGTATCTAGCAACGATCAGCTGACAAACATTTAGCTGGTTACGCTGGTAAGTAGTCACAATAGCTTTAGTGGTTGCAGCCTATGGCTCCACTTTCTCCTCTTGTTTATCCAGAGACAACAATCATGTCTTCCTTTGTTTTTTTTTTTTCCATTTTTTATTTGTATAAAAAAACTCAATTACATTCTACTAAAACCCCATGTAATTATTCCACCATTGCCATGGTATTGTGAATCCATTCTGAAGCAGTAAGGACCACACACATATGTAAACCAGGTTGTACATATGCATATACTATATTTATATCCTAAAGCAGACGAAACAAGCAGCACCTAAAGGTCATCCAACATTGCACTCACCTTTAGATATATGTGCTCTCTTACAAGATCATGTGCCACAAAAATTCTAAATTTCCTCTCCAACTCTAGTCCGTCCTCCATTTAATATACACATTTATGGTCTCATGAGAATCACTATCTTTCCCTGCAAGACACTGACTAGTCCTCCTTTTGTTCCGGGTTAATATTTCTCGAAGTTATTGGCACTAAACACTATGTTTGTATATGCATCCACCCAAGGCCCAACTCATACTCTCAACAACTTTTATAAGTGTTTCAAAAATAGTAAGCCCTCCCAACCGCCATTCCAAATTTTCATACTCTCTTATTGCTTCTTAAAACAAACCTCAAAATAGAAATTAATAACGACGCACAAGAACCTCAAATATTACTCCATCCAAAGCCAAAATAACACGCTACTTCTAACCATTCTAAAACTTGTGACACTGTTTTATAAATGTAGTAAACTGTGCTCATGCCAGCAAACCTGTTTTGTACCAATTTGATGATCATAAACAGCACACATCAAAAACAAAAAAAAACAAAAAAAAAGGTAGCATATATCCCTCAAGACTTCATTTTATGGGCCAAATGAGGGACCACAATAATTATCTGAACTATTCATCTCGTAGACACTGCAGGGAAGATCATTTATGCTAAAATTCAACTTAATCGAACATTGAACATCAATAGGTACATAAATAAATTGCATTTTATCTTAATTTTAAACTGTCCAATTTATAAAATGCAATTCATGTACTATCGAGGTCCAATTAAACTGAATTTTAGCAATGGATAATCTTCTCGGCAGGGTCTACAAAATGATCAGTTTCAATAGATAATATTCTCAGCAAAGTCTACGAAATGAACATTTCGAATTATCTTTATGGGTCCACTTCAGACCCACAAAATGAAGTCTTGAGGAGTCTGAGCGAGGTGAGTCTTGAGGGGAACTTATCATCAAAAAATTAGATTTCACGGCTACGCTCTAATATGTTTTGTACAATTTAATTACCATCAAAACCCTAAACCTAGAAATTGGCAAATTGAGCAAAACTTTGACCAGAAATCTAAGAAAAAGGAGAAGAAGAAGTTACCAATGGTTCGAAGGTCTTGGAGGTGCTGTCGCATGGAGGCCTCTTCTTTGATGATCAAATGCAAGGGTTTGGTGGACTGATGAGGCTGCGCGGAGACGAAGAGGGCTTCGAGAAGGCGGTCGGCGCCGAGCCTTATGTCGGCGATGAGACGGGCGGCATGCGAAAGCCTGTCCATCGCCAGCGCCACCTGCTTGGGCGGCGCCTCCGTCGTCGATTCCCGCGACTCCGCCGGAGAGTGGGCGGCCATCGCCGCCGCATGAAGCGGAGCTGGTGGTTGCTGCATCTCGTATCTCTCTTTCCGCTTTCGTTTTCGAAAAGGACCAGGCTTTGTAGTGGACCGAATATTGGGCCTTGGCTTTGTGCGAACCAGCCCCTAAACCGGCCCAAAAGGTGGGCTTTTTTGCGCTTTTATTAGAATTCTTACTTGAAGCATGTAATATGAAAACCTCTAAAGGGTCATATAAGACACCTATTCACTTTCAAAAGAAAGAAGATGGGTCCCTTAAGCTATGTATTGATTATCGTTCTCTTAATAGTGTACAAAAATATATTATGCATATGTTTTTTTTTGTTTTTGTAATTTTTGAAGATCATTTTCAGCATAACGTTTCAAAAAGAAAAAAACTGTTTGCATGTTAAAACGCCCTAAAAACAATAAATGGAACTCCATTAATTTCTACAATGAATTCTACTAGAGAAAAATAAATATGTAATAAAGTGGAATGACCCAAATACAATAGGTTGTATACCTTAGCCCTTATCTAGAATACTATAGCATTTTCTTGCATATGGTGATTCGTGATTCCCCGTCCCTGTCCCTATCCCGATCAATGCCCTGAAGCTGGCTCGATCTTCTCTGTTTTTTTTAGTACTTTTCAAATTATTCTCTTCCAAAAATGATTATTGATTTGTCTACTATGTGTTTTTATTGATGAATATTAAATACCATACTTGTTTAGTGTAGTGATTTAATGAAATCACAGCTACACGACAACTATAATTTTTGTAGTTTTTACTTTTATCGTGATAGATTGATACAATCCACCTACGTTGAGAAAGACACTATGGTCAATAATCACGCTATGTGGTCATGTACCACTCTTTTGGACAAGAAAATAAGCTTGAAATGCAATTCTTTAAAGAATTTCTCTAGGGTTTATTATATACTTGTTTACATTATCAAACTTTGAGTATAAATTAATTAGGTTTTGGCTCTCAGCATTTTTAAATTTAACCTCATTTGTTGTAGTTTTATATGAGCTTTCTCTAAAATTCGTTATATTATGCTACTATGTTTAAGATGAGTAAGTGAATCTCCTAACTTTCAACTTTTTTCCATATTCAAAGAAAAAAAAACTTCTGACTTTTTTAGTTAAAAATAAGGTGAGGTTTATATTAGTCCACCTAGTTTATTAAATCATTCAGTTGTCGGTTCCTATGAACCCAATCACACAAATAAAACATTTACGATCTTTTACCTGAAAAACTCCAACTCAGATAAAAATTATAAGATTAATCTAAGTCTAGATAAATCAAATGTTATACCAATGAATAGTTACAAGATCACTTACAGACTACAGTTGAATTCTCGATCTAGACGCCTTAAGGCTCGCTTGTCGAATTTACGTGCACTATTATTCGTACTCAATTACCTCACCAACGAATTCTTGAAGCTTTCACTTGTAGAATCTTCCATCAATAAATTAAAAAATTCTTCTAAGTTGAACACATATGTTCTTTATCCTTTTTGGGACTCAAAAGACACTTAGAGATATGACTTGAAAGTGATCTAGAGGCTCTGGAATATTGTTTTCTAAAGTATATTTCAAATTTGGTGTATGCTCCTTTATATAGGCAAATACATTCAGTGTAACGACTTAAGTGAACCATTGACCCAATAACTTGAGTAAAATGTTTAACAAACGCGATCTAGAAACTTAAGTTCAAGTTATTAGTAGTAGTCTACAAGTTTTATTATATATCAGTTTTATTTTCTATCTCCTACCAATATAAGATGGGGTACCACAATATCTCCTACTCAAATTATGTGACGCCCTCATCACGTGGCCCAAGTTTTTTTTCTGATTGGGATGTGAATAGCAGCTCATTAGTGAACACATAGCAGCCCATAAACGTGTACAATGTATATAATCTCAGAGCCTATAACCCTCTCTAGAGTTTCTACTATTCTATCTACACCGCCACAGAGCCCGTCACGAAAACTAGAATTGATTCTGATACCATTTGTAACAACGCAAGTGAACCACTGTCCCAATAACTTGAATAAAAAGCCTAACAACGCGGTTCAAAAGTTTAAGCGCAAGTTATTAGTAATTGCCCACAAGTTTTATTATATACCAAACTCATTTTTTATCTCTCACCGATGTAGGATGAGGATTTAGAGGTGTTCAAAAAATCGATAAAACCGTTAAACTGATCCGGACCGATTCAAATTATATGGTTTGGTTTGTTTTTTTCGTGAACGGTTTGGTTTCGGTCCGAAATAATTAAGAGTCGTTTCTCATGGTTCGGTTTCCGGATTAAGCTTCAAAAAATTGTATAAAACCGAACCGATCCGTTATTTATTTATAATAGTTATATTATTTATTATATATAAATTAAAAAAATAAAAAATACTATTTATTTTATTTTACTACTTTTTTTATTTCCTCTTTTTTATTTTTTATTTTTCTCATAATATCGTAAAATTATATAATTCATAAACTATTGATAATAGATGAAAAAGAAATAAGATATAATTCATAATTTATAAAAATTAGAATCTCTCTTTGTAAGAATTTGAAACAACTGATAAAAGAAAATATAAAATAAAATAATAAAAATAAAAATAAAATTTAATAGAAAAAATAAAATAAATAAATGTATAATTTTTTTAAACACAAAATAGGTATGAAATACTTGCCCTTAGAACCGCGGTTTCAAATTGGAATCAAATCGTTATTTATCGGTTCTATTTGGTTCGATTTTTTTATACATACCGTTCAATTCTATGATACATACCATTCGGTTCTGATTCTTAAACTCTTAAAACAGTTCAGAATGGTTTTGTTCTTAGTTTAGCTCAAAATCAAAATAAACCGAATCGTGAACACTCTTAGATGGGGTACAACATTCAACAATCTGAGTTCCGGTGAAACTCAAATTGTTAAGAGTTCGCTCAAGCAAATTAGTTACCGTTCGAGTGGTCATGTAGTAGATTGTGTCAACATAAGACGTTTTTTTTTTCAATTAACATAAGAAGTTTTGTTTCTCTCTCCCCCTTAGCAACATGCATTTTTCCTTTTTATCACGAATTCACAAAATATGGATGAGAGGACAACTACCATGCTAAAAGAAATTGCATCTAATTTAACATAAACAACTTTTTCTTAATTTTATAAAAGTTAAGAGCTTAAAAATCTAGTTAGGGAAAATTTCTAAAGTTTACTAGTATTTACGCAAAAATAATATGAATCAAATAATACCATAAAAAATATATAGATAGAACCCTATGCATAAAACTCAAATTAAATTCAAAATAATTTATCTCAAGATGATGAAGTTAATGAAAATAAGCAAATGAGTGTGTGTACGCTCTCAAATTTTATTAATTTTAAATTCAATCTTAATTGTGATCGATATTGTTGAATCACATTGAAATATTCAAAGTTATCACACACTAGAAGTCAAACAGAATACGTTTCCACGTGCATATCTATTGAGGATACGTTTCCACGTGCATATCTATTGAAGAGAGACGAATACTACCCCTCAAAAATAATTTATTTTTTAAATTTTTTTTTCTTCGCTTTCATCACAATTTTCACACTAATGCGAAAAATAAAACAAGATGCGTATAGGTAGCCCTTTCTTCAAGCTTTATATTGTATTTTTTTTTAATAAAAAATAAGTAATTAAAAATAATATAATGGGGGTGATTGTAGACATCACATCAGCAGAGGAATCCTATCACCATGATCAACCTAGTAAGTTATTTTTAAGAAAATTCAAAAAACAAAAAAATTAATCATATGTGCAGAGGACTTTCATTAATAAAATTAAGTGTGCTCAAATCATATAAGATTTATAATCATGAAAATTACCACTTTTAATAAACTACAACTACTTAAATTTTTAAAAAATACACAAGTTCTTTTTAAATAAGATTCAAGGCATCATTTATCATATACAAATTTAAACACGAAAACCATGATTTCAACCAATTAGCATAATTAAAAAATAAAAAATAATTCTAGGTTTTTCAAAATATTTATTTTTTAAAGAAAAAGTAATCTAAAAAAATTATAGCACTAGAAAAAAAATAAAAAAACACACTCTGGTCAACAAAAACCTAAATATGCATTACATGGCAAGGACTTCTCTTCTAGATTCCTAAGAGACGTCTGAAAGGGTTTTTAGTCAAATTAACGTATGGATGTGAAACAGATTTTCTAGCCCAACCAACATTAGTTTTTAAAAAATGATAAATAACTTTGGGATTTAGAAACAGAGGTCGCTCTCTAGGCATCTACACTTGTGTTCTTGGGAACCGCTCGAGCAGTCCTCTTGCTACGAGATTTTTGAAAAAACTTTATTTGCTCGAATAGTTTACCTATTTTTTTTTATGTAGTTTTATTGGATAAAGATGCAACTTTCTACAATATGGTCTGATGTGTTCAACAGTACTTCAATGATGAGACACATGCATAAATATTTTCATTGGAGTAGATTGAAAAAAAAAATATTTCAGGTGCCAACTTTTGAAATATTTTTTTTGAAAGATAAACGTTTGATTGAAGAGTTTACTTCGGTATTATTGGATCAAAAAATACAACTTTTACAAATTTGATTTTTTCTGAACCATTTGGAGTATAAGTTGTATCTATGTATCCAATTCCAGTTCCGTCCAACACCACCTTTTACACACTCAAAATAACTTCTAATACTTTTGAACTTGTATTCAACTTCATAAGAGTGGTATTAGAAGTATCAAGATCACGTTCTAATTTTACAACTCTCGACTCAAGTGGTTTTTTTAATTCAATATTTTTTGTGCAAATCTTTTTTAAGTTCAACAATTTTGTCTTTATAAATTTTGCATGATTCAATTAAGTTGTTTCTTTTTCTTTTATCAGTAATCATTTTTTTAAGATGACTTTATGAGTTTTTAATTAACTAATTTCAGATAAATTTTCAAACAGTTTTTGCTTCAAATTTTCTATTTTTTTAAAATAATTTTATTTTTGTAGTAATTTAAAAGTCATTTTTGTTAACTTAAAATTTTCTTCTTATAATTCTTCACATGCATGCTAAGGAGGCTCATCATCTTCCTATTCACTATCAGATTCATTATTATTATTAGCTGACATACTTTGTGAACTTTCACAGACATATTTAGGACTAGTGCATGTGAGCAATTTTGATGCATGATTAACATAATGTAATAAAGCAGTAAAAACAACAAAATTGTCGTCATCATTGTCTAAATTGTTGTTCGAAGAACTATCACCCAATGGCACTGTAAAAGATTTACACTTTTTCTTTTTCTTAGTTGGACATTCATTTGACATATAACCATAACCTTATCATTCATAGCACTGTATGCCTTGAAATTGAGTTTTAACCATTTTTATTGTCATTCTTAAAATTAATTTTGAGTTTATCATCCTCTTTATTTTTAGGTTTGAAATAGCTAAAATTCTTATTTTTAAAAGTCTTTTTAAGTTTTTTAACAAAATATTTTAAAATTTCAGCATTAAACTCACCATCTTCCTCAGCCTTGTCAAGATCATCTTGAACCTTTTTTAAAATTATACTTTTAGGTTTTTAGGTTAACGTAGGTTAGTTTCGTAAGTTTGAAGATTTCTTATCAATTGTTTTATTTGCAAAGTATCAATATCTTTGCTTTCTTCAATAGAAGCAACTTTTGGTTGGAATTTATCAGGAAGTAATATCAAGATTTTTCTAATAATGCGAGATTCTAAAATTTTTTAGTTAAGAATAAAACAAGAATTAACTATGTCACCCAATTTAGCATAAAATTTATCAAATGCCTAATTGTCATTCATTCCTAAATTTTCAAAGCTGGTAGTGAACTTTTGAAATTTTGAATTTTTACAATTGAAGTACCTTTATAAGTGATTTTAAGAATATTTTAATATTTTTTTAGCAATTTTATACGTACAAATTCGTCTGAATTCTTCTAGTATAACACCACTAAAGACGACATTGATAACCTTGTTATCCCAACTTATATTTTCAAAATTCTTTTTATCTCATTGTACATGTGATTTTAAAATAAACTAATTCATAGACTTAACGATGGGAGGGTCATATCTATTAACAACTGAAATTCAAACTCTTTAATTCATCGATTAATTTAAGAAACACTTTCATACGAGCTTTCCAGTATGGATAAGTTCCACCATCGAAAAGGGGTGATCCAATGGTCGATTATCCTTACCTCGAAAAATCCATGACTGACGGTTATCAAGATCTCACTCAAAAATTATTTTTAAGAAAAAAAAATTGTAATTTCTTACCAAAAGTATTATATTTTTTTTCAACAAAAACAATATTATAATTTTTTAATCAAAAAAATATTATAGTTTTTAATCAAAAATTTGAGTGAGCTTACTTTGATTCCAATTGAGAAAATAATAATATGTGGATCATTTTATTTACAGTGAAATGAGATATCGTTAACCATTAGATTATTTTAAGTCTAAGAAATTATAAGTAATAATAAAAAAATAAACCAATCTCACAAATAAGACATTTACGATTTCTTACGTGAAAATTTTTAACTCAGGTAAAAATCATAAAATTAATTCAAGTTCAAATAAATCAAGCACTATACCAATATTATATTAATTAACATTTAGAAAATATTCCGTTTGTAGACTAATTTATACTAATCGATTTTTTTAAATAAGCTAAGCACCGCAAATAGGGCTAACCAATTAAACACACAAGCGAAAAAGTAAAGCAACCACAATCATACACAATATGGCGATTTTTGCGTGAAAACTCCCAAATCGGATAAAAATCACAAGACTATTATAGGTCTAGAAATTCAAATACTTTATCAAATGTTGGTTACAAAGAAATCTTATAACCTCGACATTGCACCTACAACCAATAGTAGTAATCATATCTTTGCCGAATCCACGTGCACCAATTCTTGTGTTTGACCATCGCTAGAACCCACCACCGAAATTCAATGCTGACGGAATCCTTCACCATACTTTAACACTTGAAAATCCTCTTAAGCGACTCAACGAACATGAATAGATCATTGAAGATTTGAATCCTTGATAATTGACCTGACTAAGCGGAAGCTAAATATTCATCAAGTTGTAGACTGCCCTGCTCCGAGTATGTATGATAATGTAGGAGGCTCTTTGGCGGTTAGAGATTATAACTCTATTAAGCTGAAACCCTAGCTGTCCTATTTATAGTCGCCTATCAAAATCCTAGTCCGTTGACAGCAATTAAAAACTATCCTTACAGTTGGCCACTCGAGCGCTGAACTCTGTGTAGCATTTTTTTGCGTTGTCTGAGATATCAAGAGTTACAATTGACCGCTCGATGAAACCCTAGCTGTCCTATTTATAGTTGCCTGTCAAAACCTTAATCCGTTGACAGCAATTAAAAATTTTCCTTACAGTTGATCGCTCGTGCGCTGAACTCTGTGTAGCATTTTTTGTAGTGTCTGAGATATTGAGGGGTACAATAGACCGCTCGATGGATCGCTCGAGCGATCTTTCAAATGGTTTGACATCGCGAGCTACTTTTGATATTTTCTGCTCCTTTTGCGCGGTCCTGCAATATTAAACCCAAAACTCGAACAAGACAAGTGTCAAAATATCAACGATTAAATTAAATAATTTGAATAATCATTTGTTACAGATTTGCCAAACAAAAATAGAATAATTTCATGAGCAAAATTCCTAATAATGTACAAGACCACTTACAGACTACAATCGAATTATCACATTTTACAAAAAAAAAATTCCAGTTCGGTAGCCATATTTATTAAATTAAGTTTTTTTGCTTGAACTTATGCATGTGGGTATATATAAAAGCACGTGAATATACATGTATAATATATATAAAAATATGGAAATTTTGGTATAAGGTTCACAATTAATATTTCACATAATATCAGGTGCAACAAAAAGAACTACGACTTTAAAATTCATTGTGTTAAATTGGACCAAAATACCTCATACTACTCTAAATACTCATCCTTTTACATCAACACCATATCCCTCCACCTTCACCTTTGGCGACCGCTGGCAAGCTCTAGTAACCACCTTCGGCGACCTCCGATGACCATCTCGAGCGAACTTTGACAACCTCCAGCAATGACTCCTACGATCAATTCCAGCGACTTCCGTTCACCAATTCCAATAATTTTCCAACGACCATTTTTAGTACATTTTCGACGACTTTCGACCACCAATTCCGAAGACTTTCGACCACCAACTCCGAATACTTTCGATGTCCAATGACTTTTAAAACTAGAGATAAATTTATCAGCTTACATTCAAAAGTAAGTGAACATAGATAAATTTCACTATTTGAGTATAAATAACTATGAAATTTCTCATTACTGTTCACTTATAATAAAACTAGAGATAAATTTTTATGTAAGTATCATAGATGATATAATAAAAGTGATAAATTTATCTATAACAATTATTCTTGAGATAAACTAACATGTAAATAACATTTATTTATTACAGATAAATTTATATGTATGTATTTTATTGAGATAAATTTATCTATAAAAGATAAACTTATGTGTAAGAGATAAAATTAAGTAATATTTGTCTACTACAGATAGGTTTATCTATAAGTATTGTCATTGACATACTAAAAGTGATAAATTTTTTTGTAAAATTATTCTTGAGATAAAATTACATGTAATTAATATTTATTTATTATAAATAAATTAATCTGTAAGTCGTAGATTAATGATATTTATTTCTTTAAGTTATCTGTAAAAATTATTCTTAATTGATATAAATTTATCTGTAACTAATGTTGATCCCAAGTATGTTAGTTTGTCCATGGGCCGAAAGCTTGAAAACCAACCCAAGAATTAAAAAAATTGTCGCTAACGTGGGCACAAACCTTGACTTTCATGACTTCTCTTTCCTAATTTATTTTTTCAACTTTAACGCCTCTTGGATTGAAACCCCATCCCTCTCCCATACTCTTTTGTTTTTTCCCTCTCTATGTCGACAGTCATTGCCATTACGATTTTTTTGAATCTTGAATTTGTGATTGTAGTGGTTCTCTCACCCATCTTATCTCACCATTTAAATCATCATTTCTAATTCTTTGCTTCGATTGTTCTTTATTAATGAATCATTTTTCATTTTTGGGTTAATCTACGAAAAGTGATGAATCTAGTGTGAAATAGTGAACCTGGTTGATTAGTATTTTAGCTATAGCAGATCTGGTGTGAGATGGTGGATTTGGTGGGTTAGGTTTTTTGGTGATCCAGGTGTTGATAACATAGGTTTCAGATGTGGAATAACAAGGTTTTGTCATCGACATAGGTGGTTGGCGATGTTGGGACCTATAGTGGTGGTTCTTGAAGTTACGGATGGCATTGGTGATGGCGGCGAAGATTGATCTGGTTGTTGGCGGCGAGGGTTTGCTTCATGTTATTAGAAGAGTGTGAGTAATAAAGGTAATTTTGATCATGAAATTATTCAGCATTAAATTAAAGAACTTTAGGCTTTAAAATTTTTGAAATACTGGACTTAAAAAGTTAAAGAAAAATTAAATAGACTAAATCAATTACAAGGACTAAAATTGGACTTATCAATAATTATTCCTAAAAATATTGTTGGGTTTGTATCTTAAATTTTTGAACTAAACGGTGAAGAAAAAAGTTTATCACCAAGATAGACCGATCGAACGGTCTGGGGACCAATCGATCAGTCTACACAGAAATCAAGAGCAATTAAAGACAAATAAGTAGACTTTACCCACCGATCGAGCAGTGGGTAAAGTTGCAGTTGTTGTTGGTTTGACCTTGTATGTATACGAGGTTATGACAGAAATCCTAGGGTAGAATAAGAAAATAAGAGATACATTAGAGGGGCTCATATTAAAGATTATAGAGGGTAGAGAGATGCCTAGATTAGAGATTTGAGAGATTGAGTGAATTCTTTGTAATCTTTAATGTTTATATTGGATTATTCCACCTCGTCCATGGACGTAGGCAGTTAGCCGAACTACTTATATTATCGTGTTTTTATGGTTGTTATTGTTCTTTATTTGATTTGTGTGGATTCAACCTACGTAGGTATCTGCTGCCCAGCCATTTTGTGAGAATTCGTGTGTCTAAAATTATGACAAGTGGTATCAAAACTTCTGATTAAAGGCATAATCACTCGATTGCAATAGAGATGAAAAACATTAGGTATGAAGTTGAGAAGTTTAGCAGCAAGAATAACTTCTCCATGTGGGAATGGCATATGAATGATTTGTTGATCCAACAAGGGGTCTTCAAGGCGTTACTCAGCAAGGCAAAAAAGTCAAAGAGAATGACCGATCACGATTGTGAGGAACTTGATGCCAAGGCTGCAAGTTCAATTCAATTGAATCTAGGAAATGAGGTTATTCACAATGTGATTAATATGGAGACATCGCATGATATCTGGCCGAAGTTGAAAGGTCTCTACATGAAGAAAAAAAATTGACCAACAAATTGTACATGAAGAAACAACTATATGAGCTACAGATGAGAGAAGGTACAAAACTACTAGAATATCTTAACGTGTACAATATGCTCATCACACAACTATCCAGGTTTATAGTAAAGCTTGATAATGAGGATAAGGTGATACTCATGTTGGCATCATTTCCAACATCCTATGATTATTTGGTGACAAGATGATGTATGAAAAGGACACTTTAGAATTAGAATAGGTGATATGTGCTCTTTTATCACATGAGAAGATGAAGAGGGATGATGAATCAGATGCAGATGGATTGTTTGCGGCCAAGATTGAGTCAACCAGGGGAAGAAGTACGTCCAGTGAGTAGGGTTCCAATAGAAAAATATCTCAGCCTAAGACACGTGAAAAGAATGATGTAGAGTGCTTCTACTGCCACAAATCTGGTCATTACAAGAACTAGTGCAAAGAACTAAAGAAGCATATGAAGGAGAAGAAGAAAGGAAAAATGCCTTTAGAATCTGTCTGCTTTGCCGATGAGACATCAGACAGTGAGATAAATGCATATTTTCTTTTAGTATTTCATAGTTTTAATTTTCTATCAAGTCATGGATATTGGATTCGGAGTGTTCTTACCATATATATCCAACAAAAGAGTGATTTAACACGCATAAACCTTGTAACGATGGTACAATTCTAATGGAGAATGACGCTACTTGCCAAGCCATTAAAATGGTTACAGTGAAGATCAAGATGTTTGATGGACTTGTGAGGGTTTTAGGGAATGTCTGACATGTTTCAAAATTGAAGAAAAATTAGATTTTTTTTAGGAACATCAGACTTTTTGGGTTGCGTGTGCACAACAACAGGTGGAGTGATGATGATTAATAGAGGGGCTATGGTTATCATAAAAGGACAAAAAGTTAGAATCTCTATAGATTGGTAGGGGACATGGTGGTTGATGGAGTTACCACTACTACATAGATAGAGTCCAATAGAGACGACATAAAACTCTGGCATGTGTAGTTTGGTCAGACGGACAAACGCAGTATGTTAAAGCCTCAAGGGAATAGAGCAACAACCGAGGAGGAGCTCGGGCAGAATTGTTCACCTAGAAAATCAGGTGATGGGGGTTTAAATCAGCAGCAGCGAAAACAGTGCAGTGGAGATCCTTTGTCTTACAAGAAAGCTACAGGCAGCTTAGGTAGAGATAAGTGGCAAGTAGTAGTGTCAGAGATGGTGGAGTCACCACAGAAGGCTGAGACTTGGGAGTCGGTAAGATTGCTCAAGAACGAGGAGGTTATTAATTACAGGAGGATCAAGTTCAAGCGTGGTTTGGACTTGGTCCAAGTTCATTCATATTGATGATTAGAGAGGGTGGAGCATCTATACCCATGAAAGGGATGCAAGACGAGACGACCAACAGTTCTTCAAGATGGTTGAGAAATTTAAGCCAAGATGAAGATTATTGGGTTTGTGTCTCGAATTTTTGGACTAAAAGGTAAATGATAAAATTTATCACTAGGATAGACCAATCAGGCAGTTTGGAAACCAATCAATCGGTCTGTGTAGAAATCGAGAGTTGTCAAAGATAGATCGATAGACCGATCGATCGGTTGGTAGACCGATCGATCGGTGGGTAGATCGATTGAGCGATTTGTTCGGGATTGCATTTTATTTTTTGCTGCTAGTGTTGCGACTGTTGTTAGTTTAATCTAATATATATGAGGTTATGACAAAAATCCTATGGTAAAATAAAAAAGTAAGATTAACCTAATATATATGAGGTTATGACAAAAATCCTATGGTAAAATAAGAAAGTAAGAGATACATCAGAGAGGTTTAGATTAGAGACCAGAAAATATAGAGAGGGGTTTAGATTAGAAACCAAAGAGGTTGAGTAAATTTTTTGTAATTCTTATTATTGATAGTGGATTATTTCTCCTTTCTTGTGGACGTAGACAAGGCCGAACCATGTATATTCTCGTATTCTTGTTCTTTATTTCTTGTTATGAATTAAAGCCTACGTGGGTATCTGTTGCCCAACCAGTTTTTTGGGGATTTGTATGTCCAAATTCCAAAAAATATTAGAAAATTACCATGGTCTAAATACACTTTTCAATATAACCGATTCATTAGATCAATTTTGAATAAAAAATCAAAAAGACATCTAAAGTAGGTAGACATAACAATTCATATAAAAGCCTATTTTTAGTAAAAGTTCTAACATTTACGTTTAGGTCATGTTTGATTGATATTAATAATGAGGGGATATATAATCTCATTTGATAAGTAGTCCTATAGGACTAGTAATTAATGCGTTATTAATAACATACTTTCTTAAATATTGTAGGATTAATTATCAAATAGATGCATAATCTCCCCACCGCTTGTTGTATTTAAATAAGAAAAATATAATCCCATAAGATATATAATTCAGTTACATATCTAATCTGGTCAATCAAACATGCCCTTACTGTTTTCTATTTTTGTTTTAATTTTTTTTATAAATTGTAATAAAAAACATGTTTGATAATTATTTTTATTTTTAAAAAAATATAATCAGTTTTCAAAATTTACAAAATTCATGTAAAACGCAAAAAAATTATTTTCACTTATTTTGTAAATAATTTTATATCCTATTTTTTTTCTTCCATCATCTCTATCACTTCTTCCACTTCCGACCACCATTTTTAGCTACCACATTCGACTATTACTGCTGGCAACCATTACAATCTTTTGCTATTATAATAAATAAATAACTTTGGCCTCCACTTTCGTCATAAACTTCGATCACCACTTTCAGTCATCACTTCTCCCAACCGGTCGCCACTTCCACCCACCACCCATCGTTAACCTTCATTCGCTACTTCCCAATACTGCATCATTATTGCTACTATCTTTGACCACAATTTCTATTTATCGGTAGGTAACACCTTTGTCCATCACCAGCCACCATCATCGTCAGTACTTGTGGTTATCATTTTTGATGACTTATCTTATCGTTGTTGCTAGTTATATCATCATCGAACGTCGCTGCCTACCATTACTTTCGGCTACTGTAGGCATTTCTACCACCGACAATTCTCTTGGGGGACTCCCTTTCTACTAGCAGCCCCCTCTGGGCTACTCAGTTGTTCTAAACTATAATTGTGCAAAAATATTTATGTGCTAAATATGTTTTTTTTTATTTTTTATAAAAATAAACAAAAACATATTTTTTGTTTATTGTAAACGAAAAATAGAAAACATAAAATGTTACGAAACGAGGCCGTAATATTTCTCATTAAATATGGATATATTTTTCATAAAAAATTATGAGAGTAAAAATAAAAAAGAATAGTTTCACAAAAACATGGAAAAGTTAAAAAGAGAAAGGCAGAAGAGAGTTTTTTTTATTTATGAAAACTAATCTTGATATTAGGATTTTGGTGAAACTGTATCTCATTCGTAGATGGAAGAGAGGGAACATATTTTTTAAAAATCAATCTTCACCATAAATATATTTCAACTGTTTGATAAAATGTCATGGAAAAAAAAAAGATGTAATCTATTTTATTATACAGATATGCATAATTGAAGGCCAAGGGAGATGAAGAAAAAGAAAGAGGATGGGGACAAGGAAAAAAGCAAATGTTCCTCATGAAATTAAAGTTGTTACAAAATTGAAAGCTCAGAAAAGAATGGCCAGCTGACAACCACTAACATAACTGTGATGATTTCCTTACCTAATCTCTCTAATAATGATAACAAAACAAATCATTGAAACAAAGCAATGAAATGTTGTTATCTGGAAAAGAGAGACTTGGAAAGAGAGAACACAATATTGCTTGCATAATGATATCCAACCCTTCTTTTCTTTTTTCTTTTTCTCTCCCCCCACTCACTTGTGTTGAAACAAATGGGGAAATGAGTGAGATAACTATGTCAAAAATTTAATATGCAAAAAAAAAAATGTTTATATGAACAACATGATTGTATAGTACTATTAAAATGCCATATTCATCCGTCTACAAAGTTAGCTCGTTATCGTTTTAGATCAGATTTTGAAACTTATCAAGTCAAATTTAATATTTTACATAGTAGCTAATTCTCGTTACTTAAATTCGTGCCACCAATCTAAGCGAGTGAACACTTGCCATGACATGCAGCTCATAATCAACCTGTAATTATCGTCTATTGCGTACACAATTAAGTAAATTATATGCGACATACTAGTGTTTTTGAAAATATTAATTGACACATGAATAGACTTATATTCGACATTGGTTTTGGATTTTTCATAGCCATTTGAAGAGCACAAAGAGTAACAATTGCAAAATCCACTTAAAAGTAGAATTTGGGGTTGGTGCTGTGCTGCAATGTACAATGTCATACTATGTGATTCAAATAATATATATAGGGCTATTTTAACCCAAGGAATCGTCTATTCGTGAAGGCTTAAGGCTTGGTGGTTAAGGCCTGAGGCATGGTATGCTGTTTATGTTGGAAAATAGGATATGCTTTTTGTGCATTGTGATAAATAAAATAAAATAATAAAATTAGACTTACAGACTATATAATTTTAATTAATGACAAAAGTACGTCAATGCTAGCATTTGAGTCTATGTTCTTAAAGCAAATTTGTCCCGACGACGGTACTTACGGTATTATAGACATTTATTTTCTAAGATATAATAACCCGAATTTCATAGAAGAAATACTGCAATCAGTGGCCTGACGAACCAAATTATGTTTTGTACTTTATTTACATGGACTCCAATACTATGGATGCAATATACTCTATCTAAATTCTATGCTAAAACCAAAAGACAAACACGATATATATGAAATAATTCGTAACTATTTAGAACAATAACGAAACGAAGGGACACACCTATCCATATCGAATAGGTGCCATCAAAAGACATACCCTTATAATAGTAACTTCTAAATTACCATCTTCAATCAATTTTTCATGCACTTTGAAATATAATTCTAAATCATTTCTTTTCCTACAGCTCCCTTCAAAATTTTAAATTCGAGACTTCCTAAATGCTGTTAATTTTTTTGGGTTAGTCCACACGCAAGTGTCATCAATTTACCCATTGACTTTTTACTTGGTCCAAACCTAGTCAAGCCCAATACTCGGACAGGCCGAGCCCGCCCAAATAGCATTCGGGCCAGACCTGGGCATAAGGATCAAAGCCTGACCCACCCAATAGCCCAGCCCGGTACCCGGCCAGGTAACCCGTCCAATAGAAATTGTTTTATGTAATTAATAAGATTGTTTGACTAATAAAAAAACTGTTTGATTCTTGAATAGTTTGGGAAGTCAAAAAGTTTTAAGTTAATTTTTTTACCAAAAAAAAATTAGTATTTAAGTTTCTCAGCCCATCAGCCCGTCCACTAGCTCGCGCAGCAGCTCAATTTGGCTAAGCCCATCGGGTAGGGCTTAGGCTTAACTATTTAAGTTTAAACCTGATCCACCACAAAAAAGTAGCTCGTTAGACATAGCCCGTGGGCGGGCCTAGGCACTACTTATGTGGGCCGAGCCATTGACGACCCTTACCTACACGAAATTTTGTATCGACTTTAATTGTGCGTTTGCTAGAATACAGTGAGATCAATCTCTAAAACATTGATCGATATACACGTAAATTGATCCGAGCATGACATTAACAAATAATACACACACAACACACACACACACGCATATATATATA
>JAOTRH010000008.1:2851561-2931968 GCA_034768845.1 Heliamphora exappendiculata | reverse complement strand
AGAGACGAATGCAAGATTTTAGTTCAGGTGGAGAAAAATAATTCTTTTAAGTTCTTAGGGAGGTGAATATTAAATCTTCAAAAAAAAATATTGGGAGACGAACCTATATAATCTTGTAATACTTAGATAAAACTACTATAATTATAAATTTTTTGAGAACTTAAGTGAACGACTGCCCTTACCCGCTGCCTTGAGTTTGTCAATATATATATATATCGAATCATTTCTATAATGTAGAAAAGGATATAAAAAGTGATGAGTTGGCGATGAGGGTCACAAAATGATGGACAAGTTTTGGTGGTGAATGTGGTGGGGCGGTGGCTTTGTTTGTCAAACCAAGCTACAATCATGGAACTACAACCCCATCCCCACAACCTCCAATTCACACCATATTTTTTTTAAGCTCTACCTGCACCTAGGGGTGTCAAATGGATCCTAAAAATCCATGAGCTAACCCAATTCGATCTTCAAATATTGGGGTGGTTTGGTTATGTCAAGTAATGAATTGGATCATGAGTTTTAAAAATATTAAACCAATGTAATTGGTTCGATTTTCGAGTTATGAATTTTTTAAACTGACCCAACTCGAGACTCAAAAGATAATATATAAATTACAAAAAACTATTATTTACATTATTTGCGCCCTTAGTTATAGTTAAAAATGTGTAAATTAAAAATAAGATGAATGGAATTTAAGCTGCTCATAGATTAAGGTATATATTATTATTTTAAAATATTTTATTAAAAAAATATTTAATTTACTTGAACAACGGTTCCAATCCGAACCAATCCCAGTATATTTAGGTTGAGTTGAGTAGATTCTAAAGTATGAATAATTCGGTTATGGGTTCAATATCTTAAAATTGATCTTAATCGAGTCGATTCTGAGTTAAATCTCCAACCGATCCAGACCGATCCATGCGCACCCTTACCTGCACTCTTGGTCCTTCGTAGTTTTACATGGTACTACTCTTATTACAACTCTCATCAAGACGAATCGAAAAAGTAAAATTTTTTAATTAATTTTTTTTAGTAAAGATAAAAATAAGTCAAAATAAGTTAATAAGTCAATTTTCACGTTTTTTTTTCGTATTTAGTGAATTTTTTTCATTTTTTTAGTTTGTCTCATCAAAACGATTCGAAAAAGTAAAAAATTTTAATCAAAATGTGAAAAAACTTAAAAAAAAAAAAAACTGAAGTTACCAAAATTAGCCCAACCAGGGCCTGTCTAATCAAGTCAAAGTATCGTTTCTGTTCAGCATCAATAGCCGTATAATGTTCTTCGACAATTTCATATCGTTTGGTGCCATGTGACCAAACAATTGATTTTCAATCCATTCGATACTTGTGTTATAAATTGAATATTTCACTGAAAATTAAGAGAAATAGAGAATGAATAGCTAAGAAACATTAAAGTTAACAGAGCGACCCAGTAAGGCCACCTAAGGAATTTAGGTCTCGTTTGATATTTTTTATGAAACTGAATAAAATAAGAGGGATAACTAATATTGTGGGGCTTTCATGTTTTTCTTAATTCTAAGGGATTATAAAATGAATTATATATACAATAAAAATTTTGATTCACGTTTCGTTGAGATAGGATAAAGAATGGAATAATTAAGAGTAATAAAGTTATTTTTCATATTTAGATAAGAAAGAATAATAATTTAGAGCCTAGTACCAAGAGAGTCTAGTGTTATTAATATCACGAATAAGAGATTAAGAATTCCTCAACCATATGCAAATAGACACAGTTTTACAATACAAACGCAAAATTAGTTATTCTTTAAGACAAAATTTGAAATATAAGCTTCATGTTTTTTAATCCAATATGGTCTATCCCTCTTTCTCCATCCAAACATACCCTTAGGGTAGCCTTCGTATGTGGTATTTGGCATTACTGAAATTAGTAGTATATAGATTGTAATTTATAGCAGAAGTTATGAGTGTTTGATAAAAATTGTAACTTATAAAAAAAATAATAATTATAACTTAAAATAAAAATTGTGAATCTTTATAAAAAATTATAATTTATAACTAAAATCAATTGTATAAAGCTAAAAGCTACTATAAGTAACTAGGCCAAACACCCTGCAGTAGTAAGAATTCTCCACAAATTATGTTTCAATAATAGTTAAGGAATGGGCAAAAAATTCCTGCCAAATCAGTAAGTTTTGATTATTTTTTTTCTGAAAACGACGTACTTTTAGTTTTTTTTTTTTTTTTGGCAATAGAGTGAAATGCCTTACCAAATACATCTTTTTATTGCAACTTTCATATTTTACCGTGGTGGAAAATATATTTTTTAACTTATTTGCGTCGGCAGCATATGACTTCAATGTTTTTTGTTACACTATTAAATAAAAATACTACGTAAATAATGTCATATTATACACCGAGACTATAGAATAATTACTCACTGCTCAATAGACATTAGTTAAACAAACGATGTATCAATGGATCTTTTTAAAAATTTTAGATTGTGTTGACAATAGATAATAAATAAAAAGTATACTAATATTATTAATTTATGCATAATATTAATATATATGTGAAAATAGTAAATTTTATCTCTAAAAGTGTACTGCTATTTAAAACATTATCCGTGTAACTATTAATCAGTGCCCAAGGCAAATTAATAAATGTTCCAAGAGTACCATGTAAGCTTCTAAGAGTATTATGTAGGCAATAACACACTTTATTCTCGATAAATAAAAATATTCAATACACATTAAGTAGGTCAACATTGTATCCCACTTATCCAATAAAGTGGGCCCACATTCATAGATGGACCTAAGGGGAGGCGGATGGGAGCGGCAGCTTCCCTAAGATTTTAAAAAAACTCACTATTATAGTAGTATTAGTTCAAAATATTTCATAATTATATAAGTTCGCTCCTTTAAAATTTTTTTAAAAATTTAATATATGCTCTCTTAAAAATTTACAAGAACAATTCGCCATTCTTAAATTAAAATCCTGCATTCGTTCATGCCCACATTCTTTCGCCCGAATTATTTCTTGCTACACTGTTAAATAGAAACACAATGTAAATAATATCGCATTGTAATCCGAGACTACAGAAAAAATTACTCACCACCCATAGAAACTCATTAACCAAACCGATGCATCAATGGATCATTTCTTAATTTTTAGATTGTTTTGACAATAATCTTGGCAGCAATGGTCCACTCAGAACTATTATATTTGTTCATATTGTTGTCTGTTCACAAGATTGATTATTTTAAATGGTAATGAAGACAGAATCCACAGACAACAAAGATTATTTGCACGCCGAAAGGCAAATTGATATCTTATTTATAATTACTCCCCCATAAGTATTTAATGTAAAACTCTGTCTTTTTTCAGCAAATATGTCTTATTTTGCTACTAATGCCTTGTGTTTCGTAAGTTGCTGTCTTAGTGACAAAAGGATTATGAGTAATTATTCGATAGTGTCGGAACGCTACGCAGTATTACTTATGTAGAGTTCTTATTTAAATTATATAATAAAAAATATTTCGTGTGAAATAATATTGATTTACCTTTGTTAGATAAATGAGAAACAATGGTGACTCATTTAGTAGACATCGTACATTTTTTTTTACCAGAAGTACCACGTAGGCAATGCTACGTGACAATTCGAGATAACCTAATAATTTTTTTAAATACTATTTTGTTTAGCTTAGGACTACTACGTACGAAATTAAATTTATTTACTCATTTGATAAGGTAGATGAACAATATGCATTTTTTTATTGATTAAAATTGTGAATTTCACTACTAAATGTAAGATGATTAGGCATAATTTGAATCATAACAGAGTGAGAATTGTCAACCTAAACAAAATAACACTTTTACTATGTACACTACAAAATATGTGTATATTAATTGTATTTTCTTTTGTAAATAAATTTAAATTGGCATAATCAAAAGTTAAAATTGGCTGATCCAAAATTTTAAAATTAGACAACTAAGTAACTGCACCTAAATTAAGAACTTTGTATAGCCAAAACTAAAACTGAAATGACCAAAAAGTACTAAAAAGTGATAACTAAATTGGATCCCATTCAACAATTATCACATCATTTTCTCATATCCATATTGGACATGACCAAGACCATATTTGACATAAGTGGAGCATAAAATTATATAGCAATGCTAAAAATTACATAATTGAAATAAAACGGTATGGATCTTGTAGGGCGAAAATCATCACGAGATCACTAAGAATTGGTTTTATCAACCCTTGACAAAGTTAAACCAGCACAGACTTAATGTGTGACTAATGGGACAACGATACATGTTGAGAATCGAAGTTAACTTCAAACTCTCTTAAGCTACTATAAACTTAAGGTGTGACTGATGGAAAAACAGTACATAATGATAACCGAAGTCAACTTTAAACTCTCTTATAAATAAAAGAATCTACTACGGAATAGAGGTAATTAATTAACAAAAATTCTCTATTTGCTTCATAGAATTTCTACTCCACCGCCTCTTTGACTTATATAAGTATTAGAAGGCTCCAACCAAGCAAAATTGAGAGCTTCTTTTGCAGGAATTCGATGGATGAAACATGGAGGAGACGTCATTATCTTTCTTATTGGACTCTCTTCTCCATCTTAATGAGATTGTATATTTTTGAGCTCTCTCACATCTTTTAGAAATGCACACTAAGAGATTTCACATTCGGTTGAAAAAATATCATTTGTTTGAAACTATGATTTTGTGACCAATGCGATGGCAAGTGGTAGTAGTTTCAGTATTGCATGGAGAATTTTTCTATTTTCATGAAAATTTAAAACATGCTCTTAATATTTTTCAAAAACAAAATTCAAAATTTATTTGCCACACATTTTCTATACTTTTTGCAAAAATAAAAACACTAAAAAAACACACAAAAACAATGCTAGAAAGGACGACCTCTCTTAAAAAAAAAAAGTGGAAGCAAGACTACCATCCTACTACTTCACGTAAACATATTCTACAAGAGAATCATGTATTTGAAAAATTTGTTAGAATTTTGTGAATTCAATTGGTCATTGAATTCCAGAATTCAATATCAGAATTTATTTGCAATTGAATTGGCTAATTCAATTGGCAAATGAATTCTGAGAATCAATACCATTGAATGGTTATTGATTCTCCTGTAACCCAACCCATCTAGGATCTGTCTCCCTTTCAGAAAAGCAAACTGTTTGAGATCAATTACTTCATACATAGGTTTCTTCATTCTTGTAGCTAATGTCTTGGCTAAGATTTGATACATTGAGCCAATCAAGCTGATAGGCCTGTATTCAAAAAGGGTTTGAGGATTCTTCACTTTAGGTATTAAGGTTAGAAAAGTAGCATTGGAGCCTTTAACTAACTTGGCATTTTGATGGAAGTCATAGAAGAAGGATAGGCAGTCCTTTTTAATGATAGGCCAATACTTTTTGAAGAATTGTATGTTGTACCCGTCAGGTCTAGGGTCTTTGCTACCACTGCAGTTGCAAATTGCCCTGAAGACTTCAACTTCATTAAAAGGTTCCCCAAGAAGTAGAGAGGTACTGGTGGTTAAGGACTCGAAGTGGGAGTTGTTAAAATGTGGTCTGGTCCAGGAATCTTCACCAAAAAGCCTCTGGAAGTGGTTGAGAACTCCTTCCCTAAACTTAGCTGGAAGGGTTTTAATCTGCATGTTCACTGTGATTTGGCCAATAAAATTCTTGATGTACCTTTTAATGGTCATAAGATGAAAATATGAGGCGTTCTTGTCTCCTAACTGTAGCCATAGCTGACGAGATTTTTGCCTTCATATACTTTTTGCCCATCGGTATAATTGCCACAATGAAGTTCTAATACCCTTTTATGCTTGATCTCCCAGTCTGTGAGATGCCTTGATCCCTCAATGATGTCTAGTTGTTCCAATGTTGCTTCAGCTTCTCGAATTCGACTGTCAATGTTTCCAAACACCTCATTATTCCAAGCTTTGATAGCCTTTTTCAGTTCTTTCATCTTCATTTGCATAATGAAACCACCCACCCCATCACTTGAGTCGATGTCCAAGTTTCTTCAACCAGCACCGAGAATGATCTCTTGTCCATCCATGCATTAAACATCCTAAAAGGTTTAGGACCCCAATCATGTTGGATATCAGATAGGAGAATAGGGTGATGATCAGATAAGAGTCTTTGGAGGCCCACTGATGGAAATCAAATTTCAAGAGCCAATCCTTGCTCAAAAGGAATCTGTCAATCCTACTTCAGATTTCTGAAACTTGGAGATTGGATCAAGAGTATTTTCTCCCCATCATAGGCAGGTCAGCTACAACAAGACCAGAGGTGAAGTTTTGGAACCCTTTCATGCCTCTAGTTATTCTTATACAACTTATTCTCTCTCTTACTTTAAGAATTTCATTAAAGTTTCCTCCCGAGCACCATGGGAGGTTGTGTCTGTTTTTTAGCAGAAGTAATTCTTCCCAAAGTTTTCCCCTTTCAGCTTCCTCGTTTGGCCCGTAGATGTTTCCCAAGATGCATTCCCAGGAATCATAGAGATGGCCAATGAGAAGAATGAAATTTCTATGAATAATCTTCTCTTTTAGGATGAAGGCTTGCTTCTCCCAAATGCGAAGTAAACCTCCTGAGGCTCCCACAGACTCTGAAGCCACCCAATCGTAGTTTGCATCCCCCCAGAATGCCCTCACTTTTTTGTCATCCGCCACCTTCCACTTAGTCTCCTGGAGTAGAATGAGTTGTACCTGATTTTTCCTGCGTAGATCACGTACCATTTTTTTCTTTTCTGGTCTTCCAAGCCCTCTTGTGTTCCAAGAAATAATCTTCATCTTAGCTCCTACTCAGGCCTTTCAACCAAAAATACTCAGCAGAGATTCAAGTTGTCGACAATAGCATGGGAGATAAGATCATCATATCTCTGCTCCAATCCCATGATTCTTTGGATAGCTTGTTCTCTGTCATTATCAAAAGACAGGCCCATCTGACAACCTGTTTCAATGATCTTCTCAGCCTCCATTCGGAGAAGATGATTTCGATTTTGGATGTCTTGGGTGGAGAGGAAGGTTAGATCAATGCTTTTTCTAGGTTTCTCTTTCATCTTTTTACCCTTGGTTTTTTTCTAGGAACAAGTTTCTTCAGAACATGGTAACCAAGGCCTGACATAAACCTTTTCTTATGCTTTTTGGAGAGGAAGTTAGGACTTGTCCTTTCACATCTCATACCAGACTCTGCTCTCTCCTCCCTCAGACTACGCTGGCAGGGGTAAGCCTGGAGCCCCACCAAATCCTGTGGCTCCACGATGGGAGTAGCTGTTGGGGTGTTCAGAATGGAGTGGTTTTGTGGGGTAGGGTCTGCCCTACTTTGTAAAGCTTCCTTTTGTATATCATTATGAGTCCAATTGTCTGCTGTGGCTGCTTGTGGCAGGTTCTGCAGGTCTACCCCAACAGCTCCCTGTTGTTCATAGGGTATAGAGACTACCTTCTCTTGAGGGGTCAGCTGAAATACCACTTACTTAGCTGGATAAAGGTCTCCCCACTTTTTTCCACGTCATTAGCATTATCCCTTTTATTGCTTAGAGATTTGTCCACCTAGCTAAGGAGTGCCACATCATCATAGTCATCTTCTTCCTAGTGATCTGGGCTCATCACTGGATCTCTGCTTACTGAGAAAGCTGAGGCCTGTTCTTGGGCCTCCAAAAATACAAAGAGAGTTATCCTTGTGGTTGTTAGCTCTCTTAGAGGGAAATAAACTTGGAGAATCCCATATATGGAGGCTCTGATATTGTCCTTATGTACATCGAATTTTATAGATGAAGTTGCCCACCTTCAGCTCCATAATCTGATGGATAGATGCCTTAAAGGTTGTGGAGATCAGGACTCTTCCTACCTCAAAGTTCTGCTTTAGAGATGTTCCTCCATCCACACTTATAACATCACCCCATGTCTCGGCAATCTTTGTGAATGTGCTGGTGTTCTAGACATGTAAGGGCACACCTTCAATATGTTGCCATATTCTTCTATGTAGATTTGTCTCTCCATAGCTCCACTTGTAAACCACTTGGAACCAGTTCTTCAACAAATTTCTCCCCTCGCTAATAAAGGTATTTCTTTCTTCTTCCTCAGGAAATAGGAGTAGGACCTTATAACCCCCCTAAGGGAATAGTGGTGATACTGAAAACCCCTTTTTGCATCATGGCATCCTCAACAGAGCCAATGAGATTTAGACATTTTATTACGCCCACGGCACATCACTTAGTCCAGTCCTCATCTACTTCAGTTGCCTCTATAGGAGAGTCTATGTTCTGGTGAGAGTTTACTGTGTTTGTCATGTTAATCTCCATGTCCTCGTTACCTTGGCTTCTCATATTGTCTAGAAAATTGGCTAATTTTACTCTCCATTCCTTCCTAAGGTTGCCTTTGTACCTGGGGTGAGGTCTGGCTTTACTGATAGTCAATCTTCTGTTGTGCAACCAAGCACCATTATAATGTTTGATGGTGTATGAAGCAGCCTCTCACCTTGCGAATTTCACAAACCCGAACCTACTCCCACTTTTTGCTCGGCGTCGCTTAGAGATGAGCACTTCAGATATTTTCTCACAGTAGCTAAAGAAATTTGATAGCCATTGTTCGCTAATCTCCTAAGGAATATTATCAATGAAGATGGTTAAGGCTTGAATCCCCATGTTTTGTCTTGTCTGTTTGGACCACACATTTGTATGAATTGTACATAAAAAGTGATGAAACCTACACAAATGTGTAACCCAAATTAACATGGAATAATGCTACATGGAACATGGAATAATTGCTCCTTCTTTCTTGTCTTCTTGGATGCGACCTCCATGATTTATTTGAAACTTAAAACAATTTTATAAAACTTTTGTTATTTTCCTCTCAAGCTATTGTGACCATTTAGGGCTTATTATTAACCCGGTTTAAATTTCAATTTTTTGTTTTAAACTAGATGAGTAAAAAAATTATATGCTAAATATAATTATAAGTCACCATGCAATGAGATAACTAAAAACTCAATTTTAAACTAAATCAAACGAAACATTTGGCTTAAAAAGTGGTGTGAATTAACGTAAACCAAAATAAGAACCAATATATATATATATACATATATATATATATATATATATATCATGTTTATATTAATTGGTTTATTAATTTTTTTATTAAAATATAAAAAGTATCGAGAAAAAATAAAAAAGTAAGTTAACAAACTAAATTTTATGTTAATTATTTTAATTTTTAGTAAATTTTTTTATTTTTCAATCAATTTTTTTATTTTTCTAATTTTTCTCGTTGAAATAATTTTAAAATTTTAAAATTTTAAAATTTTAGCTAAAAGATAAAAAAAAATAAAAAAATAAAAAAAAGCGCAAGTTGCAAAATTTAGCCCAAAGACCGAGAGAGCTATTGTGTGTGTGTGTGTGTGTGTGAGAGAGAGAGAGAGAGAGAGAGAGAATGAAGTATTCAAACATGTACCTAAGGCCATTGCTGGCAAGGATTGTGATGTTGTCGCTTATATATAAGAACATGACAGTGACTGAAAATTATGAAATTAGTTGGTTAATTGTCTTTAGGCTTCGTCTATTTAATAGGAAAAAAATAAAATAATAATAATTATTTTATTTTTTTATATGTATTCAGTTAATACAGAAAAATGAATTTCTAATTTTTTTTTATAAAAAATATTTTTTTATAAAATAAATTCTATAAAAAGTATAAGATTATAATAGCGAGATAAGCTCCAATTCGGCGCTAGGAAAAGCCGTGAGGTCGTTCTCCTGAGGAGGACATATAAGTTGAAATGGTATGCATATGCTAGTTTGAGATAATTTTTAAGTTTGATTTTTAAAAAATTTAATTATTTTAAAAAAATAAAAATAAATAAAAATATTTAGAATAATTTTAAAAAATAAACGTTAAAAAAAATAATTTTTTTTATATTATTTTAAAAATTGTGCAAGCTTATTACATCAAATAAATTAATTTAAAAATTAAACTTTTTAGAAAAAAAAGTTCGCTTCATCCCAAACTGGAAAAAAGCTGGGCTTTTTATGTTGTTATGATCCCAAACCTAACTAAACAGGGCTTTTTAGTTAGGTCTCGTTGGGTAATTTTAGAGTTATGGCAGTTAGTTTTAAGGTAATTTTTTAATTTTAAGTTATTTTAAATTAAAAAATTAAAAAATTTATTTTGTTAGAATATGAGTAACTTTTAAGTCAACGGCTTAAAGTGAGTTTATGTCAAAAGATAAAAAGCTTATATTAAAGTTGTAATAATTTTTAAAAATTTATTTTTATATAATTTTATATTCAATATGAACTTTATTTGATAGATTTTGAGGAGTAGATTTTAAAATTATATTTTTTATAAAAAAATTAAATGTGTATGTAAATGTTATGATATTTTTAAAAAATATAAAAAATATTATGTAAAAAACAAAAAAAGTTAAGAGCTTTTGAGGTGAAAAACAATGTTTTTTTTTCTTTTTAGACTTTTAAGCAAAAGACAAAAAATCGGTTTTAAACCAGTTCCCAAATGATGACTTATTTTAAGTTAGATTTTTTATTTAAAGTTTCTTGAAATTAAACAAGTGAAAAGTTCGTTTGATAAATCATATAGGTAATTTTAAGTTAAAAAAGTTAGAAAGTTTGATTTAAAGTGACTTTAAGTCGAGAAAACTTTAAATAACAAAAAATGTTATTTTTTAAATTTTATTTTATATAATTTTATATTCAATATTAGTTTGATAGGTTTTGACGAGTTAATTTTAAAAATATAATTTTTATAAAAAATAAATATGTATAATAAAAATTATGATATTTTAAAAGAAATATGTATAATTATTTTTGTAAAAAAATAAAAAACTAAAAGGTTAAAAGTTACTGAGTTTTCAAACGAGCTTTTTGGGCTTTTTGGGCCTTAAGCCAAACTTTAAGTCTTTTGTCAAACAAAACCTTAATATACACTTATTTTTAATATAAGATTGCGTTGACGTGTAATAATAATAATTTTTTATTTTATAATTAATTATTAATTTTAGAATACTATATAGAAATATTTTAATAAGAAAAAAAAATTACTTAATATGTATTACATTTTTTTTATTTGGTAAAAGTACTTAAGTAATATTATGGCCTTGATTAGTAATTTTGGTTTTTTGATTTTTTGGTTAAAAATATCAAAAAGTCAAGACTATTTATTTGACAAAAAAATAAAAAGTTAAAAAAGTTAAAAAATTAAATCAAAACACGAATTATCAAAATATTCTATTTAAATTTCTACCACTTTTAAAATATAATAATACATTTTATTCACAATTTATTTATCGCTATTACCAACTATGTATAATTGTTAATATCGAATATATAAAAGGATAAAATTGCCCATTTTGAACAAAAAGTAAAAAAGCTAACTTTTATCCAAACAATTTTAAAAAAACTAATTTAAAAGTTAAGTTACCAAACAATCTACATTGAGTGCGTGTTTAGGATGTTTGAAATGCTTAGCTTTTAAGAGATTTAGTTATTTTTATAAATAAAAAATAAAAAAATTAAATTGTTTAGGATAATTTTTCGTAGTAACTTTTTAAATTTTTTTCTTTTTATTAAAATATTTAAAATGTCTTCACTTTTAGCTTTTAAGTTGTAGTCTATGGAATATTAATATGATTTTTTTTTGTTTTTGTGAGTTAAGTTGACTTTTTATGTGAAGATATTATATTAATTTTATTTGTTGGAAAGTTAGAGTATTTGGGATGCATATTAGCTTTTTTCCTTAGATTAAAAAAAAAAGATTAGTTAACCTTATTTGAAAACCAAACAGTGTTGTTTAAAAACTGACTTTCTTGCCTAAAAATTAATTTAAAAGTTAGTCCAAACAAACCCTAAATCTAATTTAATTTTTCAATTAAAAAAATAAAAAAATAAAAAAATTATTTTTTAAACTAATTACAAAAGGCTATGTAATACTTTGAGAGCACTTATAAAAGTGCTTAGTGTAGCTAAATTTTGGAATTTAGAAATTATAATTAAAAGTATATAACTATAACTTTAAGAATTAGAATTTGTGTCTATTCATTTAAAATAATATGTAAGTTAAAAGCTATAAACAAAATTTACCAATTTATAACATACATATATTAGCCCTGTCTGGGTAATTTTTTTATTTTTTGTTTATTTTTGTGTGTTTTGAAATTTTTTTTTTTTAATTAAAATTTTTGATTTTTTGTATCCCTCTCGATGAAATAAATTGAAAATTTTTAAAAAATTGATCGAAAGATAAAAAAATTCACTAAAAGTTAAAATAAGCAACAAAAAATTTAATTTATTAATTTATTTTTATTTTTCTATAATTTTTTATATATTTTGATTATAAAAATTTATTTTCTCGACTTATCTCGACAAAAAAATCAAAAAATATAATATTCTAACTAAAAAAATTATTAAAAATAAAAATAAATAAGGAATTATCCAAACAAAACAGCGTAATATGCTAATGCTGAATAACTTTTCCGAGGTAAACGAATTTCTGTATGCCATGTCATCGATCGAAAAAGCTGATGACATCTCTTGCCACGTGCTTGACAATGATTGGGTAAACCCAACCCACCGAAATTGAAAACATTGGCCCCGTTTGGGCTAATTTCTATAATTTTTGCTTATTTTTATTTTTTCTCAAACTTTTTAATTTTTTGATTAATTTTTTTTATTTTTTCTAATCCTCTCGGCGGGATTAATCGAGCAAGTAAAAAAAATTTTATCAGTAAATAAAAAAAGTTCAATAAAAACGAGAATAAACAACAAAAAATTTAACTTAATAACTTATTTTGGTCTTTCTAAATTTTGTAAATATTTTAATCAAAAAAATTAATTTTGTCAGTTCGTCTGAGGGCGTCTGGGACTAATTAAAAAGTATAATTATTTTATTAAACAATGAAAAAAATAATTAAATATAAAAAAATAAAATAAAATAAATAAATAAGTAATTATTACAAACTGGACCATTGCTTACAAGTAATTATAAATTTAAATTATTTAGGGAGCCCTAGCCAGACCTTTTAAATGGGGCCTTGATAAAATTTCAAGATAGACTGTTTTAAAAAAATAATTTTAAGAAAAGCTTATTACATGAATTCAATATGATTTGGTTTTGTTAAGATATTTTTTGTGCTTTTTAGTTTTTTTTGAACTTTTTTTTTAGTAAAAAATGCCAAAAAATGAACTTGTTTGATAATTTTAGTGTTTAAGCCATTTTTTTTTCAGAGTTGTTATTTGGCCTTTTTATAACTAAATAAATATTTTACATTTGTGAAATAAAAAAAAAACTAGTGTTATAATACCAAAGAAATACTTAAATAATTTAAAGTTATAATACTAAAGAAATTCTGACTAACTTCATTAAATATCACTTCAAGATTGTTCTTCTCATATTTCATTCAAAATATTTTACTTAGAATTCATAAATTTTGGAAACAACAATCCAATATTTTTTAAATAATTTATAAACTTAATTTTATTTTAATTTATTTTGCTATTTTTTGTTGAAGGACTAGTCCTAATTTGGACTATCCATTAATGAAATAGTTAAAATTTGAGTTTGATATTAAGAGGTGGATCTATGTAAATTTAATTAAGTTAAAATCAAAATAATTGTGAACCCTTTATTTGATTGAGAATTAGTAAAAAAAAAAAAACTTAATATAAAATGTATATTAACATGCACTTTGGCCATTGAAATATTTGCGACAAAGTGCTTTTATACGTGGAGGTAATGTTTGCCTGCTGTTTAAGAAATAAAATGTATTAATGCTTGTTTGGTAAATTAGTTTAAAATTGAATTTTTTATTTAATATTACTTCAAATAAAACAATAAAAAGTTGATTTAATAAGATTTATAGATGGCTTTATAGTTAAAACCATATATGAGACAATAAGTCAAATAGTTTTAAATTTAAAAAAAAAAGTTATTATGAACTTGTTTTTCACATAATTTTACATTAACACAATTTTTGTTTGATAGATGTTGACCAGTAAATTTTAGAAATATAATTTATATAAAAAATAGATGTACATAATGAAAGTTATAATATTTTTTAAAAAATATATAAAAATAACTTTAGTTAAAAAGTAAAAGACAAAAAGACAACGCCAATAAAAAAAAAACTAAAAGCTTATTTTGCTCAGTGAAGAGAATATGACTTTTTGAGACTTTAAAAAAAAAACTTTTAAGTCAACAACCAAAGAATGCCTTAATATTTTGTAAAATGTATTAATATTTATAAAAATGGTAAATCTCATTGTCCACATATATTAATATAAAAAAATTTGTGCCCATTTATTCATTAATCACTGCTCAATAAGCACTGATTAATTGGACAATGATGTAGAGTCAAATAAGTAAATTTTTTTATATATTAATATGAAACTAAGGTTTCATTTGACAACTTGACTTTAAATTAGATTTTTTGCTTAAAATTAACAGTATGCGTGACTTTAAACCGAAAAATAATAAGCCAAAAGAATTGGTTCATTTTAAGTCAAAAAGATTGGTTCACTTTAAACTAAATGACAAAAATCTAAGCTTAAAATAGTTATAATTTTTAAAAAATTTATTTTTAGATAATTTTATATTTAATATAGATCTTGATGAGTAAATTTTAAAAATATATTTTTTATAAAAATAAATGTGTGTAATAAAAATTATTATATTTTGAAAAAATATTTAAAAAAAATTTATGTAAAAAAACAAAAAAGTTAAAAAGCTAAAAATCTTTAATAAGTTGGGAAACAAGAATTTTTAACTTTCAAAATTTTAAAGAAAAAGTTAAAAAATCTAATTTAAAATCAATTGGCAAACGAGGCCTAATTGTATGTCGCCAAACCAAAACGTTCGGTTGATCGACAATACGCATAGTTAGCAATTCAGAATAAAAATAGTGGACAGAATTTGCAATCTGTTAGATTTGATTGAAGACAAAGAAAAAACATAAAAAAATAAAATAAAAAAAATAAAAATTGATGGAATCCTTTTTTCAATCGTTCAATGTCATTTTCTTCGCCTTTTACATTCATCAGAAAACGTGAGAAAAAGTACCAAAAAAGGGGTGTTTGGGAATGCTATTTTTAATAATTTTTAATTTTTTATTATTTATTTTAATTATAAATTATAAATTTTTTAAAATACTCTCAATTTCTGTTATAATTTATAATTATATTTTATTCTATTTTAATTAAAAAATTATAATTTTTATTAAACACTCACAATTTTTACCACAAATTATAATCTATAAATTACTAACAATAACTTTACCGAATACAACCAAATTACGGGAATGGTTGATCCCTCGTAGCCCAGCTGATCAAGTAGGCAAGATTGATGATATCTATTAACATGTGGCAAAGTGTTCCTACTTTGTAATTACCCATTAAAAATTATTGAGAATTTTATCAAAAAAAATAAAAGTATTTTGAGAAAGATGAAGTTAAATATTTAAATTAGTATTTATTGCAGTTGAATTTATGATAAAAGTATTTTATTATAGAAACGAAAACTAAAATTACTGAAGTATAACTTACTAAAAACTAACTATTTAAGTTATTTTTTTACTTATAAGCAAAATGCAGAAACTGTGATCAACAAAATAAGTATTTGTTGCTGATAAACTTATGATAAATTTTAATTATTAAAAAGAAAGAAAAAAAAATATCAAGTTTTTGTTTTGCTTTGGATCATAAGGAGAAATCATAAGTTATAACAAAAATATGAGGCATAGTTTTAAATACAAAAAATAATAGAGCTAAATGTTGATTTAAGGATTTTTAGTGGGTGTTTATTACAATTGAACTTATAGTAAAATTTTATTATTAAAAATCAAAAATTTAAAACACTAAAACAATTTTCTAGAATTAAAAATTACAACAAATACTTTGACATATATAATTTTTAAAGTAATAAAAGTTAAAAGCGGCTACTAATAAACAACAAACACCAATTATCAACTTTGGGTGCTCGTTTAATTAGCAAGATAGTGATAACAAATGCGAAAAAAATAAAAATATTAAATTTTTTTGTACAACTCTTTAAGCTTGCAAATTTAGCTATGGGTCTCCCACAAAATAAGCATAAAAAATTTATTTTTTTGTGAAGGTAGAAACCAATTATCTACTTTTTAAAATTTTTTATTGTACCCACCAATATTTATTTTTTATTCAAAAATAAGGGCAAATTAGATATATAAATACAATAATTTAATTTCGTGTAAAACTCATGTTTATCACAGTAAAAATTTAAGATTTTCTATCATTTTCTTGTATAATTTTTATCATAATCAAATGAAAGAAAAATAAAAATTCTTTTTTTTTTTGCTTTTATTCAATTTATTTCTATTATTTTCACTTTACACCATTTGTTTTCTTTTTAATCAAACAAATTTTAGAGCGAAAAAGCAAAAACAACTATTATAAAAAACTATTTCAAATAAATACTCCAGCTTATTTATTTATTTTATAAAAAATTAAATATCTTAAAAATTAAATTTCTTAAACATTCAAAACAAACCCTAAGTGTCATCCACCATGCACTTGGGATATCCATGCATATGCAGACAGCAGATTCCCATTCCGCCCCCCTCCCCGCGGGCAGTTGAACCATCACCGCGTGCTTTAGCATAAGTGTAGATTCTTACACTAACATACGCCCCAACAACATGCACAATACTGATATTATTGCATAGGTATAGCATCACGTGCCATTTATTACCGGTACAATTAGTAAACGAAAATACTATTTCTCTCTAAATAATTTATCAAAAATTTTAATAAAAAATAAATAATGCACCTCGTGTTTCTAATTTAAATATATTTATACAAAAATTATCGAGAATGGCATTTTCTTCTTTGTTGCCGTCATTAGGTTTCATTGGACTCAAGAATATAAAAAAATTTCATGACGAGTCTTGCTTTATAACACTAGAATCATTCGTTTAATTTTTTGATCATATTATTCGAGATCGGTAGCTACCTCATTAGTAAAAGCCCAATTTTTAGATTTTATATTGCATTTAGTTTATTTTTAATTTTTTTAAAATCTTAGACCTATTGCTTTAAAAAAATATGAGAATACTCTAATTTAATGTTAATTAATTTTATAAATAAAATTATTTTTATTATCCACACACTCTCTTAATTATTTAGTATACATCTTGATCACTTCATCACCCTCTATCACTGAGATCATTTTTTGTCAACAGATTTTGACAATTTTTTGACAACTACTTGTGGACCTCCAATGACTTTTATGATGACTTTAATAATAAATAAATTTTACTATTTACTTTGGCACCAGCTATATTAAATAAATAAATTTTATATATTAACATTAACTGTATTCGAACGATGAAGTTTATCTCCATTAACTATAGCATCATCACACAAACAATTAAACTTCAGCATTAGTTGTATTTATATAGTAAAATTTATCTCTATTTATAAAATTAAACTATGAGAGTATTTGGCAAAACAATTACTTGTAACTTTTAACTTTTTATTATTAATTTTAATTATATGTTATAAAAATTTTCGAACACTCACAACTTGTTATGCAATTTATAACTATTTTTTTTTTATTTCAGTTATAAGTTATAATTTTTATCAAACACTTACAATTTTTACTAAGTTACAATCAACTATTAGTCTTAGCCATGTGAAACACCACATATGGCCCAATTGGTAACTAACTAAAAAGTTAATTTTTTTTTGCTTTTTTGTGTTTTTAACCAAAAAGTTCAATTGAGTTCTAAGCAGATTATTTGGTAACTTAGCTTTTAAACTAAATTTTTTTAAAATTGGTTGTTTAGATAAAAAGTTAGCTTTTTTGTTTTTTGTTCAAATTTGAAATTTTTATCTTTTTATATATTTAATATTAAAAATTATATGTAGTTGGTAGTGGTAGTAAATAAGTTATGAATAAGAAGTATTATTGTATTTTAAAAGTAAAGAGAAATTAATTTGAATATTTTGAGAGTTTGAAGTTTGATTTGATTTTTTTATTTTTTTACTGATTTTTATCAAACAGATAAAGTTGATTTTTTTTTTTTTTTTTTTTTTTTTGCATGTTTAGCCAAAAAAATCAAAAAAAAAAAAATACCAATTAGGACTTATATCTGCTATTATTATTGCACGGCCACGCCAAACAAAAATAAAATTTAAAATAATAACTTACCTAATATATAATTAATTTTTTCGTTAGTTTGTTGGTAGAGAAATAGCTACTGGGGTCCCAAACAGGTTATTATTTCCCGGGAAAAAACGAGAAATATATGTGTGATGCGCATTGCCTGCGCGTGAAAAGTGGGGTCCCCATTTGAAAAAGCTACGCCGTTCTCGATGTGAAATTATTAGCTATTTTTGGAATATAATATTTTTCCGTTTTGGGAAGTTTAAAAAATTTAATTTTTTAGGAATTTAATTTTTAAAAAATAAAAAATAAACAAATTAATTTGTTTGAAATAATTTTTTTATTTTTTAATTAAAATATCTAATATATTTTTATTTTTTTGCTTTTAAATTATAATATTTTGGATATATGCATTGCTATATTTTATTTTTGTGATGGTGGTAGTTTTTTAATTGGGAGTATTATAATAATTTTTTTTTATAAAAAAGTTAGGGTATTTGGAATAGACTTTTTTTTAAGAAAAAAATTAGTTATAAATTGTAGTATAAATTATTGGTGTTTAAAAAAATTTATAATTTATAATTAAAATTAATAGTAAAAAATTAAAATTACAATAGTAGCTTTGCCAACACCCCATTATTTAGGTCAAGTTTGGATTAATTTTCTTATTTAAATTTTTTTTTATTTATAGTTTTTCATCTTTTAAATAATCTTTTTTTTACTTTTCAAATTAAGTCTATGAGATAAATCAAAAAAATAAAAATTTTGTTCAAATGATAAAACAAGTTTCACTAAAAATAAAATAAACAAGATAAAGTTTGCTTTATTAGCTTATTATTTGTTTTTCTTGAAATTTTTTTATATTTTAATTAAAAATAATAATTTTTGAGTTTGTCTGAATAAACAAAATCAAAAAATAAAATAATTTCACTAAAAAATAAAAAAAATTCACAAAAATAAAAAATAAACTAAATAAAATAAAAAATAAATAATTATTCTAAATGCACATTAATGAATAGAAAACTTTACATCAATATATTAGTGTAACGTATTTAACTAATATATATTATATATTTATAATTTTAAAAATTAATTTTATATCAAAAAAATAGTAATTATACTACATGACTATATCCTAATATTAAAAAGACATAACATGGTATTCCCAATCCATTAAATAATTTATCTTTCTCAACCGGATTAACTCCGGAATTGGCGCCGTCAACATCGCATTGAAACCCATAAATTACGGTACTACCCAAAGCAGGAGGAAAAATTAGTAGATACTCTAGAGTATGTTATATGGTATTTTTAATAAATAAATAATTATAAATTTTATAATATAAATTATTTTTTATTTTTTAATTATTAAATAAAAATAATGTATTATATTTATATAATAAAATTTATTATTACTATATTAAATAAAAATATTATAAAAAATTTTCACATAAAATTCGAAAAGCACAGAGTAATCACTCGAGCCAGAGGGCAGAATCTCAAGAGGGGTCCCGCGACTGCAACGCCGCAACGGCTACTTTGGGTGACGTGGCAGGAGACAACTTGTCAGATAATCTGCCAATCTGTTTAAATCTGGGTTTTGGCCGCGTGGCATCCACGTGGCAAACATGTTCCCCATTTTTCCTTGTTCCCTTAAATACCGTTTCATTTATCCACAATGCTACTGCATGAGATAATAATTTATTTATTTTTCTTTTTTTATTTTTATTTATAATGTTTTTTATTATTTGATTAAATTCCTGTATTTTTTCAATTTATCTGATCATAACACGTAAACAAAAATAATTTTTTTATCAAAATATAAAAAATATTTAAAAGAGATAAATTAATCAGTGAAACTTTATATTATTATTTAGTTTCATTTTTAGTAGTTTTTTTAAATAATTTGATAATCATTTTTATTTTCTCAATATCTTTCTTTGAGACAATTCTAAAAAAAAGTTTAACTAAAAAATGAAAAACTAAGCTATAAAAAATAAAAATAAACAAGAAATAGAAACAGCCCAAACGGAGCTTTACAAATGTACTAAAAAAATTAATGACTCACATGGTGGTCCACTCTAGCATTACTTGGTGTTGGTCAAGTACTGTTTTGATAAGTGAATAATATTTTTTTATTGATTTAAATTATAAAATTCATTATATATTTAACTGTAAAACTCATAATTTAAATTAATAAAAATGTGTTTGGAGTTTCGACAAGAACATAATCAGATTAGATAATTCTATGCAATTTAATTTAGTCACGCCATCATAAATGAGATTGTTAAAAATATATTATATTTTATTCCGTGTTTAGCGTAAATTTTATATAATTTTTATGGAATCTTATATATCATTTGGAATAAAAATATATCATATTATTTTTTATTTTACCTTAATTTGATATAAATTTATAAAATATTTATTTTATAAAATTAATATAATTGCATTAGATGTTATAGTCATATCGTTGATTCTATTTCTATTATAAGTTACGCTAACATAAATACTGCATAATAAAATAACTTTAAATACTAATAATAGTAGGAGTGGGACGGTCCTGTCTCGTGGGGTCTGGGGACCCTGTGAGGCTAATGATAGTAGGAGTGTTGTGAACTAATTTTTTATTTATTTAAAATTTTAAATTTAATTCTAATAATTTAATATATTTAACTCAATAAGTATATAATTTTTATAAAAATTTATATCAATCATAACTTATTAATCATAAGACGTGGATATATTTATTTAATAATTTATTTTTAAAATATTATAAGTTAATTAAATTTTTTAAAATAAATATATTCTAATCAAATAGATAGTGATATCAACTTAATCTGATTTTTATATAAAAATTACACATTTTAATGAGTTAAATAAAATAAATAATTTCAAATAGATTTTAAGATTTTGAATAAAAACAAATTGAGGTCACAGCACCGCTGTGATTAGCTTGGCCCCGATGCGTTTAGAATTTTAGGCCATGTTTGGTCAAAATTTCATAAGTTTTTCTTAATTTTTATTTTTGGGTTATTTTATTTTATTTTATGACTAAATTTTTAATTTTTTAAAATTGGCTCGATAAGATGAATTGAAAAAGTAAAAAAAAATTGATCGAATAATAAAAAAATTTATTAAAGACGAAAAATAAGTAATATAACTTTGGCTTATTAGCTTATTTTGACATATTTTTGTCTTTTAAAATTTTTTAATATTTTTACAGAAAAAACTATTTTTTCAAATTATCTTAATGAAAGGAATTGAAAAATATAATTATTTAACTAAACAATGAAAAAACTAACTAAAGACAAAAAAATAAATCAAATAAATAATTCTTTCAAACGAGGCCTAAATAATGCAATTTATATTTATATTTGTTTGTTAATGACATTTTATTAGTGACTTACATTTAAATTCTAAATTCTTTTGGCTAAGAATATTAAAAGTTCCAAAGCTGATTTGGAGAGAAAGAAGACGAAAAAAGTTAAATTTATAGTTTTTAACTTGAGTTTAATAAAAAAATTTATTATTCACCCCTCTCTTTTATAGTTTTAACTTATAGTTTAGCAAAAACATTTAAAAATTCAAACAAATGTATTTATATATTTTTTATTTATTTATAGCTTTTGATTCAAAATTAATAAATAAAAAATTTATAATTTTAAGTCATAACTTTATAACTTTAACAAATATTTTCATCTTCTATTTAAAATTATTATTATTATTATTATTATATTTTCAGTTATAATATATAATTTCATAATTTCAGTCACAACAAATACTCCTATGAAATTAAATAATTTTCAGTGTTTGCTAAAACTATTACTGGTAGCTTTTAGCTTCATACTATTAATTTTAGTTATAAGTTACAAATTTTTTTAAACACATATAACTTCTGCTACAATTTATAACTACTTTTTTTTCTATTTCAATTACAAGTTATAATATTTACCAAACACTCACAACCTATAAGCTATTAATTTTAAAATTGCTAAACACCACTAATCAATCAACCAAATCTTTTTTTTTTCTCTTTTTATCTTGTTGGTTAAAAAAGAAAAAAAAAGTTTAAAAAATATATGGTTTTTTAAACGAAATCGACATTCACACTATTATGTTTCATCCTTTTGCACATTTTTTTAAATATTTATAGCTTCTCATAAAATAATGTAAAAAATAAAAATAAGGTTTAATTATGAATTCCCATTCCCTAATGATTCAACTTTTTAAAAAAATAAAATTATGAAACCTTTGCTTTTGTGATGATTTTGGCACTTTATCCAATTGGTTGAAGATTTGAATTAGATGCTTTGGTTCTATTTTCTACCCTGGAATAAAGTGCCCAAATAATTATAGGAGTAAAGCAAAGATGCTCAATTGACTTATGGTGTAATTAATGACTTAATGTCTTGCTTGATAGGAGATTTTAAGTTGATTTCTTGTTTTTTGAGTTAAAATCATAAAAAAAAGTTAATTATTATAAAATCACAATATTTTATCTCTGCATAGTGGTTTAAAAATTGATTTTTTAACGAAATAGATTTTTTTTTTTTTGTCTTGAAAGTCAAAAAAGTAAAAAAAAAATAGCTTTAAGTTATGTTACCAAACAAAGCTTTAAGTAGAAGGTTAAGGATGGCATGCTGCTTTTTGGCACAGAAGAGAAGGGAGGAGAGTTAACCCTACTTATATGTGAGTGAATCAGGAGAGGGGGGTGAAAGAGATTAGCAACTTTAACTTTGATCTTCGACTTGAACTTTTACCGTAAAATTGCACTTTTTTTTTTTTTTTTTGTCTTTCTTTTTCATTGTTCATTGTTCACAGACTGGTTGTTTGGTGATTGAACTTTTTCTTTATTTTGTTTATTAAGATAAATTATAAAAAATTATAATAACTTTTTTTCAACTTATAATTTTTTGACTTTTTGCTTTCTTTTTTCTTTTAGTTTAAAGTGATTTTAAGTTAAATATTTTTGACTTATTATTTTTTGACTTCAAATCTCCCCTTCAATTCATTAAATAAACTTTTTACTTTTTTTTTTTTTAATTTAAAATAATTTTAAACAAAAAACCTAACTTAAAGTTAGGTTGTCAAATAAGGCATAAGTCACGAATTTCCATATATTCCTTGAGAACTCAAGATTAGTCTTTGCAAGTTTTAAATAAGGGGTGTGCGCCTTCATTAAAAAACCCAAAAAAAAAAAGTGCATAAATAACTCACCAATTGCGTCATACAATGAATTCCAAATATATATATAAACAATTATAGGAATTTTTTTATAATTTATAAATAACAAATTAAAGCATTTCCGTTTTGATTGCTTATATATTTTAAATATTTGTTTAGATAGATATGTATTATAAATATTATTGTTAGAAATAATTAATAATATTAATTTTATTATTATTATTATTACTAGCAGCAGCAGAAGCTGCAGTAGAGCAACAACCGTAGTAGCAATAACAGTAGCAGTAGTTGTAGGAGATTAGGACTGTTGACATGTTAAGTATAATAATTCTGCTTGACATGTATAGTGCATATTTAAAAAAAAAATTATAATAGGATTTTTTTTTATTTTTTAGAAAATTAATTTTATAAAAATATCTCAAAAATTTTATAATTTTTCAACACGTTAAACAACCTAAATCTCATGTTGAAACCACAAAAAAATTCATTTGACTCGCTAATTTTGATAATCAATGAGATGGCGACAAATACATAAAAAAAATAAAAATAAATCCGCTCACCAAAACTGAGTTGGTTGAAAAGTGTTTTTTCAATCGGACCAATCTAACCCACACACACCCTTGTACAAAACCTTTCATTTATTTATGTGATATCTAGTTTTTTTGCTTCCTCAAGTAAACTCATGTCATCAATCTTAAGGGGTTAGATTGGTCGGTTTGTTTTTGAATTTGTTCTCCGATGTACATTCACTGTGTCTCTACGCGAGAAGTAGACTATACCTATATACACTTGTTTTAAGTGCTTAGGGCTACTATAGATTTGTCTGATTGTTTACTTTAAAATTCCTCAAAATGTGCAAAAAAATAATCCAAACACTGATTATTTTTTAAAAAAAAGTGAATTTAGTCGTCCCTTTGTTAAGCAAAGTGTGTTGGTCTAACATGGTTTTAATAATATATTTTTATGATAACAAACTTATATATTTAAATTGTACAAATTGAGATTGATTTCAGAACATACATAATTAGCGCAATTCAAGATACAAAGTAAAAATCATGACGCTTAAGTTCAAATCAAGATCTTTAGAGATAAGTGTTCGTGGAATGAAGACATTGAAGGATTGAAGAATGAAAAACAAGTTGTAATTCTTTTATGATCCTTTTGTAGATTCATTTTCTTTTAAAATTTTACTTTGAAACTCATAAGAATTCTAAAAAGTCATAAAATAATTTTTCTAAATTAAACAGTGATCAAAACCTTTTTAGAAACATTGAATTCTGATTTTTCACATGTCCAGTCGACTGAGATTCTATGGCCAGTCGACCGAACAGGCTACTAAAAATAGGTTTTCAGACTTTCATAAGTTCAGTCGACCAAACCTATAGGTTCAGTCGACCAATACTTGGTTCAGTCGACCGAATGAGTCTCTTCAGTCGACTGAACATGTTTAAATTTTGAAAAATTCTGAAAACGGCTAGTTTAACATTTCTATATTGAGCCCAATGGCTATTCAAAAATTTAAGCCTATAAATAGAGGGTTTGAGCCATTGTTTTACTCACTAAATTCTCTCAAACGTTCTCTCTTTTTTACTACATCTTTGCTATTCAATTCTTGGGTTTTTCATACGCTTTTTGAGAGAAAAATCATTTAGTCATTCTCTTTGAGTTTCATAATTTTATTTCTTGATAAGAGAGTTTAGAACTATCATTGTTGTACTTATTTGCTCATTCAATGAGCGTCCTTGTACACTTGTATACTATTCTTCATATTGGTTTGCATTTGAGAAAGGTGATTCTCAAAAGACGCTAATCCGCCTACAAGAATTGTGTCAACTTGAGAATGGTACATTCTCAAGTAGAGGCTACTCCGCCTAGACTAAGGAGAGAGGCTCCTCCGCCTATTGAAGGAGATGTGATGAAATTCTCATAGCGTTTGGCTTGGGGTAAGGACGTAGGCCGTTGCGTCGAACCTTGTAAAAATTGTGGTGTTACTTTCTTCTTACTTATTATCTTATTGTTTCTTGTCACATCACACATACACACTTTTGTACTTGATTACTTATTCTTTATTTGTTCTCGTATTTGTTTTAACTAGTAAAAGTTTAAAAAGCTAGAAGTTGTAAACTTAACGTATCTTACAACAAAAGAATTTTGTGTATTCAAATATTTGACAGAGCCGGCCCTGGGACAAAACCCACAAGGCAATGGCTTTGGGCCCCCAAATTTGTACAAAAATTAGGGGTCCCTAATTTTAAAAAAATAATATTCAAATACTGATTTTTTTTATATCATATACACTTACACGCGGGAGAAAACCTCAAAACCCTAAATCGAAAATCATACAACCGTCTGAATCAATCACCCCTCTTACGCAAGTCAACAAGTGAGAAAAATCTCAGGTCCTCAGTGTCGTCGACCGTCGCCGTGTGCGTCGCCGTCTCGCCGTGTGCATCGTCGCCATGTGCATCTCTCTCTCTCTCCGCGGGGATGGGTGCGTCACTTACTCACTTTCACTACTCCATTTACTATTTTTATTATATTTAATATTATTTATATTACTGCCGTTGTTATTTAATATTACTCACTTACTCCCGGGCCGCGTGCATCTCTATCTCTGCCGTTGTTATTTATATTTTTTTTTGTTATTTTTAATATATGTTTATTATATAATATATGTTAATATATATTGTACACTCAATTAAATATTTTTTTGTTTGCTATTTTTTTAATTTGCAGAATTTGATAATCATACCTCCTAAAAAATATATGTTTGAAGTTTAATTCATTGATATTTTGTAATATTTTTTTATTAAAATTATTGTGTTAAAAAATTATAAGGGCCGAGCTAGTATTTTAATCCTCCTCTTTGGGCCCCAAATCACTTGGGGCCAACCCTAATATTTGACTTCAAGAATTATATTGAATATAGTAATCAACAAGTTTTAGATTATCTTTATACTCATATTTTGATTCAAAAGAGTTTTGTTCATTTGTACTTTAATCTTCTCTAATATCAATATTAGTCGTACACTTTAAATAATAGGAAGATATATTTGAAAATTTTCTTGTAAGATTTAAGTTGTTAAAAGAAGTTCAAGTATTAGCATTCTTAGTTGTGCTTAAATCTTTTTTTATTTAAAACATACTTGAAGTGAACCTACACTTATACTATATTTTGTTGAAATAAGAAAAGTACTGTAATTAATTAACAAAAGGTGAACAAAAGTATACATCCTTCATATCTTAAAACTAAAAAGGTTTTAAATTCACTTAGAAAAAAATATTGTTATATTCTTGTATCTTAATCTTGAAGTGACATTTAAAAATATTAAAACTATACTCTAATTTGTTATAGTGTTGTATTTGTTTAAATAAGAGATTTAATTTTTGGTCACACTTATTCTTAAACATTTCAACACAAGGTCTTGATTATAAGTTTAAAATAAAATTGCTTGTGAATTAGATAAGTGATATTTTAAAGGTCATACACTTGTATTCAATTGCTTTATCTAAGAATTTTTTAAATACCTAATTCACCCCCTCTTGGGATTACACATATAATATCAATTGGTATCAGAGCCTAACACATTATTCTTAACAAGTTTTTGTGTAAAAGATCAAATGACAAGTATTTGTGTATTCCCTTTTGGAGAAGGTCAGTCTTCCACACGGCCTTCAATCTTTAGTGGTGTAAACTACACCTTTTGAAAACAAAGAATGAGAATATTCATTCAAACTGTGGATTGGAGAGCATGGATGATAATTGTGCAAGGTAATTTCGTTCCCACTAAAACTGTTGAAGGTAAAGAGGTTCCTAAATTAGAAGAAGAAATAAATAAAAATGACATGAGACAATTGCAAATAAACTCTAGTGCTATGAATGTATTGTATTGTGCTTTAGATGCTAATGAATATAATAGAATAATGACATGTAATCACTTAATGCACTTGAAAAAATTTACCAGTCTTATGAGTTGTTAAAAAAAGTACTCAAAGTCTTGCCACCCATTTGGGAAGCTAAGGCGACAGCCATCTCCAAGGCAAGGAATCTAAGGGTCATAACCTTAGACGAATTTATTGGCTCATTGTTGACTTAGGATCTCAAGATAAATGAAAGAATCAACGAACAAAACAAAGTCAAGAAATCCATCGCCCTCAAAGCCTCTAAAGAAAGCTCCAGTGATGAAGAGGAAGAGATCGATGACGATGACATGACCCTCATCACAAGAAGATTCGGGAAGTTCCTCAAAAGAGACAAAAAATTCTCAAAGAAATTCTGAGGTACGAAATTTGACAAATGAGACTCAAGCAAACGAGACCTCAAGAAGGAACCACCAACTTCCTACACCTGCAACAAAATTGGGCATATCAGGCCCAAATGTTTTCTACTCAAGAAGGAGTCAAAGAAAAAGAAAAAGGCCATGAAAGCAACCACTTGGGACGATTCCGATTCAAACGAGTCAAGCTCTAGCTCAAGCGACGAAGAAATGGCCAACTTCTACTTAATGGCAAGTATAGATGAAGAGGTAAACTCCCATTCAAATTCATGTAATGATTCTAACTCTTCTTATTCTATGCCATCATACGATGATCTTAAAAATAAAATATTTAATTTACATAAAAATCTTTTGAAATTGGAAAAGAAAAATTTTTAATTGAAAATTAAAAATAAAAGTTTTTCAAAGGAAATTGAAGACTTAAAACTCTCAAATGAAAATGCAAAAATTGAAAAAGAAAATATTTCTAAGGTGCATAACTCAAAGGTTGAAACATTGGAAAAGCAAAATCTCATTTTAAGAGTCAAATTTGATAGATTAACAAAAAAATTTGAAAATGAGATTTTAAATTTAACAAAAAGAAATGATAGGTTAAGAAAAGATCTTATAAACTTGAAAAGTAAAAGTATTGAAAATGATGTTTCCCATGAACGAAAAAGAAAAGTTGAAGATTACTCAAAAATCATTTATAAATTTACAAATGGAAAAGAAAATTTTGAAATTTTTTTGAAAGCACAAAGAAGGTCTTTGAATAAAGAAGGAATAGGTTATAATGGAGAAGTGAAACTCAAATTTAACAATTATTTTGTAAAAGAATCAAAAGGTTATTCAAATACATTTTCAAAAAATATTTATGAAAATGCAATTTGTTTTCAATGCAAAAGAAAATGATATATTAAATTTGATTGCCCACTAAAAAGAAATAATGGGATCACAAAAATAGTTTGAAAAATAAAAGAGACTAATCATGTAGGATCCAAAATGATTTGGGTACCAAAGAAAATTACTTGAATTGTTTTGTAGGTATGCTTGAGATCCTCATCATCTAAAGAAATGTGGTATTTGGATAGTGGATGATACTCAAGACATATGACGGACGACAAAACTAAGTTCCTAGCTGTAACACCTAAGGATGGAGGACATGCAATATTTGGAGACAATGCAAGAGGTAAAATTATTGGTATATGTAAGGTTGGTAAGGACTCTTCCCTATCTATTGATAACGTACTTCTTGTCGATTGTCTCAAACATAATCTTCTTAGTATTGGTCCATTATGTGATAAAAGCTATAGTATAAAATTTTTGCATGATACTTGTGTAGTTGAAAACAAAGAAAATAACAATATTTTATTTGTCGCAAAAAGATTTGAAAATGTTTACACTATCGATTTTGAAAATCTAAATTCTCAAAATGTTAAATGTCTTTCAGCTATAAATGAAGCTAGTTGGTTATGGCATAGGAGGCTAGGTCATGCTAGCATGGATCTCCTTTCCAAACCTGTCAAAAAGGATTTGGTCAAATACTTGCCTAAGACTAAATTTCTCAAATACAAAGTTTGTGATGCTTGCCAATTTGGTAAGCAAGCCAAAACTAGTTTAAAAAAGAAATAAGAAATTTCTACAAATAGGTCTTTACAATTACTTCATCTTGATTTATTTGGTCCAATGAAACCTCAAAGTCTTGACGAAAAAGTATATTATTTTGTTATTGTCGATGATTTTTCACAATATACATGGACTTTATTTCTTGCAACTAAAGATGAAATATGTCCTATGTTGGCTAAACTTTGTAAGAAACTTCAAAATGAAAAGGCTCATACAATTCTACACATTCGTAGTAATAGATGAGGAGAATTTAAAAATAAAGATATTAAAAAATTTTGTGAACAAAATAAAATTTCTCATAATTTTTTTGCACCTCAAACTCTTCAACAAAATGGGGTTGTAGAGAGAAAAAATAGATTTTTACAAGAAATGACACCTTCTATGTTAAATGAATATAAAATTTTTAAGTAATTTTGGGTCGAGTTAGTTAATACTGCTTACTATGTAATGAACCGTGTTTTTATAAGATATCACTTAAATAAAACTTCTTATGAGTTATGGAATGGTAGAAAATTCAACATTTCTTATTTTCATATTTTTGGATGTAAATGTTTCATTTTGAATGATAAAGATGATTTGAAAAAATTTGACTCTAAATTCGATGAATGAATATTTATTAGATATGCTACTAATAGTACAGCGTATAGAGTATATAACTAAAAAACTAGGACATTAGTTGAGCCAATTCATATTACTTTTGATGAAACTAACAATCTTTCTTCTAAGATTCTTGTTGACGATGATTTGAACATAAGAAAAAGAATGGAAGAAATGCAAATCAATGAAAACAAAGATAAAAACACCAAGACTGATGATGAACACATCGACCTACCAAAAGAGTGAAAAACAGTGAAGGATTATCCTATGGATCAAATCATAGGAGAACCTTCACGAGGTGTAAGTACTCGTTCTTTATTTAAAAATATCTGTGATCATGTTGCATTTCTTTCACAAGAAGAACCTAAAAATGTAAATGAAGATTTAGAGGATGAATCTTGGATAATGCTATGCAAGATGAATTAAATCAGTTTAAAAGAAATGAAATTTGAAATTTAGTTTCTAGACCTAAAGATAATACAATTACTAGAACTAAATGGATTTTTAAAAATAAAAAAGATGAAAATGGTATTGTTGTCCGAAACAAGACAAGATTAGTCGCATAAGGATATAATCAAGAATAAGGAATTGATTTTGAAGAAACATACGCACCCGTAATTAGGATAGAAGCAATTCGCATGTTATTAACATATGCATCATATAAAAATTTCAAACATTTTCAAATGGATGTAAAAAGTGCGTTCTTAAATGATTTTATAAATAAGGAAGTGTCTGCTGAACAACCACCTGATTTTGAAAATCATATTTATCCAAATCATGTTTTCAAATTAACAAAGGCATTGTATAGTTTAAAACAAGCTCCTCGAGTTTGGTATGAAAGACTAAATAAATTTTTGTTAGAAAATAGTTTTATTAGAGAAAAAATTGACACAACTTTATTTACTAAAATCAATAAAGAAAACATGCTTATTGTGCAAATATACGTAGATGATATCATATTTGGTGCCACTAATAAAATTTTGTGCAATGAATTTTCTACTTGCATGCAAAAAGAATTTGAGATGAGCAAGATGGGAGAGCTCTCATTCTTTCTTGGCTTACAAATTAAGCAAGCAAAGAATGAAACTTTCATCAACCAATCAAAACACATACGTAAGCTGCTCAAGCGCTTCCAAATGGAGAATGGAAAAGTTTTGGGAACTCCAATGAGACCCTCAACTAAACTTGACAAAGACGAGCAAGAAAAATCGGTAGACACTAAACTCTACCGAGATATGATTGGTAGTTTACTTTATTTAACTGCAAGTATGCCTGATATAATGTTTAGCGTATGTATGTGTGCACGCTATCAAGCAAGTCCCAAAGAATCTTATTTAATTGCTGTAAAAAGAATATTGAGATATTTGGTTGGCACAATAGATATAGGTTTACGGTATCCTAAGTTTACATCTTTTGAAATGATAAATTATTCTGATGTAAATTTTGCTGGATGCACAATAGACCGTAAAAGCACTAGTGGCACATGGTCAATTGGTTTTTAAAGAAACAAAATTTTATAACTTTATCTACCGCTGAAACCAAATATGTGGCTGCGGGTAATTGTTGTACACAAATATTATATATGAAACAACTTTATGATTTTAAATTAAAATATGATATTGTGCCAATTAAGTGTGATAACACAAGTGCTACAAACATATCTAAAAATTCTATTTTGCATTCACGAACAAAACATATTGAAATTTGTCATCATTTTTTTCGTGATCATGTTCAAAAAGGTAATATATTTTTAGAATTTGTAAGTACTAGTGAACAATAGGTGGATATCTTCACTAAATCCCTTAATAAAGATCGTTTTATCATTATTAGATGAAAATTGGGATTAATGCATGTTCGTGAGGTTGTTTAAATCATAAAGTGATTCCAAACAAAATTAACTGGTTCAATATCAATTGCTTAATGCTTGTTCAAAAATGCATGTTCAATATCAATTGACTTAATTATTATGTGAAATAGTGTTAAAATTTTATGAGCCTCATTGTAGAAGGGTAGTTTCAAAGGAAAACAAATCTCAAACAGTTGCTGAAACTCTAAAACTGCCAAAACACCAAGTTCTGTCGACTGAGGCCCCTTTCCCAGTCGATCGAACCAGTTTTTTTGAGTTCAATCGACCGAACTCACCAGTTCAGTCGACCGAACGCTTGGGGTCTTTGAAAATTTGAACAGCCGAACGGTTTAAGTTCTGCATTTTTTTAAACACCTCTCGGCTTCTCTTTCCTAGGGCCTGCAATTTACTTCTTTTCCTTCTAAAGGCTCTAACTCAAAACCTCTATTTCATCACCACCATTCCACACTACATTTTCATTTCTCAAAACCCTACATCTCCATCACTCAACAACTCTTCAATGGCACCTAGGGTTATAGGAGAAAAAGGAAAATCAATTGCTAGAGATGATTCAACCGACGGGTCCAATACTTCAATTCAAGCAAATCCAAAATTCTCTACAAACATCATTTACAATCTCTTGAACCGATTTTTGATAAGATTCTCAATATGCAATTCATCGATTCCTACTTTCCTCGTGTCATTCGTCTTTTTAATCACGTTAGTTGGGGCCCTACATTTTCCATCAACCGAAGGGTATGCACCCTCAAATTATAAAATTATTTTATGCATATCTTGCTCAAGACCTTTTTCCAAATTCAAGAGATCGTTACATTCACTTCACCACTTATTTTCACGGAAAAACGTATAAATTTTTCGATAAATACATAACTAATCTTTTTGGAATGGGAAGAGGAGATTTTAGATGTCCACAAATCTCATCTCAGTCATGGATCATGGCTCATGACTTTACTCCTGAAACATTTTTACCCTTTGTCATGACTGAACCCCTACTCAATTTTGCCATCCTCCCGTCTGACTCACAATTCACACTCGAGGCCAAAATCTTGCATCTCATCATTACATATAATGTATTGCCTCGTAGTGGGTCTCGCACCCACATTTCTTATCTTGGCTGCTTTATCTTATGGTGCCTTTACAAAAAAATACGCATTGACCTTCTATCTCTCATCTGTCAATGGATGCTTGCCAAAGAGAGCTCCAAACGCCATATTCTACCATATGGAGGTTTTCTCACACCTCTATTTGAATCTTTTGACTTCGCCCCATCTCCTTCTAATTTTCAACCCCTTAAAAATTCTGATTTTTTCACCGCCACCACTGTAAAACAAATGGGTTATAAACTTGAGAATAGACAGTGGGTACCCAAACATCAAAGGCAAGCACCTCAAGTCGTTCAAGATAGTGAAGAGAAAGCTGATGATGCTCCACCTACTTCACCCACAGCACCTCCGCCTGTTTATACCTCCTCTTCTGATGATACTGCTCCTGTTACACGCTCCTTTCTAAAGAAATTAGTTCGCTCTTTCTCCGGTCGCCTTGACAAGAAGCTTGACAAGATTGGCTCTTGCATTGCTAAACTTGAAGAGGCCATGGGATTACCTCCTTCTACAAATGAGGGTGGTGATGATGATGATGGTGATGGCGATGAAGATGATTCTAGCCCCACTTTTTGATCATGCCAAACGGGGAAGAACTATGTGAGCAAAAAGGAAAGCTTTTGGAGAGCATTAGTGAATTTTATTATGTTTGGATATTGTACAAATGCTACTCATACTACTCTTATTTTGTATTTTTATTGTGCTACACTTTATCATGCTTATTATGCTTAGTGTTTAATGCTTGAGCTTCATTATGCTTGATTTATGCTTATTGTGCTCATAGTTATTTGATTGATCTTGAATTGAACATCTATGCCTATAAGACTTACCATTTGAATTGAAATGAACTTTATATCTTCAAAATATATGCATATGGTAAGGGGGAGTTTTTCAACTTTCAAAGAATATTACTCATGCTTATTGTTAGGTGGAGCTTTAGTTTTTAGCTTTCCTACATTATTTTTGCTTTGTGTTTGTCATCATCAAAAATGGAGAGATTGTTGGCATAACAAGACTTCAATAATCTATTTTGATGATAACAAACTTATATATCTAAATTGTGCAAATTGAGATTGATTTCAGGACATACATGATTAGCACAATTCAAGATACAAAGTGAAAGCCATGAAGCTTAAGTTCAAATCAAGATCTTTGGAGACAAGTTTTTGTGGAATCAAGACATTGAAGGATTGACAAATGATGAACAAGTTGTAATTCTTTTAGGATCCTTTTGTACATTTATTTTCTCTTGAAATTTTGCTTTGAAGCTCATAGGAATTCTAACAAGTCATAAAATAATTTTTTTAAATCAAACAGTGATCAAAACCTTTTCGGAAACATTGAATTCTGGTTTTTCACATGTCCAGTCTACTGAGGTTCTATGGCCAGTCGACCGAACATGCTACCAAAAATAGGTTTTCAGATTTGCATAAGTTCAGTCGACTGAACCTGTAGGTTCAGTCGACCAAAACTTGGTTCAGTCGACCGAATGAGTTTCTTCAGTCGACCGAACAAGTTTAAATTTTAAAAATTTCTGAAAACGGCTAGTTTGACATTTCTATATTGAGCCCAACGGCTAGTCAGAAATTGGAGCCTATAAATAGAGGGTTTGAGCCATTGTTTTACTCACTCAATTCTCTCAAACGTTCTCTCTTGTTTACTACATCTTTGCTCTTCAATTCTTGAGTTTTTCATACGCTTTTTGAGAGAAAAATCATTTAGTCATTCTCTTTGAGCTTCATAGTTTTATTTTTTGAGAAGAGAGTTTAGAACTATCATTGTTGTACTTATTTGCTCATTCAATGAGCGTCCTTGTATACTTTCATACTATTCTTTCTGTTGGTTTGTATTTGAGAAAGGTAATTCTCAAAAGAGGCTAATCCGCCTACAAGAATTGTGTCAACTTAAGAATGGTACATTATCAAGTAGAGGTTACTCTGCCTAGACTAAGGAGAGAGGCTCCTCCTCCTATTAAGGAGAGGTTGTGAAATGCGTTTGGCTTGATGCAAGAACGTAGGCCGTTGCGCTAAATCTTGTAAAAATCGTGGTGTTACTTTCTTCTTGCTTATTATCTGGTTGTTTCTTGTTAATCACACACACACTTTTGTACTTGATTACTTATTCTTTATTTGTTCTCGTATTTGCTTTAACTAACAAAAATTTTAAAAGTTAGAAGTTGTAAACTTAACGTATCTTACAACAAAAGATTTTTGTGTATTCAAATATTTGACTTCAAAAATTATATTGAATCTAGTAATCAACAAGTTTTAAATTATCTTTATACTCACATTTTGATTCAAAAGAATTTTGTTCGTTTGTGTTTTAATCTTCTCTAATATCAATGTTAGTTGTACACTTTAAATAATAGGAAGATATATTTGAAAATTTTCTTGTAAGATTTAAGTTGTTAAAAGAAGTTCAAGTATTAGCATCCTTAGTTGTGCTTAAATCCTTTTTCATTTAAAGTATACTTGAAGTGAATCTACACTTATACTTTATTTTGTTAAAATAAGAAAAGTATTGTAATTAATTAACAAAATGTGAACAAAAGTATACATCCTTCATATCTTAAAACTAAAAAGGTTTTAAGTTCACTTAGAAAGAAATATTGTTATATTCTTGTATTTTTATCTTGAAGTGACATTTAAAAATATTAAAACTATACTCTAATTTGTTATAGTGTTGTATTTGTTTAAACAAGAAATTTAATTTTTTGTCACACTTATTTTTAAACATTTCAACACAAGGTCTTGTTATAAGTTTAAAATAAAATTGCTTGTGAATTAGATAAGTGATATTTTAAAGGTCATATACTTGTATTCAATTGATTTATCTAAAAAAATTTTAATACTCATTTCACCATCCTCTTAGAATTACACACATAATATCAAAGTGAACATGACTCCTACCCTTAACTTTAAAATGGATTGCATAACAAGCTTTATCTTGAAACCATAATCTTTTCACAACCTGAATAACATATTTAAATTAGCATTACTTGGCATAACAAAGATGGAGCAATTCAAGAGAAAATTTTCTCTTTATTTAGATAGATAACTTCATTGTCAAGTTTCTTGTCACTAAAAATGTAGAATCACCTTTGACAATTTTGTTGGATAATCTGTTCTGTTGCTAACAAGTATACAGTTGAAGTAGCAATTAAGGCAGTGGTTTAGTAGATGGATTGCAATCCAGTTTTTTTTTTTTAATGAAGAAAATATTTGTCTTTAAAGAATTTTTTCAACTTTAATTTAAAACTTTTACCTTTGTGACTGATATTTGACGGGAGAACTTAATATTATAACAACTAAACGGTTGGCACACGCATGCATTCGTAAGTTTTTATTTAAAAATTAAATAGTAGAATAGTTTAATTTTTAAATTGTGAGCATTTACAATTTCTAAATTAAGTAATGGAGAGAAAATATTATGGGTATTTTGGGTTAAGATAGAAAGTGCACACAATTTAAAATTTGGAGTTGTATCAGTTGGGGTTCTCAATTTATATATTACCATAGATGAACAAAATTTTAAAACATCATTAAAGGGAGAAAAAGCGAGTTAGTATCATTTTTGTCAATATGAATAAAAAAGTAAACAAGAATATTAAAAAATTACTATATTTAAAAAAAACTAATATCCAAATATTAACTTATGATCGATCACTCAGCGAAACAAAGTTACTGTTGGTAACTTTTAACTTTTTATTACTAATTTCAATTATAAGTTATAAATTTTTTTTAAATATTTATAATTTTTTCTACAACTTATAAGTAATATCTACTATAAATTATAATGTATAAGTTACTAAGTTTAGTAATACCAAATACCACTTGCTAAGGATATTTTATTATTTTTGGGTAGGAGTCTAGGAGACTTTGATTTGTTGAAGAAAAGAGTAAAATAGTAATAATAAAGCAAAGAAAAATATAAAAAAAAAGTGAATATAAAGAGGAGCAAGTTGGCAAAAGCTTCCTTTCCCTCTCCTTCACTTGTTTCCCTTTCTTGGCCAACCTTTCTTTCTTGCTAGTTCTCTCATTGAGATCAGAGCAGGAAAAACTCTTTTCCAAAAAGGAAATTGTTGAATGCTGTCTTTTTCAAGTGGAAATTATTAACACTAATTGGCAATAAATCAAACACAACGCAATCTTTGGTTCTTACTTTTTATATACATTTTTTTCATTTTTGATTTTTAACTTTTTATCATTAGTCCAAACGAATATAGATTTACTTAGATTACTCTTGTTAGGAAGAATTATAAAAATAAGATTTTTTGATTAAAATTTTTTAAGTTTGTTAGGAAATTATTAACACTAATTGGTAGTAATAAATCAAACACCCAAATGCAAGCTAAGTTTGATCTTATTTTTTTATTTTTTTATTTGTTTTTAATAAAGCTTTTTTTTACCATTTGAGCAAACAAACATACTTGTTGGAGTAATATTAGTAACATGAATCAAAAAATATTTTTAATAAGAAATAAAAAAATTTCAAGTAAGACTAGAAAAAGTTAATAACTTTTTAGTGATTATTTTGTTTTTATTGAATTATTTTAATTATAATCCGAACATACATACTTTTTAAATTCCTCAAATTATGAGAAATCACAAAAAATTTAAAATCTAACCTATAATGATTCTTTTAAAAAATAAAAAAATGAAAAAAAAAGCCTCCGAAAAACCTAAATCAAACACCTAATTAAACACTTTTGGAGGTAAACTTTATCACCTTAGATATTAAAAGCCCGATTGACAACTAGTTTAAAATTTTATTTTTTTATTTTTTTATATTTTAGTTTAAAAAAATTAAATTTGGTTCAAAATAAATTATTTGATAACTTAACTTTTAAGTTATTTTTTTTTAAATTGATTGTTTAGGTAAAAAGTTAGTTTTTGTCTTTTGCTTTAAATGAACAATTTTACATTTTTATATATTTTGTATTAATAATTATATGTAGTTAGTAATTGTAGTAATAAATTGTAAATAAAATGTATTATAATATTTTTAAAGTGATAAAAATTTAATATAATATTTTAAAATTTTGCGTTTTAATTTAACTTTTTAGTTTTTTAATGTTTTGATTTTTTTGCCAAACGAATAATTTTAATTTTTTAATATTTTTAATCATAAAAATAAAAAAGTAAGATTATCAATTAGAGCTAATATACCGAACTCAAATATTTATATATATTTTTATTTATTATTCACCGAATAATAAACAGTAATTAGCATATTACTTAAATTTAAATTAAAACATTCTACACTCTAAAACCTGTCTACATAGAACATCTCCACCCACCTCTCTCCACCAATAAAATGACCTTCCCTTGTTTTCTTCTCATATTCTCCTTCTCCCTCTCTCTCTCTCTCTCTCTCTCTGTGCTTCATTGCTGTAGAGATTGAGACCGCTCTTTCCGTCCTCATTCAAGAACTCTTCCTTCGAGACACGCAAGGAACACCCACGAGTGTCTCGAATAATACATTAGCTTTAGAACTGATCAGAAAATCGAGTGATCCTCACTGTAATTCCAATGGATTTTCATCTGGGTTTCTTTTTTATATGCTCTGTTCTTGCTCTGGTTTCTGGGTTTTCAGGAAATCTTCCAATCCTGTCATTTGATGAAGGGTATTCCCCACTTTTTGGAGATGACAATCTCGTACTACTCAGTGATGGAAAATCTGTTCATCTCTCTCTAGATGAACGATCAGGTTCAAATTCTACATGATTTCTTCTAGCTGTTTCTGCTCTGATTGGTTCTTCTTCTTCTTCTTTTTTGTTTTTCAATTTCTTTCTTGGTTTTAAGGTTTTTAACAGTGATTGGCTAATCAGTTCATCTCTCTCTAGATGAACGAACAGGTCATGTTCTACATGATTTCTTCTAGCTGTTTCTGCTTTGATTGGTTCTTTGTTTTTTTTTTTCAATTTCTTTCTTGGTTTTAAGGGTGTTTAACAGTGATTTTTTGGGGGATTTATAGGCTCTGGATTTGTGTCTCAAGACCTTTATCTTCATGGATTCTTCAGTGCTTCTATCAAACTTCCCGCAGATTACACGGCTGGTGTGGTTGTTGCATTTTATGTGAGTAGTTTATTTGATTATATTAACGATAATTCATCATACCCAGTTGTTTTCAGCTATTAAAATTTTTCCAATTGCAGAAATATTTAGAATTATGCTAGAAAAATCTGGTCTGGTTAATGAGAATCAGTTGAATTTCTTGTCTATTTCCTGAATTTAAATGTATAATAAAATATTACATAAGGTTGTATAATGGTTGTGTAATTTTCATTAAATAATGAATTTATGACACTAATCACACCCAATAGAGTTCTTGACATCTTTTCTGGTTTATTAAAATTTATTTGGGAAACATGATTGAATCAATAACACCCTGATGTGCTAGTGTACTAATTTCTCATTTTACAGTAGAAAATATTCTTCAATTAACCTTAACTAGAATCCACTCAATTACACCCAGGTAGATTCTTACTAATTTCTTCATTTTGTAGTTAAGACTTTTGATATCAGCCAAGTCACCCTTCTTCTTCTTCCCTCCCTCTCTCTCTCTCTGAGTTAATATTTTTCTGGTGATCATAGACGGGCCGAAGGAGTGGATGGAGCTGACTGCTCCCTCTAAGTTTTGAAAAACTTTCATAATTATACTAGTAGTGGTTCCAACTATTTCAAGATTGTATAGTTTCGGCCCTCTTTTTTTTTTTTATAAAAAAAAATTAACATTCGTCCTCCCCCTTATAAGTTTTGAAAAAACTTTCATAATTATAGTTGTATTAGTCCTCTGACTATTTCAAGATTGTATAGGTTCTGCCCTCAAGATTCATTTTAAAAAAGTAATATTTGCCTGGCCCTCTAAGTTTTAAAAAACTTTCATAATTATAATATTATTAGTCCCAACTATTTCAAGATTGTATAGGTTCAGCTCCCAAGATTTTTTTAAAAAATAATTAATATCTGCCTTCCAAATTAAAATTTTGCGCCCGTGCATGCTTGTCATTGTAGATGTCAAATGGAGACATGTATGAGAAGAACCATGATGAACTGGATTTTGAATTTTTGGGGAACATCAGAGGCAAATACTGGAGAATTCAGACCAATTTTTATGGCAATGGAAGCACAAGTACTGGCAGAGAAGAGAGATATGGCTTGTGGTTTGATCCTTCTGTAGATTTCCATCAGTACAGTATTCTCTGGACTCAGAACCGCATCATGTAAGGGTACCAATAACTCCTAGAACAGAGCTGTGCCTTTCTCTTTCTTTATTATCTGCTTTTGGTAATCTTTATTCCTATATATGATACTGTGTCTCACTTTTCATATTTACCTAATTTGAATCTGATGATAACATCTCTCATGCACTGTTGTGAGATTTTGCCATTTTTAGGGCTTTTGATGTGATGTGCCTGTTCTAAGATTTGGACAAGCTTTCTTTTTTGCAAGAAGGTTGAGTAGGAGGAATTGCTCTATTTCTTTGAATTATGACATCTCATGATCTGTTAAAGATCCATTTTCTTCTTTATTGTCACAGTGATATTTATCTATTGTCCTATTTTTAGGTAGAAGCATCCATTGAGCTATGTAATTAGGTAACCCATATGCTTTTTAGAGAGGAGGAGGAGGAGGAGGAGGAGGAGGGGGAGAAAGAGCGACGTTTATAATCCGATTCGAGCATTGAATCTCTTAATTATCACATACCAATACTTCAGTTTTGAGTGTTTTGCTCTTATTAATTGGGTTCTGTAGTTTTAACAGAGTTCAGACAAACATCTACATGTATATCAATTGGGAGTGCTCCAAAAATCTATGAAGAACTCGTGAACACTAAAATTTGTTGTTAGGCAATTATTCTTGGGCCTTCTTTTCTTTTATAGTTATTTTCCCCTTAAAAAAAAGAAGAAAATCCACCTGAGGATTAAACATTAGAATTACTAGCAATGAGTTCTTTTTTCTTTCTTTTTTTCAATTGGAGGAGCATGCAATAGAATTACTAGCTTGAAACCTTACATTAGTACATTTATTTGTACTGTCTAATCAATAAAGAGAGGAGTGAATCATAGTTTCTTTCTGCTCTTACCCTCAATTACTGCAGTTGTTGATGGTTTACTCTATTCGAAGATCAAACAAGAATAGTAACATCACATTTTGCCAGTTACGCGGTTATGTCCATTACTATTTCATTATTGCTCAGTTAATCTAAACTCGGTGTGCTCAGTTAATCTGAACTCGGTGTGTGCATCTGAGAAAGAGAGGGAGAGCGAGCGAGCGAGAATGTGCAGGGTTTCCTTCTCTTCCAAGATCGAACAATAGCGAGACGGGTTTTTGCTCATTAGTAGACAATTGTCATTGGCAGCCTTGATGTAAATTCTGTTTTGTTTGTTTTGCTACTTTTTATTTTCCTGCAGATTTTACATTGACAATGTTCCCATAAGAGAGATCAAAAGGACAGAAGCAATGGGTGGGGATTTCCCATCCAAGCCAATGTCTCTGTATGCCACAATATGGGATGGTTCCAACTGGGCTACAAATGGTGGCAGATACAGAGTCAACTACAAATATGCCCCTTATATTGCCGAATTCTCAGACCTCGTCCTTCACGGTTGCGCAGTCGACCCGATTCAGCAGTCGTCCAAATGTGACCTCACCACGAATTCCAACTCCATTCCTACCGGTGTCATGCCCGAACAACAAGCCAAAATGGAGAATTTTAGGAAGAAACATATGCAGTATTCCTACTGCTATGACCGGGCTCGGTACAAGGTTTCTCTACCTGAATGTGTGGTTGATCCCCAGGAAGCTGAGCACCTCCGATGGTTTGACCCGGTCACGTTCGGAGGAAGTTATCGCCCCCACAGGAAACGACACCACCAGAGCCGATCAAGCCCGGCCGAGGCAACTGCTATTTGAGAAGGCTGTAAGTTACATATTTATATATGAGCATCACCAAGCATATTGCTTTTGAGTTTGATTTAAGTTGGGTCAGTTTTTTTTTTTTCTTGTGAATAATAGACAAAGGGAGAGAAAGAGAGAGAGTGAGAATAGATTTCTTGAAGGGTATGTATGTATATACTTCATACCTTTAGGTTCCAACCATCTTCTCATTGATTTTGTCTTTGGTTACATTTAAATTGAATTTGGTGATGATTTATGTACTTTGGCCACACCCTCATGATTTCAATAAATATATTAGCATGTGGAGTTACTATTATACATTTGAATGAGGGGCATGGTGTTTTTAATTTTCAATGGGTTTAATATTAACTACTACTGTTTATTGTTTATTTATTCATTTATTTATTTTGATTACAGTATGCTTGTTGAGTCCTGTTAGGTGTGGGTGCTAAGGGCACTATGCACTAATTTGGATATATCGCTCTCACATGGAGTGGGTCCAAAAAGGTAAAAATTAATTATAAAAAATAAAATAAAATTTATTAATGACGAAAATAAACAACATATAATTTATTTTTATTAAATAATTCACTAAAAATAAAATAAACAAAATAAAATAAGTAAATCTATTTATTATACTATAGCAAAAATGTCATAATCTCTATGAGTTCAAAAATCTTAATAATCTAATTTTTTCAATTTTTTGAATTGTTTAAGTTTAATAATACCACATGACCTCTTGTGATTGTTCTAAATTAACATAATTTTAAATTTATGTTAAGATATTTATTTTTGTAAGAATTAAAACATTACCTTAAAAGATGTTTGACTATCTTGAATTAAAAAATATATATTTTATATAAAATTATTTCTTTTTCAAAGCGTATGTCTTAAATTATATATATTATTCTTTTAAAATGTTCCACCAATTTGTCTTAAAAGATATCTTACTATCTCAAATTAAAATATATATATCAATTATATTATAAAAAAATCTCAATATCTTTTGTTAAAAAAAATCCTCAATCCATTTTTCTCAAATTCTTTTTTTTTTTTTTAAATCATGTCATCCTGTGATTTGTCCTAAACTTATTTTTTAATAAATATTAATTATTTAATTAGATTAATTATGGTTACCTAATTAAGTATAAAGTTTGAAATTCAAATTCGATACTTTTAAATCAAGTATATATTCCACCAATTTAAATTCAAGTATATATTCCACTAATTTAAATTGATTTCTAAAAAATATGTTTTCAAAAAAAACAATATTCTCATTTGAGTTAAATCAAATGAGATTATTTTCCTTTTCAAAGCACATGCGTTAAATTATATATATTATTTTTTAAAAATATCTCACTGATTTGTCTTAAAAGATATCTGACCATCTCAAGTTTAAATATATATATCTATTATATTATAAAAATCATAATATCTTTTTGTTCAAAATCTTCAATCCGTTTTTCTCATTTTTTTGTTAAAAAAATCATGTCATGGTGTGATTTGTCCAAAACTTAATTTTTTAATTAATATTAATTATTTAATTAAATTAATTATGGTTACCTAAGTATAGAGTTCAAAATTTGAATTCGATACTTTAAATAAAGTATATATTCCCACCAATTTAAATTAATTTCTAAAAAAATCTATTTTCAAAAAAAAATATTCTCATTTGAGCTAAATCAAATGAGAAAATTCTCCTTTTCAAAGCACATTCATTAAATTATACAAAGCACATTATATTAAATTATACGGAAAATTAGTAAGAAGTCCAAATTATATGGTGTGTATTAGTTTTCATCCAGTAAATTTTTTTTAACGCGTAAGGTTCATTCTCACAAAAATATTCTAGTGATAGATCCTCTGTTTGTCGTGTGAAACTTTTTAAGACGAAAATATCCTAATTCCTTTATTGCATTATTTAGTCGTCGTCAACATCTCTATCGTTTTTTATTTTGATCAATATTATCAATATAGAAAATCGTTTTATATAAATGTATATATAATCTGTGTTGATATGCAAATAGATAAATATCAAACTAATAAATTTATCTAATTATTATGCAAAATAGATAAATTTATCTGTTTTCTTAGAATTTTTAAAAAAAATAACGCTTTTTAAATGCTTTAGACTTTGCGCATTAAAATTTTTATTTATGAATCTTGCGCGTTAAAACTTATTTTTTTTGAATATTTGGCTAAAATCCTATTCTTTCAAAATGTCTCACCGATTTGTCTTAATAGATATCTGAGTATCTTAAATTGAAAAATATATATCTATTATATTATAAAAAAATTCTGATATTTTTGTGTTAAAAAATCCTCAATCCATTTTCTTATATTTTTATTTTTTTTAAAGCATGTCCTCCTGTGATTTGTCCAAAATTTATTTATTTTAATTAACATTAACTATTTAATTAAATTAATTATAGTTACCTAATTAAGTATAGAGTTCAAAATTTGTATTCAATACTTTTAAATCAAGTATACATTCCCACCCATTCAAATTGGTTTTAAAAAAAAATTATTTCCAAAAAAATAATTCTTATTTGAGCTAAATTAAGTACATTTTCTCTATCAATTTGAATTCATTTTTAAAAAACTATATTTCAAAAAAATATATTTTCAAAATATTAGCTATACTAGTCAAAGTACATAAATGTTAAAATACATATAACTTATTATTATTGAATCTTTAATGGGAGATTTGGACCGATGTCTCATTTGAAATACTTGTTTAGGGATAAACTTCAACTTAAGATCAATATTCTAATAAGTCTTATTTCTTATTATTATACCGAAACAACTCCTAATGCACCATTCACAAATTTGGGAATTAAAATTCAAAACAAAGAAAACAATGCCATATCAAAATTGTGAGCTATCAACAAAATCTCGAAAACTTATATTCTAAAATTAATAGCCATTGCAATCAAGATTATTAGGCAATCTAGGGTTAAAGAGTACTCATTGACTTTGAACTATGTTTCTATTAAAGTCCAATGTTGGTTTAATCAGACCTTGGGGTAGTAGTCTATCTCTTTCGATACCATTTTTATTGACGGACGATAATGCCATGGGTGATGATGAGCTTGGGAATGGGTCTTGACTTTGCCCTAATTGGGGGTTTAAGGAGATTTGTTCGATGATAATGATGGTGGTAAGCATTAAGATTTTCTAGGTCGACAGTGTAATTGAGCTCATATGTTAGTACTCTAAAATAAATAATGAAATCGATATTACATAAGGTATTTGCACTCGGGTTTGGTGATGAATGCGTGAAAGTATCAAGTAATATAAGGACTTAATTGTCATTCCCGATATGATTAAATAAGATAGGAGAAATTAGTAATAATAAGGGTCTCACACAATTTTTCTTTTTTATATATTAAAAGATTATAGATGAGATTATGTATAGAGTGATAAATTTAATTTATGTTTGATTATAATAGAATAAAGAATAAGATAAGAGTTGTAAAATTATTTTTTATTGTTAGATAAGGAGGTACGATAATCTGAAATCTGGTACTAATAATACTAAGGGACCGAATATTATTAGTACCATGAACGAGGAATTAGCACTCTCTCATTTATCGAACTGTTATTTTAAGTTATACAATACAAATATGGAACTCACAATACTAATAAAACAAATTTTTTTGGTGGGTCAACCTTGTCCATTAGTCTAATCTCCTCTCCCTTAATCTTTCAAAACAAATAGGGCCTAAGGGTATATTTATAAAACATAATCATAAATTTAAAAAATAAAATTTTAGGAAATAATCAAAAAGTGGTTAAAACTTATCCCTAAATATGTCCACTAAATAGATCCCCAAATTAATAGACTTATATTTAATTAATACCACAATATAAATTAATTACTCAAATTAGTGTCTCAAATACACATATTTAATTTTAAATATAACATTTATATTCGCAACGCTACTACTAATTTCTCATATATTATAATTATTTCCTTTAAATTTAAATTTTTTTCCTTTTGATACTACGTCTTAGGCCTCATTTGGCAACTTAGCTTTAAGCCATATTTTTTATTTAAAATATTTTTAAGTTAAATAAGTAAAAAGTTTATTTTATGAACTGTAAAAGTAATTTTAAGTCAAAAAATAATAAATAAAATTTTTTGCTTAAAGTGACTTTAATTCAAAAGAACTTTAAGTTAGAAAAAAGTCATTATAATTTCTTCAATTTTATTTGTACATAGTTTTACATTCAATATTAATCTTATTTGATAGATTTTGACGAGTAAATTTTAAAAGTATAATTTTTATAAAAAAATAGATGTATATAATAAAAATTATAATATTTTTTAAAAATATATAAAACTATTTTATTTATAAAAAAAAAACCAAAGTTAAAAGTTTTTGAGTTTCCAAATCAGACTTTTTGGCTTTAAACAAAAAGGCGAAAAAGTCCTACTTTAAGCCAGTTGTCAAACGAGGCCTTATATATGTCACATATTATATAATATCATGATTAAGTTATTGAATGGTATAATAATTTTCATAACAAAATTGATTAAACACACTATTTTTATTTGAGTTTTATAAGCAAAAATTTACATATAATGATTTTGTAAGACCTAATAAAAACTAATTTGTCATATTCTATAAGTTTCAATAAAAAGAAATCTTCAAATAATAATTTATTATTTTATAATAAAAAATTAATTTATCATATTTTATTATTAAGTTATGCTAATCACCGTTCAATAAGCGATAGTTAATAAAATAATGAGGATAAAAAAAATTTAATATTAATATACTTATGGAGGTGGGGTTTATTATTTTTATAAATATCAATATACTTTGTGTAAATATTTATACATTATAAACTCATTATTTATCGTTCAATAAGTGGTAGTTAGCATTTTTTTTTATTATTTTATGTTAATAAACAATTATTACAGACAGACTTTAGCATTTATGTTTGTTTAATAATGTTTTTGGGTATCTTTGTAAACTTTGGAGGTAATTGATCTCAAGGCTTGGGTCAGGAGTACTTGTCATATTTTAGGGATACTTTTTCATTGGCTACTTGGAATCCTAGGCTGCTGATTGAGACAGCTGAATAGGTAACAATTAATATACAGTTGCAAGTGCAATGTCCAATGGAATTAAGTCTTCGTTTGAACTGAGAATACAGAGTACGAAAAAAAGTATTGATTTATGAAAAAATAGACAAAAAAGTGAAAGAAAAAGGTGAAAGTCATTTTTTTCTCTTCTTTGCTTATTCAAGAAATTAAAGAAAGTGTTATTTTTTTTTATTTTGTTTGTTTGATAATAATTAATAAAAAAATAAATGTGATTAATATTTATTTATTTTTATAACTTTTTATATTAGTTAAATTATTATTTGAAATATAAACATAAAAAAGTTATAATTTGCATTATAAAAATAATCGTATCTATTCTTCTATTTTCTTTTCATTTTTTTCCGTTAAGGAACAATAGAAAATGTCTTAAAAGTGAGTTATTTTTTCCTTTATTTCTTTTCTATTTATTTTTTTTCTTTTTAAAAAAATAATTCAAACAATATTACAATTAACTTTTTTTCTATCAAAATTTTCACTCTCTCTTCAAACTCTTCAATCCAAACAAAGACTAAAACTTAAATCCCATTTGGGTTCAGTGGCTTATTACCTAATAAGGTACTAAGATTTGAAATAAAAATTAACTTATGCCAGAGTGCGACAAATAGATTATTCTCCTTTTGAATTCAGAGTTTAAGGGAATTATGAGCTAACAAAATAACCAAAAAAATAAAAAATTCATGCCAAGTGTTGTGTAACTTAAAGGTTTGACTTTTAAATATATTTTTATGATTGAATTCGAATCAAATAATATCTATCTATAAATAAATAACTAATAATAATAATTTTGAAAAAAAAAACTATTAAACAGCTGTCTTCGATCACATAACTATAACTATAGATATTGAATAAGCTTAATTTTTTTTCATTAATAACAAACTTAACAATCTCTACCTAATGAACAAATTTAATTATAAAAATACATTCAAAAATCAAATTATTAAACCACACTTCATGTTGTGCATGGCTACATAGCACACTCTCCGATTCTATCTCAATGATTGTTTTTAAAAAAAGCACTAAAAAGATCAAAATATGTCAAATTCTTTGTTAAAAAAGACAAAATGGGAAAAAAAATTAAGAATCCATTGCCTAAAATTGAGAAGAAAAGTTAATAATTTCAAATCCTTAGTAATTTCTCATTGACCTTTACATTTAACACTAAAAAAGCTCCCGAAAAAATCTATGCTAAATGCGACTTGATAAGTTTCACATTTACACAGTAGTCGATAGTGATTTCCTAATGAAAATGATTTCAGTCGGAACAAACAGAGTCTAAATACTAAAAATAAATAAATCCATATCAAAGTTATTTAAACCAACAAAGCAGTTGAAACAAACAAACAAACAAACAAAGACAATATATACAGTTTGAACATCTCTATCAAACTAACTTTCTATTTAATGTCCTTTCGCTTCAATAAATATAACTAATCATTTTGGCTAACTAAACATTCAAAAATATTATTTTTAATAATTGAGCGATTAGTATCGGATAATAAGAAATAATTTTAAAAGAGAAATAAAAAAAAATGAGCTTTTTAATAAAAGAATAGAGAAAAATTCGAAAGTTTGTTGGAGAGTACATTCAAAAAGATAACTACATAAAATAGAAAGAGACCTTTTAACTAAAGAATTTGACTAGAAATTTATCCGTTGTTTGGCAACCAGCTTAAAGTTAATTTTTTACCTTTTAATTTAAAATTTCAAAAAATCAAACAGTCTTATTTTTTAACTAAAAGATTTTTAGCCTTTTTTTGCTTTTTACGTACTTTTTTTTATATTTTTTAAAAATATCATAGCCTTTATTATACACATCTATTTTTTATCAAAATTATATTTTTAAGTTTTACTTTTCAAAATCTATTAAACAATATTTATATTGATTATAGAATTATCTAAAAAAATATTTTAAAAAATTATAACTTTAAACAAATTTTTTGCCTTTTAACTTAAAGCCACTTTAAACCTTCAACTTAAAAGCCACCAATATCCCAATCAAACGAACTTATTGACTTTTTAGTTTAAAGTAACTTAAAATCAAAAAATTAACTTAAAATCGATTGCTAAACGAACTGTTAGAGAGCGATAAAAATGCTCTTAGATCTGGTGCACAACACACCAATTAACCAAGCACCATCCCCACAATTTTGCCAATTACCACAAGGAGGTAAATGAAAATCAGTCTGCATTCCACAGACTTGCCACTCAAGCAGTCATCAAAACTTCCCATGCAAACAAAATCATCAAATATTATCATGAAATGATCTAATATAGGGCCTGCTTCCTGATCCCATTCAATTTATTCAACAGAATAGGGTTAGCAAAAGAGTCTTAAATAAGGTTAATTCTAAATGCACACTTGTTTTTCCGTTGAATACTCACTGTATGCATTGAATCACTTGTACACGGTGTATTAATACTTGTACATGTGGATGTCCAAAGCAAAAAGTGTGTGCATTTTTTAACACCCCTTCAAATAAACTCCAAGATGTAATTTTACAATGGAGAGCACAAATTTTTGAAGTTCCCCTCAATAAAGAATGGACAAGGGAAAAAGAATATGACCAAGGTCATCAATACAAATTTTTAAAGATCATGGTCTTGACCAAGGTCATCAAGACCCTAATGTTGAGATTCGGCTTCCTTTCTCTCTATAAGTTTTATAAAGTTTTTAACAATCGTCTTGCCTTCCGAGGTGATGATGCTTTCTGGATGGAACTGTACCCCCTGCATTTTCAAAAAAAATCACACCAAATAAGCTATTTTGTGAGGTCATAGTAAAGGTGCTTCAAAGAAAAAACTCATAACCATGTAAAGAATGAGAGAAATAAAGAGTGCGTATAATAGAATACAAGAATTGGGAAAATAGAACCAGAACCGTGTAAAAAATGAGAGAAATAAAGAGTGCGTATAATAGAATATAAAAGAATTGGTAAAATAGAACCAGGCCAATCGAATGTAACAACTTTTGCAGCATAAAACATACTAATACCGGTGTGCACCAAGTGGCAAATCTAAAAATTCAACATAGTGGGAGCACAACTCCAAGAACGAAATTTTTTCTTTCACACTCAGTTACAACAGGATGAATACAAAACTTTAACATTCTTTAGCAAGGCCTTGATTGGTAACTAACTTAAAAGTTAGATTTTTTGTCTTTTTGCATTTTTAGCCAAAAAGCTAAATTGAGTTCAAAGTAGATTGTTTGGTAATTTAACTTTTAAGCTAGCTTTTTTGAAGTTGATTGTTTGGGTAAAAAGCTAATTTTTTTGCTTTTTGTTCAAAGTGGACAATTTTACCCTTCTATATATTTGATATTAACAATTATATGTAATTGGTAATGATAGTAAATAAGTTATCAATAAGATGTATTATTATATTTTAAAAGTGGTAGGAGGTGGGTAGGCCAATTTTACTTTAGTTACGCGAGATGAACTAGAACACTTGATTCCATCAATTATCTAAACAAGACAACCAGTTTGATAATAAATCCTCCGCATCCACACACACTAAAACTAAGCAATTTTGAATGTTTTTTGAGAAGCATATGAAAGCAAAAGAGGAAGTAGCAAACACCAGACAACCTAATGTTAACCCTTCTCCGCCTAACACATGAATGAAGAGGAGATCAAACAATAAACTCTACCCTTGCCTAATCCAATGTACAACTGTCCAGTAACATTACACAAATTTAAAAAGAAAAGAAAAGAAAAGGACTTTGGCAAAGGATCAAGAGGAAATCCTTATTAATTGAAATAGCAGGACACAGGACTCTGCTGCCTTACTATTCTCTCTACAGGAAGCGAGTGGGAAGAAGAGTCGAACTGCGCTACAGTTTTTCAAATCATCTTTCGCTCATCATAGGCAAATCATCACCTTACGATATTATCAATTGAAAATGAAATAATACTGTTTCTGGGTTATTAAATTAGTGATCAAAAGCATTGAGTTTATAACTGAATGTATTAAAATTTAACAAATATTCATAGTCTCGCATGGATAGGTTCAACGTGTAAGAAAAAAAGACAGTGAATACAATTATAATGACCTGTACAATTAGTACCACACATATATCTGTCGCAAAAAATGCAGAACGGTATGCCTGAAATGCACCGAACCCAGTGCAAGCCATGCCAACATTACTAAAACTGCATTACAGCATAAGTGAAAACGGAAACAAATCTTACCAATAGATGCCTGTATATTTTGTGGCGAGCAGCCATTATGAGTCCATCCTCAGTCCATGCAGTTATCTCAAGTACTGCATGGGGAAAACTTTCCGTTTCAATCACAAGGCTATGATATCTACCAGCAGTGAAAGGGCTGAAAAGAAATAAGCATTTCAATATATCAGTTATTTATGAAAACATTTAAATTGAGCTTTCCACAACGGATAAACTTCAGAGGATATCAAGGCAATTGATAGCAGCTTACATGAAAAATGATTAAATGCTAAACCAAATTATTGGTTAATTTTCCTCATAAAATAGCCTGAGAAAGAGTTAATTAGATATTGCAGATACTACACTATAAATGTAATACTCAAGAGGTGGATCAATGAAAAACTTGTTTTAAATTATGAGCAAATGGAATAGGTAGATGCTTGCATCTATGGCAGAAGATGCGGGTCCGGGCTTCGCGATCTTCAATCCTATATTACATTATTGACTATGCTATGATTTATGACAATAAATTGTTACATATATTTTGTGAATTAGAAGAAACATAAATTCAAGATTGCATTCTATAAAAAGTCACAAATTTTAAACAAGATATTCATTCATATAAGATATTACTTCTTTTTCAAGTAAAAGCATATGGATAAAGTTGAATCGATTATTTTGTGTATCGAATTGAATCGTGCAATACCGTGAATCATAGGATTCGGATGAGATTCCTGCTTTCATTTATTTGCCCTCAAATACAAATCGATTGCTTGGTTTATCAAATCGAATCGTGAAACGTACGTTGTTGCTCATAACATAGGATGAAATAATGTCACCTAAATCATGACATGTCCAGTTAGTAAGACAATAGGCTCAAAAGATAGTCTAGATGCGGATGAGATATCATAAACCATGATTAAAAAAATCTATTACGTTAAGCATACATTTGCAATTTGTTTGACATTGTCTCCAACTACATAAACTTGTATTTTCATATTTTCATTAGCTTCTTTATCTACTGCTCCATGCTATCTCCAAAAAGCCTAAAAGATTTATAAAGCAATTAAGCCCTCCTAAAGTCAAGTTTTCCATCTCATTTCGATTAAATCTTATATGACAATAACTCTTCTACTTTTTCTTAATCTCACTCTTCTTTAATAAACCTTTGGTCTTTTTATCCTTTCAATGTAGTTCACAAGTTTCAGTTAATGTAGTTAGCATGTTTCATTACTTTGTAGTCTACCCCTTGCCCGATCAAGTTCGTGCGTGAGTATGCGCATGTTGGTAAAGTTCATGTTTGCATATGTTTTATTTTTGCCAATCATCCAACTCTTTAAGCTGGGAACTTTTACATTTTGGGCTTAAAATCCATAAAGCAAAAAGGCTGATTGATATCCCCTTGCCTCAATGTGGCTTTAAGCCATCTTCTATGAATACTACAATAAGAGAAATCAAGTTGGCTTTATTTAATGTATTACAATACTACCAAAAGGTTGGGTAATTCTAAATCCACACTTTTCTTATTTGGACACTCAGCTTATGCATTGAAGCACCTGTACACAATTCATTAATACTTGTACATATGCGTATCCAAAGCAAAAAAGTGTGCATTTAGAATCACCCCAAAAGTTTCTAGGTAAAAGTAATGAGGAATAAATTGATCTTATCCATATTTGAATGTAAAAAAATAAAAATTGCTCCAAAAACCAAAAAAGCTAAAAGCTAAAAGCTAAAAGCCAAAAAGAAAAAACCACCCAGAAGGCAAAAGGCCTGCAACCAAACACCCAGTGACTTTTTTCTTTTGGGCTTATTTTGGCTTTATGCAAAAAAGGAAGAAAGGCAAAAACTAAAAAGCCAACTTAAAGCCACTTGCCAAACACCCACTTAAGTTAGACCCCTTTCTGTCTTCTCAACCATCCACCGCTTTTGACACATTAACATGTATGTTATTGTATATCCCTTCCCTAAAATTATGGATGGTATTGTTGGGTACAGATGGGAGGATGACCCTTGATAGAATTGAATCATGGTATAGAGTTTGCCAAGTCGGGTAAAGAAAGATATCTCCTATCCCACCTTCCCTTTCACCAAAAATTGATTAACCTCAGGAAAACTCAAACGTTGCAATTATTGTAACTTAACTCAATATGGAAGCCTGACCAGAGACAATATATAAATTCAAATACAAGTAATAAATAACCACTGACTATGATATAAAGAGAGAAAAACCTACTTTGATAACCCAGTAAACAAGCCATCTTCCTCACCCTCGTTATGATACACAAGGGAACTTTTTCCATGCATAACACCATAAGGAGAACGCACGATCTTCCCTGCAAAACAATTCTCAAAATTGTGAAGCAAGAATCTTAACTAATCAGCCCTAAATGCCCGGTGCACTAAGCTCCCGGGTATGCGGGGGTCCAGGGAGGGGGACGGACCACGATGGGCCCATAGTTACTAAAAATAAAAACCTAACAAGCCATAATCCCAACACGCAAAGGTCATTCCCAGTGCACAAATCTCTCTCTTCAAAGCATGGTCTAGGAGCAAAATACTTCGAAATATATCAAAATATATTTTGAGCTTCTTTTTTCATCTCGAAGTTTATGCATTCATGCACGATGCACCAATAGCATAAAAGTTTATTTTACACAATGCATAATTTCAAAAAAATATAAAAGCTTATTTTTGTGATTGATTATATACATATATTTAAACTTCAGAGGATATACAATCATTCCATAAGAAGTCGTTGACTCCTTAAGTGTGGTCCCGGAACTTTAACAAGCACGGATTACTACCTACCTTACAGCAATGCCTTCAACAAGAATCCTATCATTATACTAATCCAATCACAAGGTGCTCATCCCAAAATATCAAACCACTACCACCAACTCTCTATTAAGGGTGAATAAAGAGTCATAATCAAACCACCTGACTGATTCCATCCAATCCAAACTGAAACATTAATTTATTTGGTTGAGTGGTTTGGTTTCGATCAGAATTAATGATAAATCAAATAGATTGAGTAGTTTATGATTTTAACAAATTAAATTGGATGTAAAACCAATCAAATCCAATAATTCTGTAACACCATATGTTAGCCCATCCCTATACTTGCTATTCTCAAACTATTGGTCAGATGATTTCACGTTAAAATAAATTGTAATCCCACTCACACTCTCTAGTATAGACTTACCCCACGCCCTCACTTCTCAACTTTTTCAGTTACTCTTCCTCCAGATTTCCCTCCGCCCCTCCAATGTTTGTTTTAGCAGAAACTTAGCTCTTCATTTCTGACTTCAGAATTTTTGTTCCCCTCTTTGTTCCTGCTGGAGTTTGAGCTTTTTCCTTATTTAGAAAACAATCAGGTATTCATCCTTCTTTTCTAAGACTGTATCATATACAAATCAAAATTGACTAATTCAACCAAACCAACCTGATCTTTATGAATGATTTGATTAGGTTTTGTTCAAATCACAAAATCAACCAAACCGATGTGTATGGTTTGGTTGAAATTAAAGTCTCCAAACTGAATAAGCCGATCCATATACACCCCTACTCTCTATATTCTATAAACTATATTTATCGAAGAAAACGATTCCTATGCCATTTGTACTACACTGGGATGTTTTATGGTATTTCAAGTATTTTAGTTATTTCAGTTGTCCAAGCTATAACAGAGATTTCAGGAAATTTTCTTTTACTAGTTGGTGTTCATCTAAGATTTGTGAGAGGAAATCTTGGAAACATATGCAATGGGATTCTTTATAAGTAAATAAATTTTATTCAATATAAGGCATTAAGGGAATGCCACCTGCAAAAGTTCACAAAAGCAAAAGCGATACACGTCCTTCTGTATCAAAAACTCTAAAGAGTCTACCTATTAAAAGAGAGAGGGATTGCACTCTCTCAACCCCCAACTATACAAAAAGCCACCAAAACAACATTTAAGTCCATATAAAGGAACCCTCAATGCCATCAAAATGTTGATAATTCCTCCCCCGTCAAATGAGCCACATCAAACAAAGCGGGATCAACATCCATATCTTTATTTGCCTCTTTCCCACCTTAGCCTCTTACCAATAAATTAGCACCGCTCTCACCCCTTTCACTCACCTCATAATTGATGGAGCTTTGGAAGATTTTTAACTCTCTAATTCTCCTACTCCATTGCCCCACACTCCTAAAATTGTCTCTAGAACACCGACTGCTTTTTCAGCACTCTTCAATAGCTGGGAACCTGGAGTTTCATTTATTTATACACTTATTTTTGAAAAAGCAAATAATCAATATATCACACTCATCTCCTCATCCTTTGCAAAACCATCTTGAGAAGCAATAAAGCACATGATGATCAAACTCACCACCATATTCTTCTTTCCCTTTTTTCTATTGTTTCCTGCCTCTTTTTGATGGTAAATAACATGTTTAAAAGTTGTCCTGTTCATGTTGATGATGTACATTAAAATCTTACAAAGGGATTGCCTTGCACTTGGAATAACAAAAGGCCACAATTGATTTCTTGGACAATTTCCTTGCAAAACTCATGTTGGAGAACATTTTAGCTGAACTTTTTTCATTAGTGCTCATCAGATCAGCAAAGGACTTTTCCTCGTTCTCCTTTCTTTTTCATGTTTACTACAAACAAATTTTCTTGTTACCCAACATTTTTTATTCTTTCATTCTTTATTTAATCTTCTGTGCGCCATGTGCATTTCATAATTCTTTATGCTGCAATTAATGAGACAAACAGTAAAGAAAGTTTCAATTGAAAAGAGAAAAAAATACAAATTTGATACAGATGCTCTGCGCATAACTTTTGTTAATCACTGTCGCTTCTCATAGCACTTACATATGTGTGTGTGTGTGAATATTTATGGATATATAACGCAGGGAAATTTGAAACTCAACAATCAACATCAAATGGGTCAAGAACCAGAAGCTTCATTCCAATTAAGAAGTCAAAATGCCCAACTAAATTCACAAGTTACTGACCTCCAAAAGCCTCCCCCATACACTGCAGACCCATACACACACCAAACAAAGGTACAGTAGGTCCAAGTTCCAATACAGTTTGTAATGATATTCCTGAGTCTTGAGGTGTACCTATAAGAAAATAAATCATATTTATTATAATTCACTTAGACTTGAAGGAAAGAAACATGAAGCACAACCAGTAATTCTTACCCGGTCCTGGGGATATTAGCACTCCTCTTGGTTTTTTCCTATAAAATTGACAAAGAAAAAAGAGAAAACATGTAGCACAAATCTTCACCACCCAAAAGTGATAGCATCAAGAGTATGACCGAAAAACAAACTTTGAACTAAAAACTATAAAATCTTACTTTTTCAGTTCATCCACAGTAAGCTCATCATTTCGGTAAACCTCAAAGTTACAACCCAGCTCTCCCATGTACTTCAATCACAAAAATAGGGTATTAGTGTAATGCTATAAAATTAATGAATACAAAATTAATAAAAAAAAATGGTTTAGTAAAGATTTCCCTCATGCAATCTTTTCTCTTTTTCTTTAGTAGTATTCCATCATGCAACTTTTCAATATATCAAGATTGAATCAAATTATCTGGCACTTTTAGTTCAAAAGATTCAGGAAGAAGAGAAAAGGCTATGGTGGAGAATACAAGGGAAAGAGAAGGAATAAAATTGAGTGTCCAATTATTTTGAGTTGTAAAACTTTAGAAAAAACCTGTGTCAAAAAGAGCATCTTCGGAAATTCTGTCCTACAATTTTTCTTTGAATTTTCCTTTAGACAAAAAAATTCATTCAGCTAAGATGAGTCACGACTCGTGATAGATATGCTTCATTCATTTTCTTTTTCTTTCCGACATTTTCATGTCTCATTTTACGCAATCGATGGATACCTACAATATTAAAAGAAAAATTTTATAGGATAGCTATTAGATCAGCAATTTTATATGGGACAAAATTTTAAGCTGTTAAGAAAGATCACATAAATAAGATGACTATTGCAGAAGTGAAAATGTTAAGGTGGATGTATGGTAAGATTAGAAAAAATAAAATTAAGAATGAGAAAATTCGCGAAATGGTAGGGGGTAGCACCAATTGAGAACAAGTTGAGAGAAAATAGATTAAGGGGGTTTGAACACATACAACGTAGACCAGTTGATGCAGTAGTAAGAAAAAGTGATAAGATTACGAGTAATGAAAACACTAGGGGAAGGGGTATACCTAAATTGGCATGGATGCCGTATTAAGAAAAGATATGAACCTATTAAAACTAACTGAAGACATGGCTCTTAACAGAACAGATTGACGTAAAAGGATTCATGTAGCCGACCTCAATTGATTGGGAAAAAGACTTAATTTGGTTTGGTTATTTTAATGTCTCCTTTGCTCTTTGCAATCAAAAGAACGAAGTAGGGAAGTTTTTTGTAATAATATATTTTCTTCTCCAAGCTTCACTACCTAATGTACTAAAACAGCAAATAACTTTCATACTATTTTTGGACCAGTAATAATGAATCACTTAAAGAAACTTCCCCAAAAATATATGGCTAATGCTTGCATAAATGAAATTGTGAACCAATAGAATATTAGCATAAAAGAAATTCCACATACAATAAATATAAGAAAGGAACGGTAGTAAGTCAAATACAGTGATGTTGAGCACTCCTGAAACTATACAGTAGAAAATAGCACAAGGGAGTATCATACAAGTTTGGTTAATAAACTTTCTCGCAGATTGTCCTTTCTTTTAGATGTTGGAGAAATTATCAACTCCGCATAGGTGATTCGTAGAAAATCTTACAGATACACTAAGGGTCTAGTGCTTTCCTTCTTCTTACTTTACCTGTATTGTTGGCAATCATCTACATTAACACCTTAATTTCAATCCTTAAAACCCTAAGACCATGATCTTAAGCCCTAACCCTATTTACCCTGTCTTTGGGCCTCTTGGTCATGGCCCTAAAACAGAACTGCTTAAACTCTCAACGCTTAAAGCTCTGTTCCACAAACACAAATGCATAAAAAAATATATCCAGTTCTCTTTTTCTATTTTCATTCTTCACAAAATTCAAGAGAAAGGTCCAGTACCTTACTTCAAGAGTTTCAGAACTGGTTTCGAGATTTAAACTCTTGACTGAATTTTTTTAACAAGTTTACAGTGTTGGACAAACAAATTTTGGACGAAGAAGGAAGTCAACTAATTTATAGAAGCATAACATGTATATGAGAGGTTACATTAACTATTCATGTACATTAACTATTCGGTCTCATTTATATGAGAAAGTCGCCTATTGACACTAGGAAATCTACCAAATATCAGTACAGAACCAAGGTATACCTTTTTTGATGAATAAATGAACCAACGTACACAAATATTAGTTTTCGGTAACCTTACAGGAGAATTTTAGTTTTTTGCAACCTTACAGGAGTACCAAATGAGGCAAAACAAAAGTTACATAAAAAAGTTATAAACCACTGTGGTAGAAATGATCTTAAAAATAATTAAGTAAATTTCGATGTGGATATGAAACAATGGTTCAAAGAGCACTTTTGGGAAACAAATATTGATTTGAGTTTCCCTAGGTTTTCCAACTCTTAAGAAACTTTATTTTCCAAAGAAGCACAAAATGAGAACAAGAAAGCATGCAGGTACATAACTTAACAAACAAACAAAAAAAAGGATGCAGGTATCGTGCGAATACACATCCCTATGAAATTCAAGGTTTGAAGCATGTAAGAAGCATCTAAACAAACATAGATACGTACACACATACATGGAAACAAATAATATATCCATATGCAAGTTTCTGAACATGATAAACGAGCATGATAAATTTGTTTTGAATGAAAAAGATTGTAAGGAACTAAGAAGCACGGACACTTCTATAAAGGTAGCTTGTTGTGTCGGACATGTCACTCTTTAAACGCTCTTCAGACACTCTTAAATTCGTATTCAACACGTTTTAAACGTGTCTTAATTAAAACATTAAACTTATAATGTCCTACACTTTTTTAACACTTGACAGACACTTCAATGACACTTCTTGAATTCTCCAAATACGTCCTATGTAATGAATTTCTTCATAATAACAATATTTTACATTTTTCAAAACGCATATTATATAGACTAAATATATTTTGGAACATTAATAAGAGAAAATATAAGACATAATTTTACTAGTGATATGTTGTATATTTTTAATTACCACTGACTAAATTATTTACAAATTTAACATATAATAAATATATAAAAATAAAAATTCTTGACGTGTCGTATCATGTATTTTTTGAAAATTGGCGTGTAAGCTTGTCTGTGTCATGTCACATGTCCATGTTCATGCTACTTGGGTAGAAGCATATGAGAAAACTAAGAGAAACATATCCGAAGTCAATATTAAGAATAAGGAACAATTAGTTTATAAATGAAAGAGAAAGCAAATATCTAATTAGGTGGACTTGAACATTTTAAAGCAAGTAAGCATTTAATTGGTTGTGTGTACTTTTTTTAATCTTTGAAAAGGGAGTGAGATTTGGCTGGAGTCTTGTTTGATTTTATTATCAAAATTTCTTTAATATAAGCATCTAAGAAGCACGAAGGCTTCTACAAAGCAGGCGTGTTGTGTTGGATACGACACTTCTCGAACACTCTTCGGATACTCCTAAAATCATGTCCCATACTTTTTAAACGAGTCTTAATTAAGAAATTTAATTTACAATGTTATACTTTTTTGACATTTAACGGACATTTCAACAGAACTTCTTGAACTCTCCGAACACGTTCGGATTATAAGAGATTGATTAAATAAAATTGTCAATGTGTTGAATTTCTTCATAATAACAATATTTTGCATTATTAGAAACGCAAATTATGCACATTGAATATTTTGGAACATTTATAGAGTGAAATACCGGCCTTTTTAATTTTATTAGTGATATGTTGTACATTCTCAATTACTATTGAATAAATTATTACATGCTTGGTATATAACAAATGAAAATATGAAATTTTAACGTATTCTAGACGTATCACATCCTGCATCTTTTGAAAATTGACATGTCTTATATTTGTGCCATGTCTCTGTCGTGTCGGGCGTTCATGTCCATGCTACTTAGGTAGGCATAGTTTTATATCATTTTCTTTGGCTTGAATCAAATTATGAAATATTATGAATGTGCATAAGCATACCCATTACCCACAATCAAAGGCATGGTTCAATTTTAAAAATGAAATCAAATAAAGACACATAGAAAAAACTCACAATCAAACCAATAAATCCAACCATATGAAATTTCAGAATTGGTTAAGGTCGTTTATGTACTTTAACATATTTAAATCCCATTTGTGTAATGCAATACCAGATGACAAACTATTTTACCACGGGTTATCCAACCCCAATCAAACACGGTTTGGTATATAACAAATATTACACGATTTAATACAATCCACATTAGTCGTAGTACTGCCAATTTTGATGCACATATTGTCCCATGAAATTAGTTCTTGAATCAAACATGACCAGTTAGGGCTGTTTAGGGTCATGGTTATCAACATTCATTTAAATCATGCCGATTTTTATGTGTAAGTTAACTAGATGGAGCCTCTTAATTCCTAGGGTGACATCAAATCTTTACAATCAGCTACCGCTGCTACCCTTACTTCTGACCAAGGCTTATGGAAAATAGATAAGAAAAAATAGCCAATAAACTGAACACTTCTGATACAAGGGTGGATAGAGATAAATCGGTATCGGATTATGACCTCACATGACGTACACAATCGAGAGGTCACCAAGTGTGGTAGAAAACTCTTAAAGGCTCTGTACAGTAGCAAAGAAAGAACTGCGCCTGCCACAGATAATACATTTATGCCTGGATTTTACATCCAAATGCTTTCTGAAGATTTGTAACAAGAAGCCTAATGTTTGGATGGCATGAATATTGAGAGAGAATGTGAACGGGATTCTAAATCTTTATGATTTCTGCATTTGGAATAGAATAGTAATTCATGATTACTTATCCAATCAGAAATTAAATTTTCAAAACAAATAGAAATTTGGTCTCCGCCCTCCCCCATAGTGATCTTAGATTGCAAAATTAATTAAGAAAAAAAGAAATTTGAACTCTAGTAAATTTCTCCAAAAAGTTTCTTGGATAAGATTCATGAATTAATCCAAGCGTTTGAATATAATTATTACAAATGTTAAATTACTAAGTGTTTGATCGATATCAATTACATTCTTAGTTCCATCAAAATTTACGTCATCCAAACGTGGCCAAAAAGATTTATCTAGGTTTGCCTTCATCGAATAAACCAGAATCAAGAAGCAAGTATTTTATGAAACTTTTTGACAATCATTTTCCATAACAGGACTTGTAAACCAAAACCCTATTAATAGATACGAACACAATGCAACTAGTTCTTAAAAAATATAAATTCGTATTAAATTAGAGCTAGTAACTCACCCCAACATGGAAGCACTAAAAAAACTATATAAGCAAAAAAAAAATCTTAAATATCCTTGATCATGAGACATATAATCTTCAATCGTGATTAAAGTCTTAACAGAGCAGAGTGGCGTAAAATGATTCATGTAGTCGACTCTAATTTATTAGGACAAAAACTTAGTTTAGTTTGGTTATTTAGTAGTGATTATAGTGCATTTCTTTCCACATGTAATATATTTCTCTTTCTCAAAATTCTTATCATTCGATAATATATCTATGTTTAGCGTTCCCTAGACCAAGGGGAAAAAATAGCAATCAGAGTTACGGATTATTCAGCAAAATTTAGAGAAGTTCTACAGCAATTTAAATAAAAGAGTTCTGCTCCGTGCACATATTCTGGCACAGATTCGGACACATCTCTTTCTTCATGAGTGGGTCCCACAATTGTGTGGATCCACCTATTGAGAGGGTGAGACCACCCTATACAAGAAGAGTGTTCGGATCTGTCTCAGTATTATGTAAACCAGCATTCGTGACACTTGCTATGTGTGTGCAATTCTTAATTTTACAAAAAAAAACTATTGTTGAATCATAAGAGAGAAGGGAACTAAGATCTGTTCTCGGGTAACCTCAAAAATCAGAAGTGCTAAGGGAGAAAAAAATAGAGAAAATGGGTAATGTGGGGTTTTCTTTCTTTATTTTCCCTTGCATTTAAGATGATTAACATTCAAAAATTTATAAAAATGTTATTTATTGCGAGTAATTTTTGGAAATCAACAGTATAAGTGGACTTTAATTTTGAATTCACGTCAAAATAGGTGTTCCCTTTTAATAATATAATACTATAGATACTATAGGTATAGATAGAAACAGAACATCTCAAATATCCCAAACGTGAAATCCGCACTTGTGAATTGGGATTTGAGACCAATGCCAAATCAAAGACGCAAAACGTTTACCACAAACGATATCGACGATTAGATAGATATCTGAGTTCAATTCTATTCCTTTTCCTGCAAATTCCCAGCAACCAAACAGACAAAAGCATTAAAATTAGATATCAAAATGAATCAAACCTGGCAAAGATTGTAAGTGAAGCTGTCGTAATTGTCAATTACCACAATCGGACTCGTAATCTTATTGTCCGGAGCGACCGGAGATGCTACCGGAGCCTTGTCGGAGACGGCCATGGGAATTTTCCTAACAATTGAAACGTCCATTCTGAGCAACGACGACCCATCGCCGGGAAAGGATTTGTGTGACGGAAGAAGGACTCTGGAGTGGAGAAGAGCCGGAGTGGTTAGGGTTTTGCGAGTCGGCGATAAGGGTTTTAGCTGAAGGAAAGACAACTGAGAGATTGTAGCGGCGGTCATGGTGTGCGTTGTCGGATCGATTGAGATGGGTACGTTACATTTACATACAATACAAACTGCAAAATGCAAATGGACATGCAGAATTTGCAAATCTGTCTGTATATATATGCTTTTTTGGAATAAGACAAATATAATTTATACTAAGATTTACATGGAAAAAGAAAGAATCTTTAAGTGATTAATGAACGAAGGCCAAGTTTGGGATAATTGTTTATTTATTTTTATTTTTAGTAAATTTTTATATTATTTAATTAAATTATTATATTTTTTGATTCTTTTTATCGATACGAGCTGAAAAGTAAATTTTTTTATTAAAATATAAAAAAATTTTAAAAAGATAAAAATAAAAAAGCGATATGTTAAATTTTATGCTGCTTATTTTTGTCTTTAGTAAATTTTTTTTATCTTTTGATCAATTATTTTTTATTTTTTGAATTTATCTCATTAAAATAATTCAAAAAAATAAGAAAGACTTAATCAAAATATTTAAAAAAATTTAAAAAAACAAAAATAAATAAAATTCTCGACGTTAAACCTAAATAGTACTCTAGTTTACCAATAATTGGATATCTTTCGTGATGGGTGGGGATGGTAATAACTCAAGACGGAATAAGACAAAATAGAATGGAATGAGATGAGACGGGCATAATAATATTTGATGTCTTATTTTTTTATTTTTTTATTAATTAAGTAGAGTATGGTGAGATAAGTTGAAAAAATAGTTAAGAGTAAAACAAAATTCGAGCAAGAAAAAGGCCAAGAAATAGTGGAAATTTTTGTTAAATTATTAGAATGTGATTTTAGTGTCAGTGAGAGAGAATGTAATATAAATATATATAATATACAAAAAATTTGATGAATAATTATAATTAAAAAGATAATAATAAAAAATAAAGGCCCACTTGGTTGTGTTTTCTAAAATTTTAATTTGAAAACTATTTTTGAAATATAAATTTGAAAATTATTTTCTAAAATTTTGAAAAAAGAAATTACATTTGGTGTATTATTTTTAGAAATCTAAACCTAAACTCTAACCTTAACCCTAACCCCAATCCCAACCCCGGCGACACCCAAACCCAATTCGCGATGACGGCACCGGTGAGTACCGGAACACCAGTTCGCGACGACGGCACTGGCGATGCCCAACTCAAAGCTCACGCCGCCGCCGGCGAGTACCAGAAACGAGCAGAGACGACGAACGACGACGACAAATGGCGCCAACAGAGACGAACGACGAACAAAGACGAACGAAAACGACGAGTAGCAGAAGAAAGCTCATGAATGTGAGAATCAACGGCGGCGAGTATCAACGAAGATCTGCGAAGGGCGACGACAAGGATCAAGGACGATCTGCGAAGGGCGACGACGAACACAGCTCACGACGACGACGACGACGACGACTTCGACGACGAAGAAAGTTCGCGACGGTGACGACTTTGAACTGCGAAACCCTAAATCCTTTATGTGTTTTCATTCTTTCATAAGGAAAGAAAATATTGAATCAAAAAATATGAAAATAAGTTTTTCCTGTTTTCAAAAAACACCCAATTTTTAACTCAGTTTTTTCTTTTATTTTGAATTTTTATTTTCAAAATTGCTACCAAACAAGTTTTTTTAAATTCTGTTTTCAAAATTCTCTGGAAACTGTTTCCGGAAACTATACCAAACGGACCCTAAATAATTCAAAAATTTTAAAATGGGTTCCCTCTTCTCTAACACAATTTTAAATTAATGGATGAGGTTAAATCAAATTTAATTATTACCATTCGAATTTTACCTTTTTAAAAATATACTCTATCCTTTATTAATACATTTGAAAAAAACGGCTAGATTAATTTAAACTTAAATATTATTACTAAAAACTCATATTTTTTAAGAAATCTTTTTAAAAATATTTTAGGATTAGTCCTTTTTTAGACCTTATACGAGGATTAATCCCACCAGATTAATTTTATTTCTTTTTGTCCTGTTGTATAAAAAGATAAGATCTTATGACCTATTTGTCCCTAAATAAAAGATAAGATTTTTTTTATTCTCTGTAAATAAGTATCAACTTTTGATAATCTAGTTGGCTAGCACAATTGTAGATTGATTATTTTTTGTAACCAAATATAAAATAAGTAATTTACGACAACTTTCAAATATTACCCAATCATTAAAGAATATTTATCTATCTACAAAATATGGCATAATTTGGTATCACACCAATTAAGGATTAGCTTAGAATGATATTGTAATAGTACTGATAATTATATTAGTGCAAATCGTCGGTACTGATAATTATATCAGTACCTAAAATGAGGTTGTATTAGTACTGATAAAAATATTACTTGTAGAATAAAAATTTATATTCAAAATGAATATAACCAAAAATGAAATGAATACTATTAAATTTATTGTTCTAAGAACAAAGTCGTCTTTCCATGTAACAGCATTAAAATCAACAAAATATTGATGCTATAATTTTAACTATTTTATTTTTATTCCTTGTAGATAATCATCAATTTTGGTAATCCAGTTGACTAGTATAATTGTATATTGTTTATGTTTGGTAATTAATATTGAAAATATAATTTACAATAATTTTCTTATGCTATCTAATCATTATGAGATCTTTATCTATTTGTCATATTTAGGTTGACTCTGTTATTTAGTAAGGATGTTAGTAAGATATCATTTGTATAAGATTAGAATCAGTAAAAAAAGATGACACGAGACTAATACTTAAATATCAATTGATAATTGGAACTCTACCAAAATTTCTCAACTTTTTAATGATAAGTACTTACCATAGAAAATTTAACATTGAGATTACTCTGATCGTTTTTTACTTTTACTTATTGCTCTCTCTCTTTCTCTCTCTAAATTTCTCACTTTCTCTCTCTAAATTTCTCACTTTCTCATTTAAATAAACTCTTTTTTTTTATTGGGAGTACAGAGTCAGCGGAGAGGGAAGGGAAGGAGAGGGGGGGAAAGAAGACTCGAACCGCGGATCACCTAGGTGAGGAGTCTTATAGGAAGGCATAGAATCACTGAGCTGTCAAGGCTCCTCTAAATAAACTCATTTTAAATCCTTCTTTCTCTAAGATAAACTCACTTATCGTCAATGTTTCTCTTAACATTCTCTTTATGAATTGCTTGTGCGCTACCATCGTCGGATTATGTTCAATAGCACTTTTAGGCACTTGCAATTCATTAATTTCTTTACGTTCCACGACATTTAAGTTTTATAAACAAATATATATCATAATCAGGATTTTCTTTTTTGGGTCGCCTTGTTAAATTCTTTAATCAAATTAGTAATAGCCAACAAATTTTTTTATATACCTGATTAAGTTTCTATCTTTAATCGATGTGGGATAAAGTATCACAATAGCTCTCATTCAAAGATGTGACGCTCTTGTCACGTGGGACTTTTTTACCAACATAAGTTAAGTTTTTTACTTAATTAACGGAATATGAATTTTTAAACTTTATTCCCACTCTACGTAAAAGCGTGTTTAGCAAATACGTATTTGCTAAACACGCTTTAAACATAATCTTCATATAAACTGAAGAATGAAAAATAACAACATAAAAAAGTGTTTAGCAAACACGTTTTTTGGTTTAATACATAAAACGTTTTTAGCAAACACATTTTTAATTGGTTTCAAATAATACGTTTTTGTTAAATACGCTTTTATTTTAATTGGTTTCAAATAAAGTGTTTTTAATAAACACTTTTAGAGTATTTTGAGTGAGACTATAAAACGTGTTTGATAAACACATTTTTTTTATGGATGAGTGTTAGTATGTGATCGGTTCATATTTTTAACAAGTATGATCTTAAGGAGTTAAACTTTGTGTATATTTCTGATTTAATTTCTAAATATTTTTTTATGATCAGATCCGTTTATTACGTAAAATTCAATAAGTTTCTTATCCATATAAAAATTTAGGTTGACCCAATACCTGTAGCTAAGTTATCGCATAATATTTTTTCATAAATAATATAAATAAAAGTTATAATTTAAAAAAAAATAAACAAATATTATTCAATCACTTAGCTACAGGTATCAAATCAATCTAGTTTTTTTTATAAATAACAAACTCGACAAGTTCTACGTAATAAATGAATTCGATTATAAAAATATATTTAAAAACTAAATAAAAATAAACACACTATATTTTTTATTTAATAGAGATAAAAACAAAGTATATGTTTTCCAAACGTGTGAATGGCGGAAGGAACAAAGAAAATACAAAACACGTTTTTTATTTAAATATACAAAAACGTTGTTACTAACAATATTTTATTTGTAAATATTTTTTTTTCAAACATAAAGATTTTGTGAAACACATTTGTAAAGAAAATGTGTTTTTTTCCCCCCAAACATAAAGAATTTGTAGCAATCATGTTTTATGTATTAATAAACGTGTTTGATAAACATGTTTTTTTTTATGGATGTCAATTACTATTTTCTTCATGGTTAGTGTAACGTATGTAATGCTTTCATATTTGTAACAAGTTCATCTCAATGAGTTAAACAATGTGAATATTTTTTATTTAATTTTTAAATATTTTTTTTATGATCGGATCTGTTTATTACGTAAAATTCAATAAGTTTGTTATTCATATAAAATTTTAGGTTGACCCGATACCTATAACTAAGTGTTCGCATAATGTTCTTTTATAAATAATATAAATAAGTTATAATTTTAAAAAAAAATTTAAACAAATATTATTCAATCACTTAGCTACATGTATTAAATCACTCTAATTTTTTTTACAAACAAGAAACTCGACGATTTTTACGTAATAAATGGATTCAATTATAAAAATATATTCGAAAACTAAAAAAAATATTTGTCATGTAAATATGATTTTCATTGGAGCTTTTTTCAGGTAAACACATTTTCGCGTATGGGGCTATGGGGCTTTCAAAGAAAACATTTCTACCAAAGTTGTTTTCCATGTAAATATGTAAAAATGTTGTTGCTAACAACGTTTTCAGGGTAAACATATTTTTGTAAAGAAAGCGTGTTTAGTAAACACGTTTTCAGGATAATGTTTTATTTTAATGAATTTGCAGTTTGAAAAATATATTTTGTAAAAAAAGTGTGTTTAGTAAACACGCTGTTATTTAGAACGGGAATAAAGTTTAAAAATTCATCTTCTGTTAATTAAGTTAAAAACTTAACTTATGTTGGTAAAAGAGCCGTCACGTGACCTAAATTTTTTTTCTAGTTGAGATATGTATAGCAATCAATTAGCGAAAACAGAGCTGCCATTAGGTGCACAAGGTATATAATATTGGGGCCTCTACCCCACTTCAGAGCCTATACTCTTATGTCCACACCATCACGGAACCCTTGATAGGATCAATGTTGGCTTTGATACCATTTATAACGACTTAAGTATACCGTTGGCCCAATAACTTGAATAAAAAACTTAACAACACAGTTAAAATATTTAAACTCAAGTTATTAGTAATAACATATAAATTTTATTATTTACTAGATTTATTTTCTATTTTTCTATCAATGTAGGTGAGGTGCCACAATGTATATAACCTCAGGACAATGTATATAACCTTAGGACCTCTACCCTTCTCTGAAGCTTCTATTCGTCTATTTACATAGTTACGAACCCCTTCATTAGATTAGGGTTGATTCATACTATTATTATCACACCCTAACTTAGGATACGATCAATCATGAACCACAAATCATTATTTGTGGAACACGTAAGCCACTAAAAGTAATAAGAAAATAACACAAGAATAGTTTAGAAATCAAACTAAATTGAATTAAGTTTAAACTTTAAAATAGAAAATATAATAGCCAAAAAATAAATAATATTATTAAAAAAATACTTTTTGTTTTAATTAATTAAAAAATATTATTTTTTTACGTTTGAATCAATTTATATTGTGGAATGCGAGAAGTAAAGAATCAAAAATTCAAACTCATTACACGAAATTTTTTACGTGAAAAACCCAACTTGAGTAAAAATCACGGGACTAATTCAAGTCCAAGTAAATCAAGTACTAATCAATTGAATAGTTACGATACACCCACCTACAGATTTTGATCAAATCCTTAATTAAAAGGCCTTAAACTCTCTTGCTGAATCTACGTGCGGTGTTCCCCTCTTGATCACCTCAGTATCGAATCCTCGAAGCTGTCACTCCGACAGAATTCTTTATCGAAATTTACAACATCGTCTAAGTTTTAACACGAACAATATTCGAATGTTGGAGCATGAAAAAACGCTTCTGATTGACTTTGGAGCTTTGAGATATGTAGTTCGGAAGTTAATTTCGTACATGACCTATGGTTCTTTATATAGGCCTCAAAACTAGGCAATCGAACTTTCAATTGAATTAAAACTGTCTGGAGTCCGTTCGAGCGCACTTAGGACCACTCAAGCGGTCATGTGTCAAATTGTTTTCTACTTGCATAATTCTGCTTTATTAGCTTGTACTTTCATCTTCTTATGTTATACTTCAGTCTTCCAATTTAAAAAAAATTCTAATCCAACTAGGACTTACTAAATAAGGATCTCACAAAATCTAGGATTCCTTATGCAATTAAAACTCAATAAATCTATTTTAATCCAATTATAAGACTTCTAATTAAATTAGGAGTTTTACATTTAACATATTACCTGAATTGCAATACAAATAAAAAAAATTTAATTTATTTATTACAAATTAAATTATTAACAATTATAAAATCCTAATGTGACAAGCTAATAACTTGCTAGTTATTTAAATAAAAACTAAGCCAACTCAAAAAAAAATCTAATGAAGATTATAAGAGGAGTACCTAGATAACAACACCAAAGTTATCTATTCTTCAAATGTGTTTATCTGAAAGTTGTTAATAAGCAATACTAGCTCACAGCCCACTGAATAATAAATCACACATATTAATATATAATTTTAAATTAGGGAATAAAAGTAAACTGATAATAGAACCATGTATCTTAAAGTAAGGAGTACCACAACAATATGCTAAAATTATTTTTATCACAATTTTTCAATCTATTTTTCAAATAGCATAAAGAAAATCTATGTATTAAAAGATAACATTATTTATCTTTATTTTTCTCGAGGGTAATCATATTCTTGAACTTTTAACTATGCATATTTAATCATACGTATTTAACTATGCATATTATCTATACGTATTTATCTATGACATATCATCAAGAGATATCAAAACTGTTATAAAATATGTGAAATACTCCAACAATTATCAAACATACATTTTAGAAAAATACATATTATATTTATATTTATCAAATGACTTTTGGGAATCGAATATTTTTAATAAAAGATATATAATATGCAAAACTACTCACCTATAATCTAAAAATATATGAAATAATTGACACCTTAAATTGCATGAACATAAAAGACCTTTATTAATACTTAATATTAACCCCAATTAAAAGTATTTAAATTTTTCGTAAACCCCCAATCCTTAGGTCTTTATACACTCTAGTTTTTTTTTTCTAAGTTATCACTATTACCACTCGTTTGTGATACTATTTTAGTATATTATTATTAGAACCTAAATTGAGATATTTGATGGCTATGATTTGATTAGATATTTATAACTTGAATAAAGAACTTAACTACGTAATTCAAAATACATAAACTCAAGTTATTAATAATAGTTCACAAATTTTTTTATATATTAAATTAAGTTTCTATTTACCACTAATGTAGCATAGAGTATCACAATTATTGTTGACAAATATTTTATATTATATATTTTATTAAATACTAGAATGGGTGACACACACATGTGCGCATTTATTTTTTGTAATTAAAAAAATTTAAAAGTAGTTGTTGTATAATAAATTTATAATTTTATTCTTTTAGCTAATGAAAGATATGGCAGTTAATTTGTGGGTAATTTTGGAACCAAAAATTTTGTGACAAGACTTCAAAATATCTAGTTCTTTATATATATATATATATAGATTGTAGATCCTGCAAAAGGTAAAAAAGAGGTTATGTTTGATACTTGCTCTTAGATTTTTTCCTCCTATTCATGTAGTACTCAAAGAATGTGCATTCAATTTGTGTAATACATATAGCACTACATTGTTTAAATTTAGCAAAAAAATAATTATAATAGTAAATATATTTCTTATTCCAATTGATTCCAATCTAGTTAATAGTGGAATAACATATTGCATATTTTATTAAATGTTATAGGTCCCCCAAAAATTCATATTCGACACATGCAATAAATGTAGGGTGGTCACTCTACAAAAATACATGCCATGATGATAATGATGGATATTAATAATAATTACTTATGAAATATTATTACATATATTTTAAAATTTAACTTCTATTGTAATCAGTTGCATTATGATGTATTTTTTTATTAGAAAAAAGATATGTAGATAGGCTACTCCACACACCGGTCAGAGAGCATTGCGCACGTAACTCACAACCAATTTGCAACACTTTTCACCGCTCCTACACCAGAGCCGAATTTAAGAATTGCCGTGCAATTGAAGGTCAATTCGTGTATAAGTTTAATTCCAATATACCGCTACGAAAGCTCGAAACCAAGTTCCACATTGGTTGCAATATGATATATGCTATGAAATTTATATAACTTAAAATTAATTGTATATTAACAATATTTTTCTCCTATTTATAACATTTTAATTTACAATTTTGCACTCTGTCCTTCTTTTCTAGTCTTCAATTTATAATCTTGCGTTTCGATCATATAGCAATTATGTGTCCACTTATATTTGCTTTATGCTTTGTTAACATTCGAATATATGTAAATCACATGAATAATTTCGCAATTAACAATTATTTGTTCACCTAACTTAACATTTATTGAGTTTAGACAAAATAAAAAGAGAGTAATGATTACTTTCTTAAAAAATATTTGACAAGTCTTAGGTGATGTTTGGTATTACTGAAATTAGTAATTTATAAATTGTAATTTGTAATAGAAATTGTAAGTATTTGGTAAATATTGTAGTTTGTAACTAAAATAGAAAAAAAAATATAATTATAGCTTGTAGCAGAAGTTATGAGTACTTGAAAAAAATTATAATTTATACCTAAAATTAGTATCAGAAAGTTAAAAGCTACTATGAGTAACTTCCAAATACCCCCTTATCATTGTTCAATAAAATTTTAAGACGAAAACTATATCAAATATTGCGATTCTTACCAAAAATAAATAAAAGAAAATTCACGTTGGACACTTGCCCATTCGATCTACACATCAAGTCATCAACCAAATTTCTAATATTCAAATTGTTTAATATTCTATCACATAACATTTGCCAAATTATTTAGAATACTAATATTCATAGTTAGGTCTTTTTTTTTAATATGCTTAGTCACATTACAATTAATTGTTATACGTATTTTTACTTTTAAGCTAATTTGGGTTATTTTTCACAACGTAATGATTACTATTATTTTTCTTGCTAACTAAAATAAATTATATATTAAAAACTAAAATTAGCACATGTAGAATTCTACTAGTGCTACTATAAGGCCCCGTTTGATACTTATTTTAGAGCTTAGGACTTAGATTAATAATAATGGACCTAACAATTATTTGTTTGGTATCTATAAAGTGGGCTAGATTAATTGTCTAGTTAGATTACTAATTTCACCAAAGTGATGAATCAGTAATATCCACTTCAACCTGATATTCCTTTATTTGGTAACCAACTTTAAGTCAGTTTAAAGCTTAGCTTTTTACCTTTTTGTTTAAAGCTTAAAAAATCAAAAAATTTTGTTTTTTTAACTCAAACGTTTTTAGCCTTTTTTTCTTTTTACATAATTTTTTTTATATTTTTTAAAATATCATAACTTTTATTATACAAATTTATTTTTTATAAAAATTGTATTTTTAAAATGTACTCGTCAAAATCTATCAAACAAGATTAATATTAAATATAAAATTATCTAAAAATAAATTTTTAAAAATTACTACAACTTTAAGTAAATTTTTTTACCTTTTGACTTTAAACCACTTTAAGCATTTGGCTTACATCATACTCCTCTCAAATGAATTTTTTCCACTTTTTGAGTTTAAAGTGATATTAAACAAAAAGCCTAACTTTAATTTTTGTAACTTTTTGAGTTTAAAGTGACTTTAAACAAAAAGTCTAATTTAAGATCAAATTGCGAGACAAGGCCATTATTACCCTTACCTTTTTTTGGTTATCACCAAATTACCCATCTGTTCCCAGTGATACATTGCTGGATGCCTACCTCTCCTTCCTGTTTCAGGATGGGTGGATACATTGTTGTCCTTCGAGCTCTCTTTTTCTTGCATTTTAAAACTATTTCTCTATATTTTGAGGGATAGTTTGAATATTTTTCTATCTTCCAATCATGAAATTTTGAAAATTGAAGATATTTCTAATTTTCAATTTTGGCGACTGAATACCAATTTTTTTTTACAAATTTGTTCAAGATGAATGAGAAAATGGAGATTGGAGTTCCAGCGGTGACTTAGTCACAACAGGATGGGTTGTGAGTCCTAAATTGTTTACTCGAAATTCCAAAATTTAATTGGAATCATCTATTATGTTGAACTCATTGAGTAGGTAATCTCTGTAAAAAAGAAAATTAAGTCAATCCACAGTCGTTATCTATTTGATTATGTATGTTTGTTTTGAAAAAATTAATTGAATTATAATATTTTGAGAATAAATTGTCAAAAAAATGTATTCGCATTGTATGGTTAACAATGTTTAATTGACTTGATTTTTTATATGAATTACCTACTCGATAAGCTTAACATAATATATAATTTCGATTAAATCTAAAAATCCCAAATAAAATGAATTATAAATTTAGACTCACAGCCCACCTTACTATGATCCAAGTCGCAGCAGGGACCCAATCCGGAGAAACTGTCGATGGATATAGCTTTCACAAAGTTATTGCTAATTTGCTATTGACAGTTGGATGCTTGCATCTTCAATGCCGTGTTGCTGGCTGCAAGGACAACAACAAACACTTAACTTTAATTTGGTCTTGTTTTATTATTTATTTAATCTACGAACAAATTTAAAAAGTAATAAATTTAGTACAATCTTATATGGGCAAATCAAACAAGTCAAGATTTAGCCTATTCGCTAATCTAATGAAAATCAAAAATGAAAATAATTAATCATAACTCGTTATTAATTCCACCCGATTTATTATTCTTACACTAATTTTATCTTATTATTAATCTCACAAACCTACACCGCTTATTAACAGATGCCTAAATGTGTTGATTTTATTCCTACTTCAATGCATTTTGCTACTCTACATTTTTTTTAAAAAAATGAATAAATTCCCATTCTAGCAAATTAACTTAAATTTTCTACTTAGAAGCAACCTGCATTTTAATTATTATTTTTTACAAAATTTAAATATAGCAATCATATTATGACTTGAACCGCGGTCACGGTGTGCTTAGCCTAACTTTTTTTAGATTTTTAGATTTTTTATTATATAAAAAAGTACAAAATCAATTGATTATAATATGAGGACAAACAAGTGGGCTTTTTATATAAGAAGTTTTTAAGCATAAAGTTTTGAAAAAACTAGGCCAAACTAGCCACATCATTCATAAATTTGTTAAAGATACGTTGTTTGAGTTGTGTTGTTTTGAGCATTACGTTAAATTTGTTATTTTTAACCTTCCATTCAATCCAACAATTGCTATATTCAAAAGCAGTTTTCATTTCTACATTGAAAACCTAAAATACACCTCATTTAGGCTCGGTTTGTTTTAATATAAAATATTTTATTTATTTTTATTATTTAATTTGATAAAATAATCTAAAATATTTGTTCAGTAAAAGAACTTACATATCATAAGTCCAAAAATCAAACAAAAAGTATATTTACAGTTAGAATTTTGCCAACATTTTTACTAAAAACACACTGCATTCTATTAATGTGTGTTCAGATTTTTTTTTTATAATTTGAAAATTGAAGTTATGATGTTTAGTTAGAGTGTATAGTGTTTTTTAGTAAAAATGTTAGTGGAATTTTATGTGTTACTAAAAGAACTCAAAATCAAAAGAAGATTCAGGAAGTTATTTTTAATCCTCTAACAATGTAATGATCAAATGCACCATGGTCTCATTTGGTAATCCAGCTTAAGTTAGGTTTTTTGGCTTAAGGTTACTTTAAACTAAATAAGTAAAAAGTTCGTTTGGTGAACCGTAAGAATGACTTTAAATCAAAAGAAAATAAGCTAAAAAGTCTTGGCTTAAAATGACTTTAAGCAAAACTTTTATAAAAATATTTATTTATTTTTACATAATTTTATATCCCGTATTGATTTTGTTTGATAGATCTCAATGAGTAGATTTTAAAAATATAATTTTTATAGAAAACGGATGTGTATAATAAAAATTATGATATTTTTAAAATTTTATAAAATTATTTTATGTAAAAATAAAAAAGACTAAAATGCTAAAAAGCAAATAAACAAAAAGGCAAAAAGTGGAGATTAAGAAACGAAACTTAAATTATTTTTTAGTTTTAAGCAAAAAAAAAAAAACCAACTTAAAGTAAGATTGTCAAATAAAGCCCAAATGTGATCAATATGATATTTCAATTGCAACTAGTTACGCACATTAAACAAAGAAATTATTAAACACCATGTCAATATGCTGAAGTGGTGTGTTTACCTATACAAATGATATCTTACTAAAATACCCATATTAGTTAATCTCAAAACATGACAAATGGATAAAGATTCCAATAACATTCGATTTTTTTTAATCTTTTTTGCTCTTTTATTAATTCTTTTATCAATCAGGGTATGTTGCCTTTTAAGTTTTTTTTTTTTTGCAAAAAAAAACTTAATAGGCAATCAGGCCCTGTAGAATAAATATGAAAATAAATTTTACACTCTACATTAAGTTTTTCCTACTATTTTTTTAATCTTAAAGTCTCTCGCTAAGGCCCTAATTGGCAACTAATTTAAAAAGTAATTTTTTAAAATATTTTTTTTAAGTTTTAAGTCAAAAAATTAAATTTCGTTCAAAGTAGATTATGGGGTAAATTAAATTTTAAAAAATAATTATAAACTGGTACGCATCCGGTATAAGTCAGTACATACCAATATTGGCCGATACGTTCGAAATAAATTGGTACAGACCGGTATTTTTTTCAGTGCGAAACTAAGTAATTAGTGTACTGGTATTATTCTAAACCTGTATGTATTCGGTATTACCCAGTATAAACTAATACAGATCGGTATTAATCGGTACGTCTGGTTAAAACCAATATTTTGGCCGTTACAAAACTAAATAATTTGTGTACTGACATTGTTCCAAATCAGTACTGGTTGATACGGTACGGTATTGACAACTATGTTTGTAATAACCACGTACCCACTTACCGCCTTATCAGGTTCGGAACTACGATTAGTTACACTATTTAGCAAATATACATATTTTATCTCTATCAACGGTTGTAAAAAGAAATATAATTGCCATTAACCAACTCCAATCACCATACTATCTCCTTCGAAATACATCTCTTCCCATCATTCCTAAAAATGGGTTTGCACTCTTGCTATCTTGACAGCTTCTATCTATATAACAAGTTAGCATAGTTTTGATGGGACATCTATCTTTTACATCCAACGGTCCTGTTGGCTTCCAAATAATCCAATAGCTGGGAGGCTTTGAGGCACACGAGGAGATCTTCAAGCGTTCCCAAACCCCTCTCCAGCCTTTACCGAAGCTGGTGCCTCTCTGCCTCTCGAACCAGGTTTGATCCAACAATCCTATTGTTTCCTCTCTTATCCCTCAAGCCTCTCTGACATTGCCGTCGAATTCTCTCATGCAATCCCTCAGCCCTCACGCCTCTCTAACATCGGCGCCCTCACGTTACATCCACCGCTCGCACGATGTATCTCGGCCGTCGCCGGTCCTCTCTACCTCTCACTCACACAATGACTTTTCTCCACAAATCACTCTTTCACTTCACTCTTTGCCTCAATCTCACTTTGCACCTTTTTTTCTGCCCTGATCTCACGATCTCGATTGCTCTGCAGTCTGCACCTCTCTCTACCTCTCATCTCTTCCTCGATCTAACGGCGAGCTTGCAAGAGAAACCCTAACCACCTAGATCATCTCTGCCATAATCTCTGTGTCAATCATCGATGTGCCTCCCTATGTTGCTGTCGTCGCCTTTCGCCGCCGATTAGTTCTCCAGCACTCCTCCCTTCTCTGTCTGTCATTTTATTTCTCACTCTCTCTATCCATCTCAATGATTTTAGGTTAAGCTAAAATTATTTAAATTATAGATTTTACGTGTTTTTAAGTTTGTAGTATTTTTTTATACAACGGACTGAAGTGTATCCAAGTTCCGAAATCCATGTTCAGGGACTGAAGTCTATTTTCATTCTTGTAGGATTTTTTCTATTTTGGTCATTAAGCTATACTGCCAAATTTATTCTGTAGCAAACTAGAAAAAAGCTATACTGGCCAATTTTTGTGTTCTTGATGTTTTCAATATGTTCTTGGAGATCAACAGAGCATTTGACCAGAACTCTTATTTTTGAAAGATACAAAAAAGATGTTTCTTTTGTCTAAGGCCACAGCTTTCATGGTGTTATATAATAAACTTCACATAAATAATATAAATTGGTTTCTTTCTTACCCTTTTCTTTTTGTGTTCTTGGAGATCACCAGAGCATTTGAGCAGGACTCTTATTTTTTGAAAGATACAAAAAAGAGTTTGATTTCATTCCTATTTTAATGTCTTCAATTTTGTGTATACAAAAAATGCATATATATTTTTATGGCAGTGTTCTTTTTTACAGACCTGCCACTGTCTCGGATTAAAAGAGTTAAAGGAACTCTCTTCAGTCTCTCCCTCTCAACCAAGGTATGGCTTTCTCTCTCATTCTCTGATTTCTCTTGCTTTCTCAGTCTCTCTCATTCTCTGAGTTTATTTTTGCTGGGTTTATTCAAAGGAGTTAAAGGAGTTGAGATTGTTGAGCCGGTAAACCTTTGGCTGTTCTCATATAGAGAAATGAACAGGCAGTTCTCCGCAAAAATTGGTAAAAATAAACTTAGCAAAAATAATACGGCAAAAATAAACTCAGCAATTTCAACTCCTTTAACTCCTTTAAATAAACTTGGAGAATGAGAGAGACTGAGTAAGCGAGAGAGATTAGAGAATGAGAGAGACAGCTATACCTTGGTTGAGAGGGAGAGATTGAAGAGAGCTCCTTTAACTCCATTAATCCGAATATGTGGCAGGTCTGTAAAAAGGAACACTGCCATAAAAAATTGAGATGTATTTTTTGTATACACAAAATTGAAGACATTAAAATAGGAATGAATTCAAACTCTTTTTCGTATCTTTCAAAAAATAAGAGTTCTGCTCAAATGCTCTGGTGGTCTCTAAGAACACAAAAAGAAAGGGGTAAGAAAGAAACCAATTTATATTATTTATGTAAAGTTTATTATATAACACCACAGAAGCTATGGCCCTAGACAAAAGAAACAGCTTTTTTGGTATCTTTCAAAAAATAAAAGTTCTGCTTAAATGCTCTATTGGTCTCCAAGAACATATTGAAAACATCAAGAACACAAAAATTGGCCAGTATAGATTTTTTCCAGTTTGCTACAGAATACATTTGGCCAGTATAGCTTAATGGCCAAAATAGAAAAATTCATTCCTTACGTCCATGAGAAAAAATCCTCAGAGAATGAAAATAGACTTAGTCCCTGAACATGAATTTTGAAACTTGGATTGACTTCAATCCGGTGTATAAAAAAATACTACAAATTTAAAAACACATAAAATCTATAATTTAAATGATTTTAGATTAACCTAAAATCATTGAGATAGAGAGAGAGAGAGAGAGAGAGAGAGAGAGAGTTAGAAATAGAATGACAGACAGAGAAGGGAAGAAGGATGGAGGACTAACCGGCGGCAAAAAGCGACGACGGCAACGTAGGGAGGCACAACGATGATCGAGGTAGAGATGAGGGCATTGATGATCTAGGTGGTTAGGGTTTCTCTGGAGAGCTCATCGTGAGATCAGGACAGAGATGAGAGGTAGAGAGGTGCAGAGCGATTGAGGCCATGAGATCAGGGCTAAGAGGGAGGTGCAGAGTGAGATTGAGGCAGAGAGCGAAGTGAGAGAGTGATATGTCGAAAAAAGTCATGGTGCGAGAGTGAAAGGTATAGAGGATCGGCGATGGTCGAGATACGATGTAGGGACCCAGCCCTTTCTTATTTTGAAACTATTAATTAAATCTTGTTATGGGAATTTCGGTGAAAAATAAGGGTAAGTGTTTTATTTCATGCAAAAATTAAAATTTGATCCTGGTTATAGTTGTTGATCATAATTATACGTTTGTTATGCATAAAAATAATTATTGTGGGGTGATCGAACGAATCTGGTAGCGTTGGAACAAAATTTGAAAACTATAAGTAGTTTTTCTTTCCTTAGAGTGCAGTCCAGTGAAGGACGGATCGATCGGTCTGTAACAGAAAACAATTTTAAGTTCGGGTTTTGAGCTTTCAAAATCATTTTTCTCTTCTCCTTCTCTCTCTAGATGCAAACTGTAAGTGCTAGATTTGGTGTGGGTTGTTCCTTGAGCTTCCCTTGCTCATTTGGTGGTGATTCCTAGCCTCTTACCCATTGGATAATCGTTGGAAGAGTGATCTACACATGGAAGCTTCTCATTTTCATTCACTAATTGGAATCTTACTTGGTTGAAGCTTCCTAGAGCCTTGTCTTGAGTTGATTAAGCATCTAAGAGGTAAGATCTATGACTACTCGTGAACATTGTTAGATATGAGTCAATTATTTTAAACTTATATATGAGATCAAGATAAATCTGTATTTTTGGAACCTAGGTTAGGATTTAATATTAAAGCATGTTAAATCTTTCATTTGTTGATGATTTAAGGTGGCTTTAACTTGTTATTGTTGTTGGATTTGGTTGGGTTTGAAAGATGAGAAATTAGGGTTTTGTTTTTAGGTTTAGCCTTGAAAAAAATCGGTGGTTTTTTGATTACTGATGTCAAGAGTGAAATTGATTAATGATTTAATAAATTTTAGGTTGTGAGAGCCGGTTTATTTGAATAAACCATGTGAATTTTATGAAAATTTGAAAACTACAAGGTCTTGGTTAGGATTTTAAGCTAATTAAAACAAAATATGTGAAATATGTGAAATTGAATAAATATGAAAAACCATGGGATGTTGGGGTGGGGTTTTGAGTTGATTAAACCCGAATGTGAAATGTATAAGGTATCGGAAATTATTAATTATTTTTTTAACCCTCGCATGTGTTGGGTGTTAATGAGAGGAACCATGCTCATCGACTAATAACTGAGAAAGGGGCATTAGTCGTGGTGGGTTATAGAACGCATTTTCACTTAGCGGGTCTCGCGTGGCCCAGTAGGTAGTAGCCATGCATGGATCTATGTTAGCCCAATGGCTTTTTAATTTGATTTTGAAGATTTTCATAATTCATTTTTAAGAATAAATAGTTCTAAATGGATAATATTTTATATTTTCAAAATGAAAGTGTTAACACATTTTGAACAATCAAAGTTGACACCTTAG
>JAOTRH010000008.1:2841254-2851461 GCA_034768845.1 Heliamphora exappendiculata | reverse complement strand
GAAACTTCCCATTATCCTGATATTCTTCGCAATTATGGTGGTCTATTTTAGATTAGATTTTCCGTATCTGCTTACTACTTTGCATCCAGACTTGTAGCATTCATGACTTTGTAAAGATTTCTATTTGCAAGATTGATGTATTCAGATCCTGGTATAACATAATAACCTTCACATTATATGTAAAATATTACAGAATGTAAAATATTCTCATCCGTTATGGATAATTATAAATCAGGAAATAAGTTAAAAGGAACTTGCTCTGTAATAAACTAGGTTCAATAATTCCCATTACAGTTCAGATTTTGTAGGTGATGTGCATTTTGTCATGAGCGCCCAGTTTTTGTTAGCTCTTGAAGATGTTCCCATATGATTTTGTTAGTCCTCCTCCCTTATGTGGGGCAAGAAAGGTTGGTTTTGGTTAGGACTTTTGCCAAATCTATTGCAGTCAAAGTAAACAATATGGTATGAATATAAAGAAGAGAAAGGGTTACACGAGGTTGAGCAGAGTACATAACTGATAAATATAGAAAAAAGTTTACTCTACGTTGGTCCCAAATTCGACACCACGTGCACATGACTTTCCATAGAGCAAGGTATGCAGTGGGCAAGATGTACACAACCTGACTCCCATTTTTTGAGAGTGGTTTCCAGGACTTGAGCTCATGCCACTAGGGGCATTTATGGTATAAGCCTTATCATTGGGACAAGCCCTTTTAAATTCTTCTCTCTGCTAATTATGCTAAACAAAAATGCTAGATTCTTGGCATTTTCTTTTTTGGATGCTTTTAATCACTTCAGTTTGTTCGTTGAATACAAAGTTTTTTTTTTTTGTGTGTGCGCGCGCGCTTGTAATTGAGCATTGTTAAATGGAAATCGTGTTTTGACTTATGAGGACCAATAAATGGAACATTTGCATTATTAATAATCATATTGAAGAATGACTTATGAGAGAATAAGCTTTATCAATAGCATCATTGCTCAAAGAAAATTCATCAAGGATTGACAATTAAAAAAGATTAATTCACTGGTCTCACGATCATCAAATTTTTTGAAGAAATTGAAATTCCTTTATATTTTTAGTATCACAATCATAAAGATTTTCAATGCAATTGAAGTTCAAGAAACCTGAGCCATTTGGGATGAAGCTGTAGAAGCAATGCAGCGTCACAAGCACAAGAAAGTTCGTACAAATGAGGGAATAGAACAATCATATGAAATTCCCCCCTAATCAAGCTTCTTTTCATAACCAAATCCTTTCCCCATTTCCCACATATGATGAGTTCCTTGAGAAGCAGATTCCATGACACGATCGAGAACAACCACATGGTGTTGAAACCCCGGCCATGGGTAGTGGTCGGATACTCCCAGTGATGATACCTTAGAAGTTTAACGGAAAAGTGACCGTTGACTGATTACAAGTTAAGGAGAAAACCAAGCCTTTTGCTTTGATCCTCAAATTAAACCCTTAGGGATGAACCTAAACCTTTCTTGGTGCTTGGGAAAGGTTGCCAAAGCTCAAAATTGGATTAAAAGAAGGGAAGTGTTCAAAAAGACAGAAGTGTCAATAGTGACCCTTTGAAACAGTATGCTTTTGACCCATTTTTCATGATCAAAATTCCTTGTTTTTCTAAATTGGTTTTCACTGTGCTTTAGTAAATTGAAAGGGGTTTTCAAGAATATAAAATGGGTTTTGATCTGATCTAAAATGAAGGAGAGATGATAGTTTAACGAAAATAACTCATTTTCTGACACGCTTTTAGTAAAATAGGCATATATCAAACCATACAAATAATTTCGGAACCAAACCAACTAAGTTAAGAAGTAGACTCAAATAGCTTTCCAACCATATATGGCACCCCCAAACCCGAGTCCAGCTGAAGTCGGGGTGAGCCTGTGAATTTGGCCCATTAAATTAGAATTTATAGGGTTATAGGTTTAAGCAATTGTGCGTGAGTTAAAAGCCAAAAATATTCAGCAAATAAGGGAGAGCCTCCTAAAAAAACCTAACTTGGTCCCAAAGTCTCGTTTCTCTATAAATAAGAGGCTTAGGGTTCTCAAAAAAGGGGGCACACATTGAAAGCTCATCCTGTTACTGTGTTGCACCAGCTACTCAACCCTTATTCTCCATCATCAACCTACTGATATATATTCATATTCACCTTCTAAACCTACTATACCAAAAATCTTATCCATACTCCAAGCTTGTGATAAAAAAAGAGGCACGATGAAGGCAAACAATTGAAGATTTGATTGAAGAAAACCTAAGGGAGTGCCCATTTGGGGAAGGGTTTTTTTTCTTTGGCTTTCAAACTATTTTTGCAATTTTTTTTAGGCAAGTGCACTGCTCCTTAATATAACTTTTTTAAATGGCTTATTTTCACATTTTTAGGCCTTAATTGCACTATTACGTGTTTCTTCTTTGCATAATTCTGGCTTTTACATGTTTAGGAGTATTCTATGCTTCTTATTTTTTTATTAGTCTCATTCTTGGTGATTTTTTTTTTATTAGTCTCATTCTTGGTGATTTTTTTTAATGCGGTTTTAAGTTCTTATTTCATGTTTTTAGGTTAAAATCGCATATCAGAGTTTGTCCTTTGTATATTAAATTGTTCGGTTTATTTTTGATAACTAAGGTTTTAGTTAAAAAATATTCTTTCAATTGTTTGACAACATATTTTCACTTGAAAATAATATGCTGAAAGTTCCCTAAAGGACACCTTGTCACTAGGGTATTTTTGGTAACTTGAAAAGTTCCCAAAATCGTTTTTGGAAAGTTTTATTTTTCTAAAGTTTCTTTGGAAGGTTTTCTTAAAACTTTTTTGAATAAGTGCAAAAACGATAGCTCTTATTTCGTTACCGGTTTGTCTGTTTTCTATTTTTTCATTGCATATTTATGTTGGTTTCTTTTCTTTTGTGTGTTACCCGTTTTCATCACCACATGCTTGCTAAGGGATTGGTTAATCAATACTTGAAACCTTTTGAAAAATTCATAACAAGAACCTTTGAGTGACAAATAGATGCCAACCTCATGGTAGGGCAGAAGGGTGCCTAACATCTTTCCCATCTCGTACCCTAGTTCTTGAACCATGTTTTGTGTAATGAAGGACTGGTGACCTTGAAAGCGTGTTTTCTTGATATTTTTCAAAATCAAGTAGCGACTCCAATTGTGCAATCATTTGTTTACATTTGTACAAACTAGTGGATTTGGGTGCACCCGCGTAAGGCTTAAGGTCACATTTGGGCTCTGTTCCCATTCAAGGGTCTTTACTCATGGGAATCCCAACTATTAGCTTGGATCACATACTTACTCCTGAGTAATGACGCAATGCCATAACAAATCATGATCAACGGACAATGGGAAACCTCTACAATCATTTCCAAGCAATGCAATATTCTCAGCTATAATGTTATCTATAGACTATAGCAAGGCATCCCTTATTATTTAGAAGAGAGACACCACTTCCCAACTGCTCAAGTAAATCTTTATTCCCCTCCTCACTACCTTCCCATAAAAATCTCCCATAAAATTTTCAATTTTACTGGTCACTCTCACTTGGATATGAAACATTGATAAATAGTGAATGGGTAACCTACCTACCCCAGAAGATTGGTAGTTTTACATTGCTGATACACTGAACTTTCTGTAGTAGATCTACTATGAAAACATTGTCATTAACTTTGAAGTTACACAGAAATATAACAAAATATATAGAGTAACGCAACAACATTATCTACTTGACATGGGCAATTTGTTCAATAAAGCGATTGTAAAATCACAATTCCATACGATTCTTCTGAATTGTTAAACAATCTCTTTCCCTTTACATCAGCAAATATCTTAAATAGGAGAGACAACAAATTGTTTGTGTTTATGAGTTCTTTGGTCTATTAACCTTTTGAACCTGCTGATATTTGGCCAAGATGGGTTTATGATTCTATCAAAAACTGTTACCTCCAAATGCCTTTAAAACAATAGTCTTCATTATTATTTGTTTCTTTGTAAGTTTAAATTTTAGGAGTGGTCACTGCACTTTGAACATTTATCATGTGCGAAGCACAAATTTATTCTAACCAGCAAAGTCGGATTTTTATGACCTTTGTGCAAGGGCTTCAATATATTAGCAACAGGTGTCTAGAGACTAATAATTGTAACTTGGGCTGGTTTTCTTCTGGGTGGCTTTTAGGTGTGCTAAATTCATGTAGTGCGTTTGGTAGTCTTATTGTTTCCTTTCCCCTGCATCTTTAGTTTCTTTTGACCTCTTCAGTAGTAGTATGACAGGATTATTTTTTGGTATATTTGCCTTTCTTGTTACTTTATTATAGTATATTCCTTCTTCACAAAATAGTCATGTACAATTTTGAAGAAGAATATTATTGGTACTCAACAAAAAAACTTCATCCATTTCTGGTCACCTGTACTTTTTTGTTTTGTTTTTCTTTTTTGTTACATTTCACATCTGCTCGTTCTTGTAGTTGTTGAGTAGTATTTTATTTATTTTTACTACTTTCACGTTTCTACTGTATGACGTCTATTGTTAGGCCTATGTAAAATGGCAATTACGAGCACTGGTCCTGTTAGCTTGACGCGCCAGGAGTGGTTGATTAGTTACAAATGTAATGTTTTTATGCTTTTTTGAAGCTCAAAGCCTTGGTCACATTATCATGCAATTCACTTTGTATGTCGAGCTATGCGAATGGTGTTTTGTGCTTAAGTTTCTGTTGTTACTTCATGTAAATGTCAACGATCCCTAATTCCTGCGCACCTTTTTTTTTTTGTTAAACAGGACAAACATTTGTGGTTTCAAAGAGACCCATGAAGGGTCATGGACGAGAGATGATACAATTGGGTCTACCCATTGCAGACGCACCTCCTGAAGATGAAAATGCTATATGGACCCCCAAAGGCATGTTCTTTTTTTTTTCGCCGAACAACCCCCCCCCCCCCCGCCCCGAAAAAAAAAAAACCAGCGGAGCACAAACTGTGGAAGAACGTTTTCCCTTTTGGCTTGGTCAATGCATTTTGATTGTATTTTTTCTCAATCATATATTCATATGTCAGTTTTTGAGATGAAATTTACAGATCGAAGAGTAGAATCTATCCCAGGCTTGCTGCAGGATGTTATTGAACGCTTAGTTGGCACGCAAGTTATGACTGTGAAGCCAGACTCTTGTATTATTGATATCTTTAATGAGGTTGCTAGTTATGACTTTACTTCCAAGGGTTTTGGTGTAGTATGCATAATGCTAAGTAGGCCTAATGTGTGGGTCTTGTTTGTAGGGTGATCATTCGCAGCCGCATATGTGGCCAGCATGGTTTGGAAGGCCCATCTGTCTCCTGTTCTTGACAGAATGTGACATGACTTTTGGGAAAGTAATTGGATCAGACTATCCTGGGGACTATAGAGGCTCTCTTAGGCTTTCTCTTGCACCTGGGTAATCTTTTTCAATCAGTTCAGCTCTTCCTTCTTTTGCTCGTTACATCTTGTTAGTTGTAAATATTTGTTTAAGAGTAATGCTACAAGTTTCAAAAGAGAGATTCTCTATGAACAGAACTTGTTATCTACTTTCCCGACCAAGGTTAAACTCCAAGCAATTTTAGGCTGAATATTTGAAGTAGCTAGTATAGCTTTATGGCACAATATAAGCCACTGTGTGTGAAGGTTTTTGGTGGCCCCTGAAGGGCAATTTTTGTTGAACATTGCTTTAAGATCCTATTTTACATAGACTCTTCTAAATGTATAAAGTATCCGTGTCGGATACTCGACACTTGACAAGGTTATGGCATGTGTATGATATTTTTAGTTGTGTATTTGTCTAAAAAGTATAATTAGTAATTTGAATTTATTATGGAACTATGCATAAACTCATTTTATGCATGAAATGTTCTATAGAATCTTGTAAATAATAATAAAATAAAAGAACTATGAATATTTTGCAGTGTCCTAGGGTCCTAGTGTCCTTGATATTAAACTTCGATGAATTTGACACTTAGACACAACTGCAACAGCACCGGAGTCCATGTAACATAGGTTAGATCCTGTGGCATTGAATGACATATTCTGGGTTAACTGAAAAACCACGCGAAACCTTAATCTCTTGTTATTATTGCCTCTAAAACTGTATTTGTACTAATGAGACTTAAAAACCTTCGCTAGGGATGTTTTGATGTAAAATACGTATTGCACTAGGCCCCAAAATAATGGTCATTGCGGATCAATGTTGATGTTGTTATTAAAAATGTGATTTAATTGCTGGTTAATCAGGGATTTTTTGTTCCGAGTCCACCTGGCTAATTTGCCAGCATTTGTTTATTTGTTTAGAATCTGGTGATCCAGGTCTCCTATTTTCCTGATGTAATTCTAACTGTGACAATACAGATCACTGCTAGTAATGCAAGGAAAATCTGCAGATTTTGCCAAACATGCAATTCCCTCCATCCGAAAACTACGTATGCTTGTTACCTTCACCAAGTCACACTCGAAGAAAGCCACAGCAGGTGACGGACAGCGTCTTCCTTCAGCCACAGTAGCCCCCTCCTCTCACTGGGGCCCACTCCCAAGTAGGTCACCGAATCATATCCGTCATCCCGTGCCAAAGCATTACAGTCTGGTCCCAACAACCGGAGTATTACCACCCCCACCTGTTCGCCCACAGCTAGCATCTCCAAATGGGATCCAGCCACTTTTTGTGCCTTCCCCGGTTGCTCCACCTATGCCTTTTCCCGCTCCAGTTGCACTCCCACCTGCCTCAGCTGGATGGGCAGCTCCTCCAATGAGGCACCCTACGCCACGTCTACTAGTACCTGGCACCGGAGTTTTTCTTCCTCCACCTGGTTCGGGTAATTCGCCAACTCAACAATTGCCATCAACTCTGGCAACTGACACAAGCTCTCCTGGAGAGACAATACCTGTTCCGGAAAAAGACAATGGTTCGGGGAAACCAAGTGGTGCCACCAGTGGTGGTGCTCCGAAAGGTGAAGTCGATGGGAAGGTGCCACGGCAGGATTGCAATGGAAGCATGGACGGAACTGGTAGTGGAAGAGTTGTGATGAAGGAAGAACAGCGGCAAATTGGTGACACGAAGGCGACTAACAGACCGGCTGGAACTGTTTAGAGAGAGAGAGAGAGAGAGAGACTGTATTCTTTGGGGGTAGGCAAGTGCAGTGAGTTAGAAGCAAATGTAAACAGCGGCAAAAGTTGAGACTCTAGCACAAGTGGGCAAAGGGTTAGGGAGTAACTCTCAGTACTCTTTACAATCCTTTCTGCTTTCTGTTTCCTTTTTCATTTTTGTTGTCTTAATCATATGAATTCTTACATCAGATTGAGTGACTCATTTTCAATTGAACTGTAGCGCTTCTTCCTGTCTCACGGAATAGTCGGCTCGGCCGAGGCAGTGGGCTTGTCCGTTATCTTGAATGGAGTTGGATAGTTTAGAAGGGATAAGTAATATTGTGGATTTTCACGTGTTATTCTTTTATATAAGGTGATTATGGTTAGGATTATATATGTATTAAAAAATTTAGTTCACGTTTGATCAGAGTTAGAATGAGATAAAGAATAAGATAAGAGTTGTGAAATTATTTTTTATTTTTATGTAAAGAGAGAAAATAATATGGTGTTTAGTAATAAAAATTCTAGAGGAGCACTGTATTATTAACACAATGAATGAGGGATTACTGAGTCCTTATTTATCGTACTTTTTTGTCCTAATCTAGCAATGTGAATGTGGAATTATTTATCTCGAGAGATAAGAACTTAAAGTGCTGAGTCTTTGAGTTTTTTACTCCATCCTTGATAGGAAACGAAAATGATATATCTATATATTATTTGTATTTGATTCGGGAGGATATTCAATTCTCACCTCTTGAACTCCCATTCCAAACATGGTTTGACTGCATTCTTATGTTGGTTTGGCTAAGATTTAGTTTCAGTTTCATTCTTTTGAACACATCTAATTTTAGCAATAAACGCATCAAGAGCTAGTTTTTAGTTTTTTATTACTAATTTTAATAATAAATTGTAATTTTTTTGAAACACTTATAACTTATGCTACAAGTTTTTTGCTTCTAATTTTAGTAATAAACTAGTTTCAGTTATATGCTATAATATTTATTGAACACTTACAATTTTTACTATAAAATACAATTTAAAAATTATTAATTTTAACAATACTAAACACCACTATAAAACCCTAACAAGTCACTAGAACTTGGGTTTAATTCATTTCCAGGCTTTCCTACACCATGCGACTTGCTAAGCATTCACATGCATGACTCGTTTTATGACTTCATGCGTCTAAGTGTGGAATAACCTATTTGCCACACATTTTTTGCCACTGGCCCCCACATGGCACACCTTTTGCCATTGGACCCCCACATGGACCCCCACATGCATGGTCAAGCCCAAACACATGCAAGCAAGTCGGCACAAGAAGCCTTTAGTGGTGCCTCGATAGTCTAATCAGGTTAGAACACTCAAATAATAGTGATGGCATGCAAGGCAAGCATGTACGTGTCCAAAGCCTCCGCCCCAAGTTTAGCGCATAGTTTCAGCACTCCTGCCAGTTAACACGATTCATAGAGCAGTCATTCTCGCATGGAGACCCTAAAATACCTCACTTAGGTGCCTAAAGCCCTCCCCTAAGATGTATTGGGGTTGCCCTTTTCAGTGCTGGTACAATGGGGTAATGGTGAGCCATCTACTAGCCCCTCAAAATTGCTACTCTGGAAGGGCTTGAACCTAGCTGACAACTTTAGTTTTAGTTGGCAATGGATGAGTCTGGTGTAGATGACTCTAAAAGTGGTTGATCTTGGAAAAGCATGTCTCACTTTTTGAGCGAAAGAGAGAATATTTCTAATAATTTTTGGAAAATGGCTTATCAGCCTTGCTGCCCATTGCTCATTGTTCACTGCTATAACTTCCAAGCCCTATATGATAAGGGTTTTGGAACCAAGGACTAGCTTAGTAAGGATGTGATTAAGCCAGTGTTTGTTTTGCATATTCAGCCATGGATTCGCACATGGATTCGCACAGCTAGTGAATGAGTAATCCACCAGTTTGGGTGTATTATGAAACCTCTTCTGAGGTAGTTTTTGTAATTCAGGGTATCTGTCCAAAAATTGTAGGATAAAAAACCCTCCCCATCTTGTTTCAATGTCACGGCGCTCCTCCTTAGTCGTCGTCACCACTGGAGGCTCGAAACCAACTGCATACAATTGCGGTGTAGAAGGGTTGGAGAAGAATCCAAATTTGGAACCGAACTTGCGAGTAGGATTGTTGTTTCTATGTTTTTGCTTCTCCTTTGCCTCCTTCGATTCTTGTACTCGCGAAATAGATGTACATGCTCTTCGCCATCTCACCATTTTCACAACTTCTATAAAAATCCAAATCAACAGCTTCTCTACCCTTTTATGGAATTCAATCCGGTGCTTTAGACGACATACAAATTAGTTACTACAAGAGTAATTTTAGAAATGAACTAAAATAATTATATATCATATTATTCAATTCCACCAAATACAAAAATGAATTTGTATAATCTATTATATTATCCTACCCAAATCAAACACACATAAAAAAAAATTCTACCTCATTCATAATCACATTTTATTACCAATCTATATATTAATTACACCTCATTATTATTATCACTCAGTCTATATCAGTTATCAAACGAAGGCTCAGTGGCTTCTTGGGTTGTCTAGAAACAGATTAACATTTGAAAATCAACCTTTTCATCTCAATTCTATAACATCTCTTTTTTTTTTTTTTTATGATGAAGAAATCACCTCAAGATAAGGCCCTTAATTTGAACTAACCCCTAAAGCGTAAATCTCTGTATATTTACAATTACCGTAAATCACAGATATCAATTAAGCCATGGTGCTTTCAGCTGAAGTCAAACACAAGACCTCCGAGTTTACAGTTGGTCTCAATGACGATCTTAAACTGCTAGGCTATCTTGGCGGATTAACATCTCTTATTCACTCCCATGTTAAGCAATCTGATCCTTGATTTGAATAGACATAATAGTGTATGGCCTATTTAGAGCCGCTAAATGTGAATGGTTCAAGCTCAAGGTAACTCAAAAAAGGTCGGTGTTGGGACTGTGGATATTAAAACACAACATTGAGTATGTTGGGAGAATATCCAACGCCAAAATAAAATACATACTCGGGGATCCAGAAAATACATCTTTATTAAACTTT